>OX463848.1:8499052-8813996 GCA_949825065.1 Odontocerum albicorne
CAAATTCCTATTTTTCGTACGTAAATCTTAGAATTATCAATGAATCAAGAAAACTGTGTGATTGAGACGCTTTGCGGTATTCATCATATAAAATTACAAAATCTACTTACAAAATCTATCTATACACATATGAGCACTTTTTAGAAATAGGCCATAAATTCACAGTTTGAACTCAAAAAACTGTCACTGAAGACCAAGATTACGAATATATGTACAAATTCACGATACAATTATTATTTGTTCTTAGATTTTTTTTTGTTTTTCTCCCTAAACCTCTAATTCGGCGATATTTCAATCTTTTGTGCCATATTTTTTAGTTTAAATCAATTTTGTATAGCCAAAATCCTATTTTTTGTACACAAATGCTAGACTGATCAATGCATCAAGAAAAATGTGTGATTGAAACGCTTTGCGGTATGTATTACATTAAACGTAGAAATCTGCTAAATATATATGAGCATTTCGTAGAAATCGGCCATAAATTCACACTATTCACTCAAAAAACTGTCATTGACGACCAAGATTACGAATATATTATATGTCCAAATCACGACACAATTATTATTTGTTCAACGAGTTTTCTTGTTTTTCGTCGCTTACCTCAAATTTCGCGATTTTTCAATCTTTTGCGTCAATATTTATCAGTTTAAAATAATTTTGTATAGCCAAAATCCTATTTTTCATACATAAATCCTAAAATTATCAAATTCACACTTTTCACTCGAAAAACTGTCATTGTCGACCAAGATTACGAATAAACGTACAAAATCACGACACGATTTCTATTTGTTCAAGGAGTTTTCTTGTTTTTCGTCCCAAACCTCTTATTTGGCGATATTTCAATCTTTTGTGACAATATTTTTCAGATTTAATTAATTTTGTACAGCCAAAATTATATTTTTTGTAAACAAATGCTAGAATGATCAATGCATCAAGAAAAGTGTGTGATTGAGACGCTTTGCGGTATTTATTACATTAAACGTAGAAATCTGCTAAATATATATGAGCATTACTTAGAAATCGGCCATAAATTCACACTTTTCACTCAAAAAACTGTCATTGACGACCAAGATTACGAATATATGTATAAAATCATGACACAATTATTATTTGTTCAACGAGTTCTCTTGTTTTTCGTCGCTTACCTCTAATTTCGCGATTTTTCAATCTTTTGCGTCAATATTTATCAGTTTTAAATAATTTTGTATAGCCAAAATCCTATTTTTCGTACGTAAATCCTAGAATTATCAATGAATCAAGAAAACTGTGTGATTGAGACGCTTTGCGGTATTCATCATATAAAATTACAAAATCTACCTACAAAATCTATCTACACACATATGAGCACTTTTAGAAATAGGCCATAAATTCACAGTTTGAACTCAAAAAACTGTCACTGAAGACCAAGATAACGAATATATGTACAAAATCACGATACAATTATTATTTGTTCTAAGAGTTTTTTTGTTTTTCTCCCTAAACCTCTAATTCGGCGATATTTCAATCTTTTGTGCCAATATTTTTTAGTTTAAATCAATTTTGTATAGCCAAAATCCTATTTTTTGTACACAAATGCTAGACTGATCAATGCATCAAGAAAAATGTGTGATTGAAACGCTTTGCGGTATATATTACATTAAACGTAGAAATCTGCTAAATATATATGAGCATTTCGTAGAAATCGGCCATAAATTCACACTATTCACTCAAAAAACTGTCATTGACGGACCAAGATTACGAATAAACGTACAAAATCACGACACGATTATTATTTGTTCAACGAGTTTTCTGGTTTTTCGTCCCAAACCTCTTTTTTTGCGATATTTAAATCTTTGGCGTCAATATTTTTCAGTTTAAATTAATTTTGTATAGTCAAAATCCTATTTTTTGTACACAAATACTAGAATTATCAATGCATCAAGAAAATTGTGTGATTGAAACGCTTTGCGGTATTTATTATATAAAACGTGGAAATCTGCTAATATGTGTGAGCATTTCTTCTAAATAGACCATAAATTCACACATTTCACTCGAAAAACTGTCATTGACGACCAAGATTGCAAATAAACGTACAAAATCAGGACACGATTATTATTTGTTTAACGAGTTTTCTTATTTTTCGTCGCTTACCTCAAATTTCGCGATTTTTCAATATCTTGCGTCAATATTTATCAGTTTAAAATAATTTTGCATAGCCAAAATCCTATTTTTCGTACATAAATCCTAGAATTATCAAATTCACACTTTTCACTCGAAAAACTGTCATTGTCGACCAAGATTACGAATAAACATACAAAATCACGACACGATTATTATTTGTTCAACGAGTTTTCTTGTTTTGGTCCCAAATCTCTTATTTTGCGATATTTCAATCTTTTGTGACAATATTTTTCAGATTTAATTAATTTTGTAAAGCCAAAATCCTTTTTTTTGTAAACAAATGCTAGAGTGATCAATGCATCAAGAAAATGTGTGATTGAAACGCTTTGCAGTATTTATTACATTAAACGTAGAAATCTGCTAAATATATATGAGCATTCTTAGAAATCGGCCATAAATTCACACTTTTCACACAAAAAACTGTCATTGACGACCAAGAGTACGAACATATGTACAAAATCATGGCACAATTATTATTTGTTCAACGAGTTTTCTTGTTTTTCGTTGCTAACCTCTAATTTCGCGATTTTTCAATCTTTTGCGTCAATATTTATCAGTTTAAAATAATTTTGTATAACCAAAATCCTATTTTTCGTACATAAATCCTAGAATTATCAAATTCATACTTTTCACTCGAAAAACTGTCATTGACCACCAAGATTACGAATACACGTACAAAGTCACGACACTATTATTATTTGTTGAACGAATTTTCTTGATTTTCGTCCCAAAGCTCTTATTTTGCGATATTTCAATCTTTTGTGACAATATTTTTCAGATTTAATTAATTTTGTGTAGCCAAAACCCTATTTTTTGTTAACAAATGCTAGAATGATCAATGCATCAAGAAAAATGTGTGATTGAAACGCTTTGCGGTATTTATTACATTAAACGAAGAAATCTGCTAAATTTATACGAGCATTTCTTAGACATCGGCCATAAATTCACACTTTTCACTCAAAAAACTGTCATTGACGACCAAGAGAACGAATATATTATATGTCCAAATCACGACACAATTATTATTTGTTCTACGAGTTTTCTTGTTTTTCGTCGCTTACCTCAAATTTCCTAATTTTCGTACATAAATCCTATTTTTCGTACATAAATCCTAGAATTATCAAATTCACACTTTTCACTCGAAAAACTGTCATTGTCGACCAAGATTACAAATAAACGTACAAAATCACGACACGATTATTATTTGTTCAACGAGTTTTCTTGTTTTTGGTCCCAAATCTCTTATTTTGCGATATTTCAATCTTTTGTGACAATATTTTTCAGATTTAATTAATTTTGTATAGCCAAAATCCTATTTTTTGTAAACGAATGCTAGAGTGATCAATGCATCACGAAAATGTGTGATTGAAACGCTTTGCAGTATTTATTACATTAAACGTAGAAATCTGCTAAATATATATGAGCATTTCGTAGAAATCGGCCATAAATTCACACTTTTCACTCAAAAAACTGTCATTAACGATCAAGAGTACGAATATATGTACAAAATCACAGCACAATTATTATTTGTTCAACGAGTTTTCTCGTTTTTCGTTGCTTACCTCTAATTTCAAGATTTTTCAATCTTTTGCGTCAATATTTATCAGTTTAAAATAATTTTGTATAGCCAAAATCCTATTTTTCATACATAAATCCTAGAATTATCAAATTCACACTTTTCACTCGAAAAACTGTCATTGTCGACCAAGATTACGAATAAACGTACAAAATCACGACACGATTTCTATTTGTTCAATGAGTTTTCTTGTTTTTCGTCCCAAACCTCTTATTTGGCGATATTTCAATCTTTTGTGACAATATTTTTCAGATTTAATTAATTTTGTACAGCCAAAATTATATTTTTTGTAAACAAATGCTAGAATGATCAATGCATCAAGAAAAATGTGTGATTGAGACGCTTTGCGGTATTTATTACATTAAACGTAGAAATCTGCTAAATATATATGAGCATTACTTAGAATCGGCCATAAATTCACACTTTTCACTCAAAAAACTGTCATTGACGACCAGATTACGAATATATGTACAAAATCATGACACAATTATTATTTGTTCAACGAGTTTTCTTGTTTTTCGTCGCTTACCTCTAATTTCGCGATTTTTCAATCTTTTGCGTCAATATTTATCAGTTTTAAATAATTTTATACATCCAAAATCCTATTTTTCATACATAAATCCTAGAATTATCAAATTCACACTTCTCACTCGAAAAACTGTCATTGTCGACCAAGATTACGAATAAACGTACAAAATCACGACACGATTATTATTTGTTCAACGAGTTTTCTTGTTTTTCGTCCCAAATCTCTTATTTTGCGATATTTCAATCTTTTGTGACAATATTTTTCAGATTTAATTAATTTTGTATAGCCAAAATCCTATTTTTTGTAAACGAATGCTAGAGTGATCAATGCATCACGAAAATGTGTGATTGAAACGCTTTGCAGTATTTATTACATTAAACGTAGAAATCTGCTAAATATATATGAGCATTTCGTAGAAATCGGCCATAAATTCACACTTTTCACTCAAAAAACTGTCATTAACGATAAAGAGTACGAATATATGTACAAAATCACGGCACAATTATTATTTGTTCAACGAGTTTTCTCGTTTTTCGTTGCTTACCTCTAATTTCAAGATTTTTCAATCTTTTGCGTCAATATTTATCAGTTTAAAATAATTTTGTATAGCCAAAATCCTATTTTTCATACATAAATCCTAGAATTATCAAATTCACACTTTTCACTCGAAAAACTGTCATTGTCGACCAAGATTACGAATAAACGTACAAAATCACGACACGATTTCTATTTGTTCAATGAGTTTTCTTGTTTTTCGTCCCAAACCTCTTATTTGGCGATATTTCAATCTTTTGTGACAATATTTTTCAGATTTAATTAATTTTGTACAGCCAAAATTATATTTTTTGTAAACAAATGCTAGAATGATCAATGCATCAAGAAAAATGTGTGATTGAGACGCTTTGCGGTATTTATTACATTAAACGTAGAAATCTGCTAAATATATATGAGCATTACTTAGAAATCGGCCATAAATTCACACTTTTCACTCAAAAAACTGTCATTGACGACCAAGATTACGAATATATGTACAAAATCATGACACAATTATTATTTGTTCAACGAGTTTTCTTGTTTTTCGTCGCTTACCTCTAATTTCGCGATTTTTCAATCTTTTGCGTCAATATTTATCAGTTTTAAATAATTTTGTATAGCCAAATTCCTATTTTTCGTACGTAAATCTTAGAATTATCAATGAATCAAGAAAACTGTGTGATTGAGACGCTTTGCGGTATTCATCATATAAAATTACAAAATCTACCTACAAAATCTATCTAGACACATATGAGCACTTTTTAGAAATAGGCCATAAATTCACAGTTTGAACTCAAAAAACTGTCACTGAAGACCAAGATTACGAATATATGTACAAATTCACGATACAATTATTATTTGTTCTTAGATTTTTTTTTGTTTTTCTCCCTAAACCTCTAATTCGGCGATATTTCAATCTTTTGTGCCAATATTTTTTAGTTTAAATCAATTTTGTATAGCCAAAATCCTATTTTTTGTACACAAATGCTAGACTGATCAATGCATCAAGAAAAATGTGTGATTGAAACGCTTTGCGGTATGTATTACATTAAACGTAGAAATCTGCTAATTATATATGAGCATTTCGTAGAAATCGGCCATAAATTCACACTATTCACTCAAAAAACTGTCATTGACGACCAAGATTACGAATATATTATATGTCCAAATCACGACACAATTATTATTTGTTCAACGAGTTTTCTTGTTTTTCGTCGCTTACCTCAAATTTCGCGATTTTTCAATCTTTTGCGTCAATATTTATCAGTTTAAAATAATTTTATACATCCAAAATCCTATTTTTCATACATAAATCCTAGAATTATCAAATTCACACTTCTCACTCGAAAAACTGTCATTGTCGACCAAGATTACGAATAAACGTACAAAATCACGACACGATTATTATTTGTTCAACGAGTTTTCTTGTTTTTCGTCCCAAATCTCTTATTTTGCGATATTTCAATCTTTTGTGACAATATTTTTCAGATTTAATTAATTTTGTATAGCCAAAATCCTATTTTTTGTAAACGAATGCTAGAGTGATCAATGCATCACGAAAATGTGTGATTGAAACGCTTTGCAGTATTTATTACATTAAACGTAGAAATCTGCTAAATATATATGAGCATTTCGTAGAAATCGGCCATAAATTCACACTTTTCACTCAAAAAACTGTCATTAACGATAAAGAGTACGAATATATGTACAAAATCACGGCACAATTATTATTTGTTCAACGAGTTTTCTCGTTTTTCGTTGCTTACCTCTAATTTCAAGATTTTTCAATCTTTTGCGTCAATATTTATCAGTTTAAAATAATTTTGTATAGCCAAAATCCTATTTTTCATACATAAATCCTAGAATTATCAAATTCACACTTTTCACTCGAAAAACTGTCATTGTCGACCAAGATTACGAATAAACGTACAAAATCACGACACGATTTCTATTTGTTCAATGAGTTTTCTTGTTTTTCGTCCCAAACCTCTTATTTGGCGATATTTCAATCTTTTGTGACAATATTTTTCAGATTTAATTAATTTTGTACAGCCAAAATTATATTTTTTGTAAACCAATGCTAGAATGATCAATGCATCAAGAAAAATGTGTGATTGAGACGCTTTGCGGTATTTATTACATTAAACGTAGAAATCTGCTAAATATTAGGTCCTTACATATGAAATTGGCGTTTTGCCGTACTGGCAACTTTGATCTCAAATATCTTCTCTTTGGTTAGGAATTCCAAATTAAAATTTATACAGCTATTTACTCAAGTATTTGTGTTTCGAAAATTATAATTCATTTGTTTTTTCCCTCAATTGTTTTTTTTCTTTGCGTCACTCAGTTTACAAAATGGAAAACTTGAAATATCGCGTTATTTACGAGTACGAGTTCCACCGTGGCACCAGTGCTGCAGAAACGGCTCGAAGAATTAATGATGTGTATGGCGACGGTGCCGCAAAAGAAAACACAGTGCGTTTTTGGTTCCAACGTTTTCGTTCTGGAAATTTCGACCTGCAGAAGAAGCCCCGTGGACGGCCGGAGACCAAAGTTGATAATGAAGAATTGAAGGCTATTGTGGAAGCGGATCCATCGCAAACCACGTCCGAGTTAGCTGTAGGCTGCGGTGTTAGTGATAAAACTGTTTTAATCCACTTGAAGCAAATTGGGAAGGTGAAAAAGCTTGAAAGGTGGGTACCTCACGAATTGAGTGAAGCAAATCAACAAACGCGCGTTGACTGCTGCGTTGCATTACTCAACCGGCACAATAATGAAGGGATTTTGAATCGAATCATTACCTGTGATGAAAAGTGGATCCTGTATGATAATCGGAAGCGCTCATCGCAATGGCTGAACCCTGCCGAACCAGCCAAACCATGCCCCGAGCGAAAATTGACTCCAAAAAAGTTACTTGTGAGCGTTTGGTGGACTAGTGCTGGTGTCGTTCACTACAGCTTTCTTAAATCTGGCCAGACGATTACGGCAGATGCCTATTGTCAGCAACTGCAAACCATGATGGAAAAGCTAGCTGCTAAACAACCGAGGCTGGTTAATCGCTCTAGGCCACTGCTGCTTCATGATAACGCTAGACCACACACTGCACAACAGACGGCTACCAAATTAGAAGAGCTTCAATTGGAATGTCTAAGACATCCACCGTACTCTCCGGACCTTGCCCCGACAGATTACTATTTTTTTCGAAATTTGGATAACTTCTTGCAAGGGAAAAAATTCAACTCCGATGGGGCAGTCCAAACCGACTTCAAAGATTTTATTGATTCCCGTCCGAATGGTTTTTTTAGTAAAGGGATCGATGAACTACCTATGAGATGGCAAAAGTGCATAGATAGCAATGGTACATACTTTGATTAAATAAATATATTAAATTAAAAAAAAATCAACTTTATGTTCCTCCCAAACAAAACGCCAATTTCATATGTAAGGACCTAATATATATGAGCATTACTTAGAAATCGGCCATAAATTCACACTTTTCACTCAAAAAACTGTCATTGACGACCAAGATTACGAATATATGTACAAAATCATGACACAATTATTATTTGTTCAACGAGTTTTCTTGTTTTTCGTCGCTTACCTCTAATTTCGCGATTTTTCAATCTTTTGCGTCAATATTTATCAGTTTAAAATAATTTTGTACAGCCAAAATCCTATTTTTCGTACATAAATCGTAGAATTATCAATGAATCAAGAAAACTGTGAAATGGAGACGCTTTGCTGTATTCATAATATAAAATGTCAAAATCTACCTACAAAATCCATCTACATACATATGAGCACTTCTTAGAAATAGGCTACAAATTCCCACTTTTCACTCGAAAAACTGTCATTGACGACCAAGATTACGAATAAACGTTCAAAATCACGACACGATTATTATTTGTTCAACAAGTTTTCTTGTTTTTCGTCCCAAACCTCTTATTTTGCGATATTTCAATCTTTTGTGACAATATTTTTCAGTTTAAATCAATTTTGCATAGCCAAAATCCTATTTTTTGTACAAAAATGCTAGATTAATCAATGCATCAAAAAATTGTGTGATTGAGACGCTTTGCGGTTTTATTATATAAAACGTAGAAATCTGCTAAATACATATGAACATTTCTTCGAAATAGACCATAAATTCACACTTTTCACTCGAAAAACTGTCATTGACCACCAAGATTACGAATAAACGTACAAAGTCACGACACTATTATTATTTGTTGAACGAATTTCTTGATTTTCGTCCCAAAGCTCTTATTTTGCGATATTTACACTTATCACTCTTAAAAGGACCAAGATTACGAATATATTATATGTCCAAATCACGACACAATTATTATTTGTTCAACGAGTTTTCTTGTTTTTCGTCGCTTACCTCAAATTTAGCGATTTTCAATCTTTTGCGTCAATATTTATCAGTTTAAATAATTTTGTATAGCCAAAATCCTATGTAAAGTACATAAATCCTAGAATGATCAATGAATCAAGAAAACTGTGTTATTGAGACGCTTTGCTGTATTCATAATATAAAATGTCAAAATCTACCTACAAAATCTATCTACATACATATGAGCACTTCTTAGAAATAGGCTATAAATTCACACTTTTCTCTCGAAAAACTGCCATTTGCGACCAAGATTACGAATAAACGTACAAAATCAGGACACAATTATTATTTGTTGAAGGAGTTTTCTCGTTTTTCGTCCCAAACCTCTTATTTTGCGATATTTCAATCTTTTTTGACAATATTTTTCAGTTTAAATTTATTTTGTATAGCCAAAATCAAGTTTTTTATACACAAATGCTAAAATGATCAATGCATCAAGAAAAATGTGTGATAGAAGGGCTTTGCGGTATTTATTAAATAAAACGTGGAAATCTCCTAAATATGTATTAGTATTCTTATCACTCGAAAAACTGTCATTAAGTAGCCGGTTCTTCGAAATAGGCCATAAATTTACACTTACCACTCTAAAAACGACCAAGATTACGAATATATTATATGTCCCAATCACGACACAATTATTATTTGTTCAACGAGCTTTCTTGTTTTTCGTCGCTTACCTCAAATTTCGCGATTTTTCAATCTTTTGCGTCAATATTTATCAGTTTAAAATAATTTTGTATAGCCAAAATCCTATTTTTTGGTACATAAATCCTAGAATTATCAAATTCACACTTTTCACTCGAAAAACTGTCATGTCGACATTCATCATATAAAATTACAAAATCTACCTACAAAATCTACCTACAAAATCTATCTACACACATATGAGCACTTTTTAGAAATAGGCCATAAATTCACAGTTTGAACTCAAAAAACTGTCACTGAAGACCAAGATAACGAATATGTGTACAAAATCACGATACAATTATTATTTGTTCTAAGAGTTTTTTTGTTTTTCTCCCTAAACCTCTAATTCGGCGATATTTCAATCTTTTGTGCCAATATTTTTTAGTTTAAATCAATTTTGTATAGCCAAAATCCTATTTGTTGTACACAAATGCTAGACTGATCAATGCATCAAGAAAAATGTGTGATTGAAACGCTTTGCGGTAAATATTACATTAAACGTAGAAATCTGCTAAATATATATGAGCATTTCGTAGAAATCGGCCATAATTTCACACTATTCACTCAAAAAACTGTCATTGACGAACAAGATTACGAATATATTATATGTCCAAATCACGACACAATTATTATTTGTTCAACGAATTTTCTTGTTTTTAGTCGCTTACCTCAAATTTCCTAATTTTCGTACATAAATCCTATTTTTCGTACATAAATCCTAGAATTATCAAATTCACACTTTTCACTCGAAAAACTGTCATTGTCGACCAAGATTACAAATAAACGTACAAAATCACGACACGATTATTATTTGTTCAACGAGTTTTCTTGTTTTCGGTCCCAAATCTCTTATTTTGCGATATTTCAATCTTTGGTGACAATATTTTTCAGATTTAATTAATTTTGTATAGCCAAAATCCTATTTTTGTAAACGAATGCTTGAGTGATCAATGCATCAAGAAAATGTGTGATTGAAACGCTTTGCAGTATTTATTACATTAAACGTAGAAATCTGCTAAATATATATGAGCATTTCTTAGAAATCGGCCATAAATTCACACTTTTCACTCAAAAAACTGTCATTGACGATCAAGAGTACGAATATATGTACAAAATCATGGCACAATTATTATTTGTTCAACGAGTTTTCTTGTTTTTTGTTGCTTACCTCTAATTTCGCGATTTTTCAATCTTTTGCGTCAATATTTATCAGTTTAAAATAATTTTGTATAACCAAAATCCTATTTTTCGTACATAAATCCTAGAATTATCAAATTCATACTTTTCTCTCGAAAAACTGTCATTGACCACCAAGATTACGAATAAACGTACAAAACTTTTGCGTCAATATTTATCAGTTTAAAATAATTTTGTATAGCCAAAATCCTATTTTTCATACATAAATCCTAAAATTATCAAATTCACACTTTTCACTCGAAAAACTGTCATTGTCGACCAAGATTACGAATAAACGTACAAAATCACGACACGATTTCTATTTGTTCAAGGAGTTTTCTTGTTTTTCGTCCCAAACCTCTTATTTGGCGATATTTCAATCTTTTGTGACAATATTTTTCAGATTTAATTAATTTTGTACAGCCAAAATTATATTTTTTGTAAACAAATGCTAGAATGATCAATGCATCAAGAAAAGTGTGTGATTGAGACGCTTTGCGGTATTTATTACATTAAACGTAGAAATCTGCTAAATATATATGAGCATTACTTAGAAATCGGCCATAAATTCACACTTTTCACTCAAAAAACTGTCATTGACGACCAAGATTACGAATATATGTATAAAATCATGACACAATTATTATTTGTTCAACGAGTTCTCTTGTTTTTCGTCGCTTACCTCTAATTTCGCGATTTTTCAATCTTTTGCGTCAATATTTATCAGTTTTAAATAATTTTGTATAGCCAAAATCCTATTTTTCGTACGTAAATCCTAGAATTATCAATGAATCAAGAAAACTGTGTGATTGAGACGCTTTGCGGTATTCATCATATAAAATTACAAAATCTACCTACAAAATCTATCTACACACATATGAGCACTTTTTAGAAATAGGCCATAAATTCACAGTTTGAACTCAAAAAACTGTCACTGAAGACCAAGATAACGAATATATGTACAAAATCACGATACAATTATTATTTGTTCTAAGAGTTTTTTTGTTTTTCTCCCTAAACCTCTAATTCGGCGATATTTCAATCTTTTGTGCCAATATTTTTTAGTTTAAATCAATTTTGTGTAGCCAAAATCCTATTTTTTGTACACAAATGCTAGACTGATCAATGCATCAAGAAAAATGTGTGATTGAAACGCTTTGCGGTAAATATTACATTAAACGTAGAAATCTGCTAAATATATATGAGCATTTCGTAGAAATCGGCCATAATTTCACACTATTCACTCAAAAAACTGTCATTGACGAACAAGATTACGAATATATTATATGTCCAAATCACGACACAATTATTATTTGTTCAACGAATTTTCTTGTTTTTAGTCGCTTACCTCAAATTTCCTAATTTTCGTACATAAATCCTATTTTTCGTACATAAATCCTAGAATTATCAAATTCACACTTTTCACTCGAAAAACTGTCATTGTCGACCAAGATTACAAATAAACGTACAAAATCACGACACGATTATTATTTGTTCAACGAGTTTTCTTGTTTTCGGTCCCAAATCTCTTATTTTGCGATATTTCAATCTTTGGTGACAATATTTTTCAGATTTAATTAATTTTGTATAGCCAAAATCCTTTTTTTGTAAACGAATGCTTGAGTGATCAATGCATCAAGAAAATGTGTGATTGAAACGCTTTGCAGTATTTATTACATTAAACGTAGAAATCTGCTAAATATATATGAGCATTTCTTAGAAATCGGCCATAAATTCACACTTTTCACTCAAAAAACTGTCATTGACGATCAAGAGTACGAATATATGTACAAAATCATGGCACAATTATTATTCGTTCAACGAGTTTTCTTGTTTTTTGTTGCTTACCTCTAATTTCGCGATTTTTCAATCTTTTGCGTCAATATTTATCAGTTTAAAATAATTTTGTATAACCAAAATCCTATTTTTCGTACATAAATCCTAGAATTATCAAATTCATACTTTTCTCTCGAAAAACTGTCATTGACCACCAAGATTACGAATAAACGTACAAAACTTTTGCGTCAATATTTATCAGTTTAAAATAATTTTGTATAGCCAAAATCCTATTTTTCATACATAAATCCTAAAATTATCAAATTCACACTTTTCACTCGAAAAACTGTCATTGTCGACCAAGATTACGAATAAACGTACAAAATCACGACACGATTTCTATTTGTTCAAGGAGTTTTCTTGTTTTTCGTCCCAAACCTCTTATTTGGCGATATTTCAATCTTTTGTGACAATATTTTTCAGATTTAATTAATTTTGTACAGCCAAAATTATATTTTTTGTAAACAAATGCTAAAATGATCAATGCATCAAGAAAAGTGTGTGATTGAGACGCTTTGCGGTATTTATTACATTAAACGTAGAAATCTGCCAAATATATATGAGCATTACTTAGAAATCGGCCATAAATTCACACTTTTCACTCAAAAAACTGTCATTGACGACCAAGATTACGAATATATATATAAAATCATGACACAATTATTATTTGTTCAACGAGTTCTCTTGTTTTTCGTCGCTTACCTCTAATTTCGCGATTTTTCAATCTTTTGCGTCAATATTTATCAGTTTTAAATAATTTTGTATAGCCAAAATCCTATTTTTCGTACGTAAATCCTAGAATTATCAATGAATCAAGAAAACTGTGTGATTGAGACGCTTTGCGGTATTCATCATATAAAATTACAAAATCTACCTACAAAATCTATCTACACACATATGAGCACTTTTTAGAAATAGGCCATAAATTCACAGTTTGAACTCAAAAAACTGTCACTGAAGACCAAGATAACGAATATATGTACAAAATCACGATACAATTATTATTTGTTCTAAGAGTTTTTTTGTTTTTCTCCCTTAACCTCTAATTCGGCGATATTTCAATCTTTTGTGCCAATATTTTTTAGTTTAAATCAATTTTGTGTAGCCAAAATCCTATTTTTTGTACACAAATGCTAGACTGATCAATGCATCAAGAAAAATGTGTGATTGAAACGCTTTGCGGTATATATTACATTAAACGTAGAAATCTGCTAAATATATATGAGCATTTCGTAGAAATCGGCCATAAATTCACACTATTCACTCAAAAAACTGTCATTGACGGACCAAGATTACGAATAAACGTACAAAATCACGACACGATTATTATTTGTTCAACGAGTTTTCTGGTTTTTCGTCCCAAACCTCTTTTTTTGCGATATTTAAATCTTTTGCGTCAATATTTTTCAGTTTAAATTAATTTTGTATAGTCAAAATCCTATTTTTTGTACACAAATACTAGAATTATCAATGCATCAAGAAAATTGTGTGATTGAAACGCTTTGCGGTATTTATTATATAAAACGTGGAAATCTGCTAATATGTGTGAGCATTTCTTCGAAATAGACCATAAATTCACACATTTCACTCGAAAAACTGTCATTGACGACCAAGATTGCAAATAAACGTACAAAATCAGGACACGATTATTATTTGTTTAACGAGTTTTCTTATTTTTCGTCGCTTACCTCAAATTTCGCGATTTTTCAATATCTTGCGTCAATATTTATCAGTTTAAAATAATTTTGCATAGCCAAAATCCTATTTTTCGTACATAAATCCTAGAATTATCAAATTCACACTTTTCACTCGAAAAACTGTCATTGTCGACCAAGATTACGAATAAACATACAAAATCACGACACGATTATTATTTGTTAAACGAGTTTTCTTGTTTTTCGTCCCAAATCTCTTATTTTGCGATATTTCAATCTTTTGTGACAATATTTTTCAGATTTAATTAATTTTGTAAAGCCAAAATCCTTTTTTTTGTAAACAAATGCTAGAGTGATCAATGCATCAAGAAAATGTGTGATTGAAACGCTTTGCAGTATTTATTACATTAAACGTAGAAATCTGCTAAATATATATGAGCATTTCTTAGAAATCGGCCATAAATTCACACTTTTCACTCAAAAAACTGTCATTGACGACCAAGAGTACGAATATATGTACAAAATCATGGCACAATTATTATTTGTTCAACGAGTTTTCTTGTTTTTCGTTGCTAACCTCTAATTTCGCGATTTTTCAATCTTTTGCGTCAATATTTATCAGTTTAAAATAATTTTGTATAACCAAAATCCTATTTTTCGTACATAAATCCTAGAATTATCAAATTCATACTTTTCACTCGAAAAACTGTCATTGACCACCAAGATTACGAATACACGTACAAAGTCACGACACTATTATTATTTGTTGAACGAATTTTCTTGATTTTCGTCCCAAAGCTCTTATTTTGCGATATTTCAATCTTTTGTGACAATATTTTTCAGATTTAATTAATTTTGTGTAGCCAAAACCCTATTTTTTGTTAACAAATGCTAGAATGATCAATGCATCAAGAAAAATGTGTGATTGAAACGCTTTGCGGTATTTATTACATTAAACGAAGAAATCTGCTAAATTTATACGAGCATTTCTTAGACATCGGCCATAAATTCACACTTTTCACTCAAAAAACTGTCATTGACGACCAAGAGAACGAATATATTATATGTCCAAATCACGACACAATTATTATTTGTTCTACGAGTTTTCTTGTTTTTCGTCGCTTACCTCAAATTTCCTAATTTTCGTACATAAATCCTATTTTCGTACATAAATCCTAGAATTATCAAATTCACACTTTTCACTCGAAAAACTGTCATTGTCGACCAAGATTACAAATAAACGTACAAAATCACGACACGATTATTATTTGTTCAACGAGTTTTCTTGTTTTCGGTCCCAAATCTCTTATTTTGCGATATTTCAATCTTTGGTGACAATATTTTTCAGATTTAATTAATTTTGTATAGCCAAAATCCTATTTTTGTAAACGAATGCTTGAGTGATCAATGCATCAAGAAAATGTGTGATTGAAACGCTTTGCAGTATTTATTACATTAAACGTAGAAATCTGCTAAATATATATGAGCATTTCTTAGAAATCGGCCATAAATTCACACTTTTCACTCAAAAAAACTGTCATTGACGATCAAGAGTACGAATATATGTACAAAATCATGGCACAATTATTATTTGTTCAACGAGTTTTCTTGTTTTTTGTTGCTTACCTCTAATTTCGCGATTTTTCAATCTTTTGCGTCAATATTTATCAGTTTAAAATAATTTTGTATAACCAAAATCCTATTTTTCGTACATAAATCCTAGAATTATCAAATTCATACTTTTCTCTCGAAAAACTGTCATTGACCACCAAGATTACGAATAAACGTACAAAACTTTTGCGTCAATATTTATCAGTTTAAAATAATTTTGTATAGCCAAAATCCTATTTTTCATACATAAATCCTAAAATTATCAAATTCACACTTTTCACTCGAAAAACTGTCATTGTCGACCAAGATTACGAATAAACGTACAAAATCACGACACGATTTCTATTTGTTCAAGGAGTTTTCTTGTTTTTCGTCCCAAACCTCTTATTTGGCGATATTTCAATCTTTTGTGACAATATTTTTCAGATTTAATTAATTTTGTACAGCCAAAATTATATTTTTTGTAAACAAATGCTAGAATGATCAATGCATCAAGAAAAGTGTGTGATTGAGACGCTTTGCGGTATTTATTACATGAAACGTAGAAATCTGCTAAATATATATGAGCATTACTTAGAAATCGGCCATAAATTCACACTTTTCACTCAAAAAACTGTCATTGACGACCAAGATTACGAATATATGTATAAAATCATGACACAATTATTATTTGTTCAACGAGTTCTCTTGTTTTTCGTCGCTTACCTCTAATTTCGCGATTTTTCAATCTTTTGCGTCAATATTTATCAGTTTTAAATAATTTTGTATAGCCAAAATCCTATTTTTCGTACGTAAATCCTAGAATTATCAATGAATCAAGAAAACTGTGTGATTGAGACGCTTTGCGGTATTCATCATATAAAATTACAAAATCTACCTACAAAATCTATCTACACACATATGAGCACTTTTTAGAAATAGGCCATAAATTCACAGTTTGAACTCAAAAAACTGTCACTGAAGACCAAGATAACGAATATATGTACAAAATCACGATACAATTATTATTTGTTCTAAGAGTTTTTTTGTTTTTCTCCCTAAACCTCTAATTCGGCGATATTTCAATCTTTTGTGCCAATATTTTTTAGTTTAAATCAATTTTGTGTAGCCAAAATCCTATTTTTTGTACACAAATGCTAGACTGATCAATGCATCAAGAAAAATGTGTGATTGAAACGCTTTGCGGTATATATTACATTAAACGTAGAAATCTGCTAAATATATATGAGCATTTCGTAGAAATCGGCCATAAATTCACACTATTCACTCAAAAAACTGTCATTGACGGACCAAGATTACGAATAAACGTACAAAATCACGACACGATTATTATTTGTTCAACGAGTTTTCTGGTTTTTCGTCCCAAACCTCTTTTTTTGCGATATTTAAATCTTTTGCGTCAATATTTTTCAGTTTAAATTAATTTTGTATAGTCAAAATCCTATTTTTTGTACACAAATACTAGAATTATCAATGCATCAAGAAAATTGTGTGATTGAAACGCTTTGCGGTATTTATTATATAAAACGTGGAAATCTGCTAATATGTGAGAGCATTTCTTCGAAATAGACCATAAATTCACACATTTCACTCGAAAAACTGTCATTGACGACCAAGATTGCAAATAAACGTACAAAATCAGGACACGATTATTATTTGTTTAACGAGTTTTCTTATTTTTCGTTGCTAACCTCTAATTTCGCGATTTTTCAATCTTTTGCGTCAATATTTATCAGTTTAAAATAATTTTGTATAACCAAAATCCTATTTTTCGTACATAAATCCTAGAATTATCAAATTCATACTTTTCACTCGAAAAACTGTCATTGACCACCAAGATTACGAATACACGTACAAAGTCACGACACTATTATTATTTGTTGAACGAATTTTCTTGATTTTCGTCCCAAAGCTCTTATTTTGCGATATTTCAATCTTTTGTGACAATATTTTTCAGATTTAATTAATTTTGTGTAGCCAAAACCCTATTTTTTGTTAACAAATGCTAGAATGATCAATGCATCAAGAAAAATGTGTGATTGAAACGCTTTGCGGTATTTATTACATTAAACGAAGAAATCTGCTAAATTTATACGAGCATTTCTTAGACATCGGCCATAAATTCACCCTTTTCACTCAAAAAACTGTCATTGACGACCAAGAGAACGAATATATTATATGTCCAAATCACGACACAATTATTATTTGTTCTACGAGTTTTCTTGTTTTTCGTCGCTTACCTCAAATTTCCTAATTTTCGTACATAAATCCTATTTTTCGTACATAAATCCTAGAATTATCAAATTCACACTTTTCACTCGAAAAACTGTCATTGTCGACCAAGATTACAAATAAACGTACAAAATCACGACACGATTATTATTTGTTCAACGAGTTTTCTTGTTTTCGGTCCCAAATCTCTTATTTTGCGATATTTCAATCTTTGGTGACAATATTTTTCAGATTTAATTAATTTTTGTATAGCCAAAATCCTATTTTTGTAAACGAATGCTTGAGTGATCAATGCATCAAGAAAATGTGTGATTGAAACGCTTTGCAGTATTTATTACATTAAACGTAGAAATCTGCTAAATATATATGAGCATTTCTTAGAAATCGGCCATAAATTCACACTTTTCACTCAAAAAACTGTCATTGACGATCAAGAGTACGAATATATGTACAAAATCATGGCACAATTATTATTTGTTCAACGAGTTTTCTTGTTTTTTGTTGCTTACCTCTAATTTCGCGATTTTTCAATCTTTTGCGTCAATATTTATCAGTTTAAAATAATTTTGTATAACCAAAATCCTATTTTTCGTACATAAATCCTAGAATTATCAAATTCATACTTTTCTCTCGAAAAACTGTCATTGACCACCAAGATTACGAATAAACGTACAAAACTTTTGCGTCAATATTTATCAGTTTAAAATAATTTTGTATAGCCAAAATCCTATTTTTCATACATAAATCCTAAAATTATCAAATTCACACTTTTCACTCGAAAAACTGTCATTGTCGACCAAGATTACGAATAAACGTACAAAATCACGACACGATTTCTATTTGTTCAAGGAGTTTTCTTGTTTTTCGTCCCAAACCTCTTATTTGGCGATATTTCAATCTTTTGTGACAATATTTTTCAGATTTAATTAATTTTGTACAGCCAAAATTATATTTTTTGTAAACAAATGCTAGAATGATCAATGCATCAAGAAAAGTGTGTGATTGAGACGCTTTGCGGTATTTATTACATTAAACGTAGAAATCTGCTAAATATATATGAGCATTACTTAGAAATCGGCCATAAATTCACACTTTTCACTCAAAAAACTGTCATTGACGACCAAGATTACGAATATATGTATAAAATCATGACACAATTATTATTTGTTCAACGAGTTCTCTTGTTTTTCGTCGCTTACCCTCTAATTTCGCGATTTTTCAATCTTTTGCGTCAATATTTATCAGTTTTAAATAATTTTGTATAGCCAAAATCCTATTTTTCGTACGTAAATCCTAGAATTATCAATGAATCAAGAAAACTGTGTGATTGAGACGCTTTGCGGTATTCATCATATAAAATTACAAAATCTACCTACAAAATCTATCTACACACATATGAGCACTTTTTAGAAATAGGCCATAAATTCACAGTTTGAACTCAAAAAACTGTCACTGAAGACCAAGATAACGAATATATGTACAAAATCACGATACAATTATTATTTGTTCTAAGAGTTTTTTTGTTTTTCTCCCTAAACCTCTAATTCGGCGATATTTCAATCTTTTGTGCCAATATTTTTTTAGTTTAAATCAATTTTGTGTAGCCAAAATCCTATTTTTTGTACACAAATGCTAGACTGATCAATGCATCAAGAAAAATGTGTGATTGAAACGCTTTGCGGTATATATTACATTAAACGTAGAAATCTGCTAAATATATATGAGCATTTCGTAGAAATCGGCCATAAATTCACACTATTCACTCAAAAAACTGTCATTGACGGACCAAGATTACGAATAAACGTACAAAATCACGACACGATTATTATTTGTTCAACGAGTTTTCTGATTTTTCGTCCCAAACCTCTTTTTTTGCGATATTTAAATCTTTTGCGTCAATATTTTTCAGTTTAAATTAATTTTGTATAGTCAAAAATCCTATTTTTTGTACACAAATACTAGAATTATCAATGCATCAAGAAAATTGTGTGATTGAAACGCTTTGCGGTATTTATTATATAAAACGTGGAAATCTGCTAATATGTGTGAGCATTTCTTCGAAATAGACCATAAATTCACACATTTCACTCGAAAAACTGTCATTGACGACCAAGATTGCAAATAAACGTACAAAATCAGGACACGATTATTATTTGTTTAACGAGTTTTCTTATTTTTCGTCGCTTACCTCAAATTTCGCGATTTTTCAATATCTTGCGTCAATATTTATCAGTTTAAAATAATTTTGCATAGCCAAAATCCTATTTTTCGTACATAAATCCTAGAATTATCAAATTCACACTTTTCACTCGAAAAACTGTCATTGTCGACCAAGATTACGAATAAACATACAAAATCACGACACGATTATTATTTGTTCAACGAGTTTTCTTGTTTTTCGTCCCAAATCTCTTATTTTGCGATATTTCAATCTTTGGTGACAATATTTTTCAGATTTAATTAATTTTGTATAGCCAAAATCCTATTTTTGTAAACGAATGCTTGAGTGATCAATGCATCAAGAAAATGTGTGATTGAAACGCTTTGCAGTATTTATTACATTAAACGTAGAAATCTGCTAAATATATATGAGCATTTCTTAGAAATCGGCCAT
The DNA here is from genome assembly GCA_949825065.1 of Odontocerum albicorne. Taxonomy (NCBI): domain Eukaryota; kingdom Metazoa; phylum Arthropoda; class Insecta; order Trichoptera; family Odontoceridae; genus Odontocerum; species Odontocerum albicorne. Next base: position 8,520,059 of record OX463848.1, read on the forward strand.
AAATTCACACTTTTCACTCAAAAAAACTGTCATTGACGATCAAGAGTACGAATATTCGTATATATATGTACAAAATCATGGCACAATTATTATTTGTTCAACGAGTTTTCTTGTTTTTTGTTGCTTACCTCTAATTTCGCGATTTTTCAATCTTTTGCGTCAATATTTATCAGTTTAAAATAATTTTGTATAACCAAAATCCTATATTTCGTACATAAATCCTAGAATTATCAAATTCATACTTTTCTCTCGAAAAACTGTCATTGACCACCAAGATTACGAATAAACGTACAAAACTTTTGCGTCAATATTTATCAGTTTAAAATAATTTTGTATAGCCAAAATCCTATTTTTCATACATAAATCCTAAAATTATCAAATTCACACTTTTCACTCGAAAAACTGTCATTGTCGACCAAGATTACGAATAAACGTACAAAATCACGACACGATTTCTATTTGTTCAAGGAGTTTTCTTGTTTTTCGTCCCAAACCTCTTATTTGGCGATATTTCTATCTTTTGTGACAATATTTTTCAGATTTAATTAATTTTGTACAGCCAAAATTATATTTTTTGTAAACAAATGCTAGAATGATCAATGCATCAAGAAAAGTGTGTGATTGAGACGCTTTGCGGTATTTATTACATTAAACGTAGAAATCTGCTAAATATATATGAGCATTACTTAGAAATCGGCCATAAATTCACACTTTTCACTCAAAAAACTGTCATTGTCGACCAAGATTACGAATAAACATACAAAATCACGACACGATTATTATTTGTTCAACGAGTTTTCTTGTTTTTCGTCCCAAATCTCTTATTTTGCGATATTTCAATCTTTTGTGACAATATTTTTCAGATTTAATTAATTTTGTACAGCCAAAATCCTTTTTTTTGAAAACAAATGCTAGAGTGATCAATGCATCAAGAAAATGTGTGATTGAAACGCTTTGCAGTATTTATTACATTAAACGTAGAAATCTGCTAAATATATATGAGCATTTCTTAGAAATCGGCCATAAATTCACACTTTTCACTCAAAAAACTGTCATTGACGACCAAGATTACGAATATATGTATAAAATCATGACACAATTATTATTTGTTCAACGAGTTCTCTTGTTTTTCGTCGCTTACCTCTAATTTCGCGATTTTTCAATCTTTTGCGTCAATATTTATCAGTTTTAAATAATTTTGTATAGCCAAAATCCTATTTTTCGTACGTAAATCCTAGAATTATCAATGAATCAAGAAAACTGTGTGATTGAGACGCTTTGCGGTATTCATCATATAAAATTACAAAATCTACCTACAAAATCTATCTACACACATATGAGCACTTTTTAGAAATAGGCCATAAATTCACAGTTTGAACTCAAAAAACTGTCACTGAAGACCAAGATAACGAATATATGTACAAAATCACGATACAATTATTATTTGTTCTAAGAGTTTTTTTGTTTTTCTCCCTAAACCTCTAATTCGGCGATATTTCAATCTTTTGTGCCAATATTTTTTAGTTTAAATCAATTTTGTGTAGCCAAAATCCTATTTTTTGTACACAAATGCTAGACTGATCAATGCATCAAGAAAAATGTGTGATTGAAACGCTTTGCGGTATATATTACATTAAACGTAGAAATCTGCTAAATATATATGAGCATTTCGTAGAAATCGGCCATAAATTCACACTATTCACTCAAAAAACTGTCATTGACGGACCAAGATTACGAATAAACGTACAAAATCACGACACGATTATTATTTGTTCAACGAGTTTTCTGGTTTTTCGTCCCAAACCTCTTTTTTTGCGATATTTAAATCTTTTGCGTCAATATTTTTCAGTTTAAATTAATTTTGTATAGTCAAAATCCTATTTTTTGTACACAAATACTAGAATTATCAATGCATCAAGAAAATTGTGTGATTGAAACGCTTTGCGGTATTTATTATATAAAACGTGGAAATCTGCTAATATGTGTGAGCATTTCTTCGAAATAGACCATAAATTCACACATTTCACTCGAAAAACTGTCATTGACGACCAAGATTGCAAATAAACGTACAAAATCAGGACACGATTATTATTTGTTTAACGAGTTTTCTTATTTTTCGTCGCTTACCTCAAATTTCGCGATTTTTCAATATCTTGCGTCAATATTTATCAGTTTAAAATAATTTTGCATAGCCAAAATCCTATTTTTCGTACATAAATCCTAGAATTATCAAATTCACACTTTTCACTCGAAAAACTGTCATTGTCGACCAAGATTACGAATAAACATACAAAATCACGACACGATTATTATTTGTTCAACGAGTTTTCTTGTTTTTCGTCCCAAATCTCTTATTTTGCGATATTTCAATCTTTTGTGACAATATTTTTCAGATTTAATTAATTTTGTAAAGCCAAAATCCTTTTTTTTGTAAACAAATGCTAGAGTGATCAATGCATCAAGAAAATGTGTGATTGAAACGCTTTGCAGTATTTATTACATTAAACGTAGAAATCTGCTAAATATATATGAGCATTTCTTAGAAATCGGCCATAAATTCACACTTTTCACTAAAAAAAACTGTCATTGACGACCAAGAGTACGAATATATGTACAAAATCATGGCACAATTATTATTTGTTCAACGAGTTTTCTTGTTTTTCGTTGCTAACCTCTAATTTCGCGATTTTTCAATCTTTTGCGTCAATATTTATCAGTTTAAAATAATTTTGTATAACCAAAATCCTATTTTTCGTACATAAATCCTAGAATTATCAAATTCATACTTTTCACTCGAAAAACTGTCATTGACCACCAAGATTACGAATACACGTACAAAGTCACGACACTATTATTATTTGTTGAACGAATTTTCTTGATTTTCGTCCCAAAGCTCTTATTTTGCGATATTTCAATCTTTTGTGACAATATTTTTCAGATTTAATTAATTTTGTGTAGCCAAAACCCTATTTTTTGTTAACAAATGCTAGAATGATCAATGCATCAAGAAAAATGTGTGATTGAAACGCTTTGCGGTATTTATTACATTAAACGAAGAAATCTGCTAAATTTATACGAGCATTTCTTAGACATCGGCCATAAATTCACCCTTTTCACTCAAAAAACTGTCATTGACGACCAAGAGAACGAATATATTATATGTCCAAATCACGACACAATTATTATTTGTTCTACGAGTTTTCTTGTTTTTCGTCGCTTACCTCAAATTTCCTAATTTTCGTACATAAATCCTATTTTTCGTACATAAATCCTAGAATTATCAAATTCACACTTTTCACTCGAAAAACTGTCATTGTCGACCAAGATTACAAATAAACGTACAAAATCACGACACGATTATTATTTGTTCAACGAGTTTTCTTGTTTTCGGTCCCAAATCTCTTATTTTGCGATATTTCAATCTTTGGTGACAATATTTTTCAGATTTAATTAATTTTGTATAGCCAAAATCCTATTTTTGTAAACGAATGCTTGAGTGATCAATGCATCAAGAAAATGTGTGATTGAAACGCTTTGCAGTATTTATTACATTAAACGTAGAAATCTGCTAAATATATATGAGCATTTCTTAGAAATCGGCCATAAATTCACACTTTTCACTCAAAAAACTGTCATTGACGATCAAGAGTACGAATATATGTACAAAATCATGGCACAATTATTATTTGTTCAACGAGTTTTCTTGTTTTTTGTTGCTTACCTCTAATTTCGCGATTTTTCAATCTTTTGCGTCAATATTTATCAGTTTAAAATAATTTTGTATAACCAACATCCTATTTTTCGTACATAAATCCTAGAATTATCAAATTCATACTTTTCTCTCGAAAAACTGTCATTGACCACCAAGATTACGAATAAACGTACAAAACTTTTGCGTCAATATTTATCAGTTTAAAATAATTTTGTATAGCCAAAATCCTATTTTTCATACATAAATCCTAAAATTATCAAATTCACACTTTTCACTCGAAAAACTGTCATTGTCGACCAAGATTACGAATAAACGTACAAAATCACGACACGATTTCTATTTGTTCAAGGAGTTTTCTTGTTTTTCGTCCCAAACCTCTTATTTGGCGATATTTCAATCTTTTGTGACAATATTTTTCAGATTTAATTAATTTTGTACAGCCAAAATTATATTTTTTGTAAACAAATGCTAGAATGATCAATACATCAAGAAAAGTGTGTGATTGAGACGCTTTGCGGTATTTATTACATTAAACGTAGAAATCTGCTAAATATATATGAGCATTACTTAGAAATCGGCCATAAATTCACACTTTTCACTCAAAAAACTGTCATTGACGACCAAGATTACGAATATATGTATAAAATCATGACACAATTATTATTTGTTCAACGAGTTCTCTTGTTTTTCGTCGCTTACCTCTAATTTCGCGATTTTTCAATCTTTTGCGTCAATATTTATCAGTTTTAAATAATTTTGTATAGCCAAAATCCTATTTTTCGTACGTAAATCCTAGAATTATCAATGAATCAAGAAAACTGTGTGATTGAGACGCTTTGCGGTATTTATTACATTAAACGTAGAAATCTGCTAAATATATATGAGCATTACTTAGAAATCGGCCATAAATTCACACTTTTCACTCAAAAAACTGTCATTGTCGACCAAGATTACGAATAAACATACAAAATCACGACACGATTATTATTTGTTCAACGAGTTTTCTTGTTTTTCGTCCCAAATCTCTTATTTTGCGATATTTCAATCTTTTGTGACAATATTTTTCAGATTTAATTAATTTTGTAAAGCCAAAATCCTTTTTTTTGTAAACAAATGCTAGAGTGATCAATGCATCAAGAAAATGTGTGATTGAAACGCTTTGCAGTATTTATTACATTAAACGTAGAAATCTGCTAAATATATATGAGCATTTCTTAGAAATCGGCCATAAATTCACACTTTTCACTCAAAAAACTGTCATTGACGACCAAGATTACGAATATATGTATAAAATCATGACACAATTATTATTTGTTCAACGAGTTCTCTTGTTTTTCGTCGCTTACCTCTAATTTCGCGATTTTTCAATCTTTTGCGTCAATATTTATCAGTTTTAAATAATTTTGTATAGCCAAAATCCTATTTTTCGTACGTAAATCCTAGAATTATCAATGAATCAAGAAAACTGTGTGATTGAGACGCTTTGCGGTATTCATCATATAAAATTACAAAATCTACCTACAAAATCTATCTACACACATATGAGCACTTTTTAGAAATAGGCCATAAATTCACAGTTTGAACTCAAAAAACTGTCACTGAAGACCAAGATAACGAATATATGTACAAAATCACGATACAATTATTATTTGTTCTAAGAGTTTTTTTGTTTTTCTCCCTAAACCTCTAATTCGGCGATATTTCAATCTTTTGTGCCAATATTTTTTAGTTTAAATCAATTTTGTGTAGCCAAAATCCTATTTTTTGTACACAAATGCTAGACTGATCAATGCATCAAGAAAAATGTGTGATTGAAACGCTTTGCGGTATATATTACATTAAACGTAGAAATCTGCTAAATATATATGAGCATTTCGTAGAAATCGGCCATAAATTCACACTATTCACTCAAAAAACTGTCATTGACGGACCAAGATTACGAATAAACGTACAAAATCACGACACGATTATTATTTGTTCAACGAGTTTTCTGGTTTTTCGTCCCAAACCTCTTTTTTTGCGATATTTAAATCTTTTGCGTCAATATTTTTCAGTTTAAATTAATTTTGTATAGTCAAAATCCTATTTTTTGTACACAAATACTAGAATTATCAATGCATCAAGAAAATTGTGTGATTGAAACGCTTTGCGGTATTTATTATATAAAACGTGGAAATCTGCTAATATGTGTGAGCATTTCTTCGAAATAGACCATAAATTCACACATTTCACTCGAAAAACTGTCATTGACGACCAAGATTGCAAATAAACGTACAAAATCAGGACACGATTATTATTTGTTTAACGAGTTTTCTTATTTTTCGTCGCTTACCTCAAATTTCGCGATTTTTCAATATCTTGCGTCAATATTTATCAGTTTAAAATAATTTTGCATAGCCAAAATCCTATTTTTCGTACATAAATCCTAGAATTATCAAATTCACACTTTTCACTCGAAAAACTGTCATTGTCGACCAAGATTACAAATAAACGTACAAAATCACGACACGATTATTATTTGTTCAACGAGTTTTCTTGTTTTCGGTCCCAAATCTCTTATTTTGCGATATTTCAATCTTTGGTGACAATATTTTTCAGATTTAATTAATTTTGTATAGCCAAAATCCTATTTTTGTAAACGAATGCTTGAGTGATCAATGCATCAAGAAAATGTGTGATTGAAACGCTTTGCAGTATTTATTACATTAAACGTAGAAATCTGCTAAATATATATGAGCATTTCTTAGAAATCGGCCATAAATTCACACTTTTCACTCAAAAAACTGTCATTGACGATCAAGAGTACGAATATATGTACAAAATCATGGCACAATTATTATTTGTTCAACGAGTTTTCTTGTTTTTTGTTGCTTACCTCTAATTTCGCGATTTTTCAATCTTTTGCGTCAATATTTATCAGTTTAAAATAATTTTGTATAACCAACATCCTATTTTTCGTACATAAATCCTAGAATTATCAAATTCATACTTTTCTCTCGAAAAACTGTCATTGACCACCAAGATTACGAATAAACGTACAAAACTTTTGCGTCAATATTTATCAGTTTAAAATAATTTTGTATAGCCAAAATCCTATTTTTCATACATAAATCCTAAAATTATCAAATTCACACTTTTCACTCGAAAAACTGTCATTGTCGACCAAGATTACGAATAAACGTACAAAATCACGACACGATTTCTATTTGTTCAAGGAGTTTTCTTGTTTTTCGTCCCAAACCTCTTATTTGGCGATATTTCAATCTTTTGTGACAATATTTTTCAGATTTAATTAATTTTGTACAGCCAAAATTATATTTTTTGTAAACAAATGCTAGAATGATCAATACATCAAGAAAAGTGTGTGATTGAGACGCTTTGCGGTATTTATTACATTAAACGTAGAAATCTGCTAAATATATATGAGCATTACTTAGAAATCGGCCATAAATTCACACTTTTCACTCAAAAAACTGTCATTGACGACCAAGATTACGAATATATGTATAAAATCATGACACAATTATTATTTGTTCAACGAGTTCTCTTGTTTTTCGTCGCTTACCTCTAATTTCGCGATTTTTCAATCTTTTGCGTCAATATTTATCAGTTTTAAATAATTTTGTATAGCCAAAATCCTATTTTTCGTACGTAAATCCTAGAATTATCAATGAATCAAGAAAACTGTGTGATTGAGACGCTTTGCGGTATTTATTACATTAAACGTAGAAATCTGCTAAATATATATGAGCATTACTTAGAAATCGGCCATAAATTCACACTTTTCACTCAAAAAACTGTCATTGTCGACCAAGATTACGAATAAACATACAAAATCACGACACGATTATTATTTGTTCAACGAGTTTTCTTGTTTTTCGTCCCAAATCTCTTATTTTGCGATATTTCAATCTTTTGTGACAATATTTTTCAGATTTAATTAATTTTGTAAAGCCAAAATCCTTTTTTTTGTAAACAAATGCTAGAGTGATCAATGCATCAAGAAAATGTGTGATTGAAACGCTTTGCAGTATTTATTACATTAAACGTAGAAATCTGCTAAATATATATGAGCATTTCTTAGAAATCGGCCATAAATTCACACTTTTCACTCAAAAAACTGTCATTGACGACCAAGATTACGAATATATGTATAAAATCATGACACAATTATTATTTGTTCAACGAGTTCTCTTGTTTTTCGTCGCTTACCTCTAATTTCGCGATTTTTCAATCTTTTGCGTCAATATTTATCAGTTTTAAATAATTTTGTATAGCCAAAATCCTATTTTTCGTACGTAAATCCTAGAATTATCAATGAATCAAGAAAACTGTGTGATTGAGACGCTTTGCGGTATTCATCATATAAAATTACAAAATCTACCTACAAAATCTATCTACACACATATGAGCACTTTTTAGAAATAGGCCATAAATTCACAGTTTGAACTCAAAAAACTGTCACTGAAGACCAAGATAACGAATATATGTACAAAATCACGATACAATTATTATTTGTTCTAAGAGTTTTTTTGTTTTTCTCCCTAAACCTCTAATTCGGCGATATTTCAATCTTTTGTGCCAATATTTTTTAGTTTAAATCAATTTTGTGTAGCCAAAATCCTATTTTTTGTACACAAATGCTAGACTGATCAATGCATCAAGAAAAATGTGTGATTGAAACGCTTTGCGGTATATATTACATTAAACGTAGAAATCTGCTAAATATATATGAGCATTTCGTAGAAATCGGCCATAAATTCACACTATTCACTCAAAAAACTGTCATTGACGGACCAAGATTACGAATAAACGTACAAAATCACGACACGATTATTATTTGTTCAACGAGTTTTCTGGTTTTTCGTCCCAAACCTCTTTTTTTGCGATATTTAAATCTTTTGCGTCAATATTTTTCAGTTTAAATTAATTTTGTATAGTCAAAATCCTATTTTTTGTACACAAATACTAGAATTATCAATGCATCAAGAAAATTGTGTGATTGAAACGCTTTGCGGTATTTATTATATAAAACGTGGAAATCTGCTAATATGTGTGAGCATTTCTTCGAAATAGACCATAAATTCACACATTTCACTCGAAAAACTGTCATTGACGACCAAGATTGCAAATAAACGTACAAAATCAGGACACGATTATTATTTGTTTAACGAGTTTTCTTATTTTTCGTCGCTTACCTCAAATTTCGCGATTTTTCAATATCTTGCGTCAATATTTATCAGTTTAAAATAATTTTGCATAGCCAAAATCCTATTTTTCGTACATAAATCCTAGAATTATCAAATTCACACTTTTCACTCGAAAAACTGTCATTGTCGACCAAGATTACGAATAAACATACAAAATCACGACACGATTATTATTTGTTCAACGAGTTTTCTTGTTTTTCGTCCCAAATCTCTTATTTTGCGATATTTCAATCTTTGGTGACAATATTTTTCAGATTTAATTAATTTTGTATAGCCAAAATCCTATTTTTGTAAACGAATGCTTGAGTGATCAATGCATCAAGAAAATGTGTGATTGAAACGCTTTGCAGTATTTATTACATTAAACGTAGAAATCTGCTAAATATATATGAGCATTTCTTAGAAATCGGCCATAAATTCACACTTTTCACTCAAAAAACTGTCATTGACGATCAAGAGTACGAATATATGTACAAAATCATGGCACAATTATTATTTGTTCAACGAGTTTTCTTGTTTTTTGTTGCTTACCTCTAATTTCGCGATTTTTCAATCTTTTGCGTCAATATTTATCAGTTTAAAATAATTTTGTATAACCAACATCCTATTTTTCGTACATAAATCCTAGAATTATCAAATTCATACTTTTCTCTCGAAAAACTGTCATTGACCACCAAGATTACGAATAAACGTACAAAACTTTTGCGTCAATATTTATCAGTTTAAAATAATTTTGTATAGCCAAAATCCTATTTTTCATACATAAATCCTAAAATTATCAAATTCACACTTTTCACTCGAAAAACTGTCATTGTCGACCAAGATTACGAATAAACGTACAAAATCACGACACGATTTCTATTTGTTCAAGGAGTTTTCTTGTTTTTCGTCCCAAACCTCTTTATTTGGCGATATTTCTATCTTTTGTGACAATATTTTTCAGATTTAATTAATTTTGTACAGCCAAAATTATATTTTTTGTAAACAAATGCTAGAATGATCAATGCATCAAGAAAAGTGTGTGATTGAGACGCTTTGCGGTATTTATTACATTAAACGTAGAAATCTGCTAAATATATATGAGCATTACTTAGAAATCGGCCATAAATTCACACTTTTCACTCAAAAAACTGTCATTGACGACCAAGATTACGAATATATGTATAAAATCATGACACAATTATTATTTGTTCAACGAGTTCTCTTGTTTTTCGTCGCTTACCTCTAATTTCGCGATTTTTCAATCTTTTGCGTCAATATTTATCAGTTTTAAATAATTTTGTATAGCCAAAATCCTATTTTTCGTACGTAAATCCTAGAATTATCAATGAATCAAGAAAACTGTGTGATTGAGACGCTTTGCGGTAATCATCATATAAAATTACAAAATCTACCTACAAAATCTATCTACACACATATGAGCACTTTTTAGAAATAGGCCATAAATTCACAGTTTGAACTCAAAAAACTGTCACTGAAGACCAAGATAACGAATACATGTACAAAATCACGATACAATTATTATTTGTTCTAAGAGTTTTTTTGTTTTTCTCCCTAAACCTCTAATTCGGCGATATTTCAATCTTTTGTGCCAATATTTTTTAGTTTAAATCAATTTTGTGTAGCCAAAATCCTATTTTTTGTACACAAATGCTAGACTGATCAATGCATCAAGAAAAATGTGTGATTGAAACGCTTTGCGGTATATATTACATTAAACGTAGAAATCTGCTAAATATATATGAGCATTTCGTAGAAATCGGCCATAAATTCACACTATTCACTCAAAAAACTGTCATTGACGGACCAAGATTACGAATAAACGTACAAAATCACGACACGATTATTATTTGTTCAACGAGTTTTCTGGTTTTTCGTCCCAAACCTCTTTTTTTGCGATATTTAAATCTTTTGCGTCAATATTTTTCAGTTTAAATTAATTTTGTATAGTCAAAATCCTATTTTTTGTACACAAATACTAGAATTATCAATGCATCAAGAAAATTGTGTGATTGAAACGCTTTGCGGTATTTATTATATAAAACGTGGAAATCTGCTAATATGTGTGAGCATTTCTTCGAAATAGACCATAAATTCACACATTTCACTCGAGAAACTGTCATTGACGACCAAGATTGCAAATAAACGTACAAAATCAGGACACGATTATTATTTGTTTAACGAGTTTTTTTATTTTTCGTCGCTTACCTCAAATTTCGCGATTTTTCAATATCTTGCGTCAATATTTATCAGTTTAAAATAATTTTGCATAGCCAAAATCCTATTTTTCGTACATAAATCCTAGAATTATCAAATTCACACTTTTCACTCGAAAAACTGTCATTGTCGACCAAGATTACGAATAAACATACAAAATCACGACACGATTATTATTTGTTCAACGAGTTTTCTTGTTTTTGGTCCCAAATCTCTTATTTTGCGATATTTCAATCTTTTGTGACAATATTTTTCAGATTTAATTAATTTTGTAAAGCCAAAATCCTTTTTTTTGTAAACAAATGCTAGAGTGATCAATGCATCAAGAAAATGTGTGATTGAAACGCTTTGCAGTATTTATTACATTAAACGTAGAAATCTGCTAAATATATATGAGCATTTCTTAGAAATCGGCCATAAATTCACACTTTTCACTCAAAAAACTGTCATTGACGACCAAGAGTACGAATATATGTACAAAATCATGGCACAATTATTATTTGTTCAACGAGTTTTCTTGTTTTTCGTTGCTAACCTCTAATTTCGCGATTTTTCAATCTTTTGCGTCAATATTTATCAGTTTAAAATAATTTTGTATAACCAAAATCCTATTTTTCGTACATAAATCCTAGAATTATCAAATTCATACTTTTCACTCGAAAAACTGTCATTGACCACCAAGATTACGAATACACGTACAAAGTCACGACACTATTATTATTTGTTGAACGAATTTTCTTGATTTTCGTCCCAAAGCTCTTATTTTGCGATATTTCAATCTTTTGTGACAATATTTTTCAGATTTAATTAATTTTGTGTAGCCAAAACCCTATTTTTTGTTAACAAATGCTAGAATGATCAATGCATCAAGAAAAATGTGTGATTGAAACGCTTTGCGGTATTTATTACATTAAACGAAGAAATCTGCTAAATTTATACGAGCATTTCTTAGACATCGGCCATAAATTCACCCTTTTCACTCAAAAAACTGTCATTGACGACCAAGAGAACGAATATATTCTATGTCCAAATCACGACACAATTATTATTTGTTCTACGAGTTTTCTTGTTTTTCGTCGCTTACCTCAAATTTCCTAATTTTCGTACATAAATCCTATTTTTCGTACATAAATCCTAGAATTATCAAATTCACACTTTTCACTCGAAAAACTGTCATTGTCGACCAAGATTACAAATAAACGTACAAAATCACGACACGATTATTATTTGTTCAACGAGTTTTCTTGTTTTTGGTCCCAAATCTCTTATTTTGCGATATTTCAATCTTTTGCGTCAATATTTATCAGTTTTAAATAATTTTGTATAGCCAAAATCCTATTTTTCGTACGTAAATCCTAGAATTATCAATGAATCAAGAAAACTGTGTGATTGAGACGCTTTGCGGTATTCATCATATAAAATTACAAAATCTACCTACAAAATCTATCTACACACATATGAGCACTTTTTAGAAATAGGCCATAAATTCACAGTTTGAACTCAAAAAACTGTCACTGAAGACCAAGATAACGAATATATGTACAAAATCACGATACAATTATTATTTGTTCTAAGAGTTTTTTTGTTTTTCTCCCTAAACCTCTAATTCGGCGATATTTCAATCTTTTGTGCCAATATTTTTTAGTTTAAATCAATTTTGTGTAGCCAAAATCCTATTTTTTGTACACAAATGCTAGACTGATCAATGCATCAAGAAAAATGTGTGATTGAAACGCTTTGCGGTATATATTACATTAAACGTAGAAATCTGCTAAATATATATGAGCATTTCGTAGAAATCGGCCATAAATTCACACTATTCACTCAAAAAACTGTCATTGACGGACCAAGATTACGAATAAACGTACAAAATCACGACACGATTATTATTTGTTCAACGAGTTTTCTGGTTTTTCGTCCCAAACCTCTTTTTTTGCGATATTTAAATCTTTTGCGTCAATATTTTTCAGTTTAAATTAATTTTGTATAGTCAAAATCCTATTTTTTGTACACAAATACTAGAATTATCAATGCATCAAGAAAATTGTGTGATTGAAACGCTTTGCGGTATTTATTATATAAAACGTGGAAATCTGCTAATATGTGTGAGCATTTCTTCGAAATAGACCATAAATTCACACATTTCACTCGAAAAACTGTCATTGACGACCAAGATTGCAAATAAACGTACAAAATCAGGACACGATTATTATTTGTTTAACGAGTTTTCTTATTTTTCGTCGCTTACCTCAAATTTCGCGATTTTTCAATATCTTGCGTCAATATTTATCAGTTTAAAATAATTTTGCATAGCCAAAATCCTATTTTTCGTACATAAATCCTAGAATTATCAAATTCACACTTTTCACTCGAAAAACTGTCATTGTCGACCAAGATTACGAATAAACATACAAAATCACGACACGATTATTATTTGTTCAACGAGTTTTCTTGTTTTTCGTCCCAAATCTCTTATTTTGCGATATTTCAATCTTTGGTGACAATATTTTTCAGATTTAATTAATTTTGTATAGCCAAAATCCTATTTTTGTAAACGAATGCTTGAGTGATCAATGCATCAAGAAAATGTGTGATTGAAACGCTTTGCAGTATTTATTACATTAAACGTAGAAATCTGCTAAATATATATGAGCATTTCTTAGAAATCGGCCATAAATTCACACTTTTCACTCAAAAAACTGTCATTGACGATCAAGAGTACGAATATATGTACAAAATCATGGCACAATTATTATTTGTTCAACGAGTTTTCTTGTTTTTTGTTGCTTACCTCTAATTTCGCGATTTTTCAATCTTTTGCGTCAATATTTATCAGTTTAAAATAATTTTGTATAACCAAAATCCTATTTTTCGTACATAAATCCTAGAATTATCAAATTCATACTTTTCTCTCGAAAAACTGTCATTGACCACCAAGATTACGAATAAACGTACAAAACTTTTGCGTCAATATTTATCAGTTTAAAATAATTTTGTATAGCCAAAATCCTATTTTTCATACATAAATCCTAAAATTATCAAATTCACACTTTTCACTCGAAAAACTGTCATTGTCGACCAAGATTACGAATAAACGTACAAAATCACGACACGATTTCTATTTGTTCAAGGAGTTTCTTGTTTTTCGTCCCAAACCTCTTTATTTGGCGATATTTCTATCTTTTGTGACAATATTTTTCAGATTTAATTAATTTTGTACAGCCAAAATTATATTTTTTGTAAACAAATGCTAGAATGATCAATGCATCAAGAAAAGTGTGTGATTGAGACGCTTTGCGGTATTTATTACATTAAACGTAGAAATCTGCTAAATATATATGAGCATTACTTAGAAATCGGCCATAAATTCACACTTTTCACTCAAAAAACTGTCATTGACGACCAAGATTACGAATATATGTATAAAATCATGACACAATTATTATTTGTTCAACGAGTTCTCTTGTTTTTCGTCGCTTACCTCTAATTTCGCGATTTTTCAATCTTTTGCGTCAATATTTATCAGTTTAAAATAATTTTGTATAGCCAAAATCCTATTTTTCGTACGTAAATCCTAGAATTATCAATGAATCAAGAAAACTGTGTGATTGAGACGCTTTGCGGTATTCATCATATAAAATTACAAAATCTACCTACAAAATCTATCTACACACATATGAGCACTTTTTAGAAATAGGCCATAAATTCACAGTTTGAACTCAAAAAACTGTCACTGAAGACCAAGATAACGAATACATGTACAAAATCACGATACAATTATTATTTGTTCTAAGAGTTTTTTTGTTTTTCTCCCTAAACCTCTAATTCGGCGATATTTCAATCTTTTGTGCCAATATTTTTTAGTTTAAATCAATTTTGTGTAGCCAAAATCCTATTTTTTGTACACAAATGCTAGACTGATCAATGCATCAAGAAAAATGTGTGATTGAAACGCTTTGCAGTATTTATTACACGTAGAAATCTGCTAAATATATATGAGCATTTCGTAGAAATCGGCCATAAATTCACACTATTCACTCAAAAAACTGTCATTGACGGAACAAGATTACGAATAAACGTACAAAATCACGACACGATTATTATTTGTTCAACGAGTTTTCTGGTTTTTCGTCCCAAACCTCTTTTTTGCGATATTTAAATCTTTTGCGTCAATATTTTTCAGTTTAAATTAATTTTGTATAGTCAAAATCCTATTTTTTGTACACAAATACTAGAATTATCAATGCATCAAGAAAATTGTGTGATTGAAACGCTTTGCGGTATTTATTATATAAAACGTGGAAATCTGCTAATATGTGTGAGCATTTCTTCGAAATAGACCATAAATTCACACATTTCACTCGAGAAACTGTCATTGACGACCAAGATTGCAAATAAACGTACAAAATCAGGACACGATTATTATTTGTTTAACGAGTTTTTTTATTTTTCGTCGCTTACCTCAAATTTCGCGATTTTTCAATATCTTGCGTCAATATTTATCAGTTTAAAATAATTTTGCATAGCCAAAATCCTATTTTTCGTACATAAATCCTAGAATTATCAAATTCACACTTTTCACTCGAAAAACTGTCATTGTCGACCAAGATTACGAATAAACATACAAAATCACGACACGATTATTATTTGTTCAACGAGTTTTCTTGTTTTTCGTCCCAAATCTCTTATTTTGCGATATTTCAATCTTTTGTGACAATATTTTTCAGATTTAATTAATTTTGTAAAGCCAAAATCCTTTTTTTTGTAAACAAATGCTAGAGTGATCAATGCATCAAGAAAATGTGTGATTGAAACGCTTTGCAGTATTTATTACATTAAACGTAGAAATCTGCTAAATATATATGAGCATTTCTTAGAAATCGGCCATAAATTCACACTTTTCACTCAAAAAACTGTCATTGACGACCAAGAGTACGAATATATGTACAAAATCATGGCACAATTATTATTTGTTCAACGAGTTTTCTTGTTTTTCGTTGCTAACCTCTAATTTCGCGATTTTTCAATCTTTTGCGTCAATATTTATCAGTTTAAAATAATTTTGTATAACCAAAATCCTATTTTTCGTACATAAATCCTAGAATTATCAAATTCATACTTTTCACTCGAAAAACTGTCATTGACCACCAAGATTACGAATACACGTACAAAGTCACGACACTATTATTATTTGTTGAACGAATTTTCTTGATTTTCGTCCCAAAGCTCTTATTTTGCGATATTTCAATCTTTTGTGACAATATTTTTCAGATTTAATTAATTTTGTATAGCCAAAATCCTATTTTTTGTAAACGAATGCTAGAGTGATCAATGCATCACGAAAATGTGTGATTGAAACGCTTTGCAGTATTTATTACATTAAATGTAGAAATCTGCTAAATATATATGAGCATTTCGTTGAAATCGGCCATAAATTCACACTTTTCACTCAAAAAACTGTCATTAACGATCAAGAGTACGAATATATGTACAAAATCACGGCACAATTATTATTTGTTCAACGAGTTTTCTCGTTTTTCGTTGCTTACCTCTAATTTCAAGATTTTTCAATCTTTTGCGTCAATATTTATCAGTTTAAAATAATTTTGTATAGCCAAAATCCTATTTTTCATACATAAATCCTAGAATTATCAAATTCACACTTTTCACTCGAAAAACTGTCATTGTCGACCAAGATTACGAATAAACGTACAAAATCACGACACGATTTCTATTTGTTCAATGAGTTTTCTTGTTTTTCGTCCCAAACCTCTTATTTGGCGATATTTCAATCTTTTGTGACAATATTTTTCAGATTTAATTAATTTTGTACAGCCAAAATTATATTTTTTGTAAACAAATGCTAGAATGATCAATGCATCAAGAAAAATGTGTGATTGAGACGCTTTGCGGTATTTATTACATTAAACGTAGAAATCTGCTAAATATATATGAGCATTACTTAGAAATCGGCCATAAATTCACACTTTTCACTCAAAAAACTGTCATTGACGACCAAGAGTACGAATATATGTACAAAATCATGGCACAATTATTATTTGTTCAACGAGTTTTCTTGTTTTTCGTTGCTAACCTCTAATTTCGCGATTTTTCAATCTTTTGCGTCAATATTTATCAGTTTAAAATAATTTTGTATAACCAAAATCCTATTTTTCGTACATAAATCCTAGAATTATCAAATTCATACTTTTCACTCGAAAAACTGTCATTGACCACCAAGATTACGAATACACGTACAAAGTCACGACACGATTTCTATTTGTTCAAGGAGTTTTCTTGTTTTTCGTCCCAAACCTCTTATTTGGCGATATTTCAATCTTTTGTGACAATATTTTTCAGATTTAATTAATTTTGTACAGCCAAAATTATATTTTTTGTAAACAAATGCTAGAATGATCAATGCATCAAGAAAAATGTGTGATTGAGACGCTTTGCGGTATTTATTACATTAAACGTAGAAATCTGCTAAATATATATGAGCATTACTTAGAAATCGGCCATAAATTCACACTTTTCACTCAAAAAACTGTCATTGACGACCAAGATTACGAATATATGTTTAAAATCATGACACAATTATTATTTGTTCAACGAGTTTTCTTGTTTTTCGTCGCTTACCTCTAATTTCGCGATTTTTCAATCTTTTGCGTCAATATTTATCAGTTTAAAATAATTTTGTACAGCCAAAATCCTATTTTTCGTACATAAATCGTAGAATTATCAATGAATCAAGAAAACTGTGAAATTGAGACGCTTTGCTGTATTCATAATATAAAATGTCAAAATCTACCTACAAAATCTATCTACATACATATGAGCACTTCTTAGAAATAGACTATAAATTCCCACTTTTCACTCGAAAAACTGTCATTGACGACCAAGATTACGAATAAACGTACAAAATCACGACACGATTATTATTTGTTCTACGAGTTTTCTGGTTTTTCGTCCCAAACCTCTTTTTTTGCGATATTTAAATCTTTTGCGTCAATATTTTTCAGTTTAAATTAATTTTGTATAGTCAAAATCCTATTTTTTGTACACAAATACTAGAATTATCAATGCATCAAGAAAATTGTGTGATTGAAACGCTTTGCGGTATTTATTATATAAAACGTGGAAATCTGCTAATATGTGTGAGCATTTCTTCGAAATAGACCATAAATTCACACATTTCACTCGAAAAACTGTCATTGACGACCAAGATTGCAAATAAACGTACAAAATCAGGACACGATTATTATTTGTTTAACGAGTTTTCTTATTTTTCGTCGCTTACCTCAAATTTCGCGATTTTTCAATATCTTGCGTCAATATTTATCAGTTTAAAATAATTTTGCATAGCCAAAATCCTATTTTTCGTACATAAATCCTAGAATTATCAAATTCACACTTTTCACTCGAAAAACTGTCATTGTCGACCAAGATTACAAATAAACGTACAAAATCACGACACGATTATTATTTGTTCAACGAGTTTTCTTGTTTTTGGTCCCAAATCTCTTATTTTGCGATATTTCAATCTTTTGTGACAATATTTTTCAGATTTAATTAATTTTGTATAGCCAAAATCCTATTTTTTGTAAACGAATGCTAGAGTGATCAATGCATCACGAAAATGTGTGATTGAAACGCTTTGCAGTATTTATTACATTAAACGTAGAAATCTGCTAAATATATATGAGCATTTCGTTGAAATCGGCCATAAATTTACACTTTTCACTCAAAAAACTGTCATTAACGATCAAGAGTACGAATATATGTACAAAATCACGGCACAATTATTATTTGTTCAACGAGTTTTCTCGTTTTGCGTTGCTTACCTCTAATTTCAAGATTTTTCAATCTTTTGCGTCAATATTTATCAGTTTAAAATAATTTTGTATAGCCAAAATCCTATTTTTCATACATAAATCCTAGAATTATCAAATTCACACTTTTCACTCGAAAAACTGTCATTGTCGACCAAGATTACGAATAAACGTACAAAATCACGACACGATTTCTATTTGTTCAATGAGTTTTCTTGTTTTTCGTCCCAAACCTCTTATTTGGCGATATTTCAATCTTTTGTGACAATATTTTTCAGATTTAATTAATTTTGTACAGCCAAAATTATATTTTTTGTAAACAAATGCTAGAATGATCAATGCATCAAGAAAAATGTGTGATTGAGACGCTTTGCGGTATTTATTACATTAAACGTAGAAATCTGCTAAATATATATGAGCATTACTTAGAAATCGGCCATAAATTCACACTTTTCACTCAAAAAACTGTCATTGACGACCAAGATTACGAATATATGTTTAAAATCATGACACAATTATTATTTGTTCAACGAGTTTTCTTGTTTTTCGTCGCTTACCTCTAATTTCGCGATTTTTCAATCTTTTGCGTCAATATTTATCAGTTTAAAATAATTTTGTACAGCCAAAATCCTATTTTTCGTACATAAATCGTAGAATTATCAATGAATCAAGAAAACTGTGAAATTGAGACGCTTTGCTGTATTCATAATATAAAATGTCAAAATCTACCTACAAAATCTATCTACATACATATGAGCACTTCTTAGAAATAGACTATAAATTCCCACTTTTCACTCGAAAAACTGTCATTGACGACCAAGATTACGAATAAACGTACAAAATCACGACACGATTATTATTTGTTCAACGAGTTTTCTGGTTTTTCGTCCCAAACCTCTTTTTTTGCGATATTTAAATCTTTTGCGTCAATATTTTTCAGTTTAAATTAATTTTGTATAGTCAAAATCCTATTTTTTGTACACAAATACTAGAATTATCAATGCATCAAGAAAATTTTGTGATTGAAACGCTTTGCGGTATTTATTATATAAAACGTGGAAATCTGCTAATATGTGTGAGCATTTCTTCGAAATAGACCATAAATTCACACATTTCACTCGAAAAACTGTCATTGACGACCAAGATTGCAAATAAACGTACAAAATCAGGACACGATTATTATTTGTTTAACGAGTTTTCTTATTTTTCGTCGCTTACCTCAAATTTCGCGATTTTTCAATATCTTGCGTCAATATTTATCAGTTTAAAATAATTTTGCATAGCCAAAATCCTATTTTTCGTACATAAATCCTAGAATTATCAAATTCACACTTTTCACTCGAAAAACTGTCATTGTCGACCAAGATTACGAATAAACATACAAAATCACGACACGATTATTATTTGTTCAACGAGTTTTCTTGTTTTTCGTCCCAAATCTCTTATTTTGCGATATTTCAATCTTTTGTGACAATATTTTTCAGATTTAATTAATTTTGTAAAGCCAAAATCCTTTTTTTTGTAAACAAATGCTAGAGTGATCAATGCATCAAGAAAATGTGTGATTGAAACGCTTTGCAGTATTTATTACATTAAACGTAGAAATCTGCTAAATATATATGAGCATTTCTTAGAAATCGGCCATAAATTTACACTTTTCACTCAAAAAACTGTCATTGACGACCAAGAGTACGAATATATGTACAAAATCATGGCACAATTATTATTTGTTCAACGAGTTTTCTTGTTTTTCGTTGCTTACCTCTAATTTCGCGATTTTTCAATCTTTTGCGTCAATATTTATCAGTTTAAAATAATTTTGTATAACCAAAATCCTATTTTTCGTACATAAATCCTAGAATTATCAAATTCATACTTTTCACTCGAAAAACTGTCATTGACCACCAAGATTACGAATACACGTACAAAGTCACGACACGATTTCTATTTGTTCAATGAGTTTTCTTGTTTTTCGTCCCAAACCTCTTATTTGGCGATATTTCAATCTTTGGTGACAATATTTTTCAGATTTAATTTATTTTGTATAGCCAAAATCCTATTTTTTGTTAACAAATGCTAGAATGATCAATGCATCAAGAAAAATGTGTGATTGAAACGCTTTGCGGTATTTATTACATTAAACGAAGAAATCTGCTAAATTTATACGAGCATTTCTTAGACATCGGCCATAAATTCACCCTTTTCACTCAAAAAACTGTCATTGACGACCAAGAGAACGAATATATTATATGTCCAAATCACGACACAATTATTATTTGTTCTACGAGTTTTCTTGTTTTTCGTCGCTTACCTCAAATTTCCTAATTTTCGTACATAAATCCTATTTTTCGTACATAAATCCTAGAATTATCAAATTCACACTTTTCACTCGAAAAACTGTCATTGTCGACCAAGATTACAAATAAACGTACAAAATCACGACACGATTATTATTTGTTCAACGAGTTTTCTTGTTTTTGGTCCAAATCTCTTATTTTGCGATATTTCTATCTTTTGTGACAATATTTTTCAGATTTAATTAATTTTGTATAGCCAAAATCCTATTTTTTGTAAACGAATGCTAGAGTGATCAATGCATCACGAAAATGTGTGATTGAAACGCTTTGCAGTATTTATTAAATTAAACGTAGAAATCTGCTAAATATATATGAGCATTTCGTAGAAATCGGCTATAAATTCACACTTTTTCACTCAAAAAACTGTCATTAACGATCAAGAGTAGGAATATATGTACAAAATCACGGCACAATTATTATTTGTTCAACGAGTTTTCTCGTTTTTCGTTGCTTACCTCTAATTTCAAGATTTTTCAATCTTTTGCGTCAATATTTATCAGTTTAAAATAATTTTGTATAGCCAAAATCCTATTTTTCATACATAAATCCTAGAATTATCAAATTCCACACTTTTCACTCGAAAAACTGTCATTGTCGACCAAGATTACGAATAAACGTACAAAATCACGACACGATTTCTATTTGTTCAATGAGTTTTCTTGTTTTCGTCCCAAACCTCTTATTTGGCGATATTTCAATCTTTGGTGACAATATTTTTCAGATTTAATTTATTTTGTATAGCCAAAATCCTATTTTTGTAAACGAATGCTTGAGTGATCAATGCATCAAGAAAATGTGTGATTGAAACGCTTTGCAGTATTTATTACATTAAACGTAGAAATCTGCTAAATATATATGAGCATTTCTTAGAAATCGGCCATAAATTCACACTTTTCACTCAAAAAACTGTCATTGACGATCAAGAGTACGAATATATGTACAAAATCATGGCACAATTATTATTTGTTCAACGAGTTTTCTTGTTTTTTGTTGCTTACCTCTAATTTCGCGATTTTTCAATCTTTTGCGTCAATATTTATCAGTTTAAAATAATTTTGTATAACCAAAATCCTATTTTTCGTACATTGATCCTAGAATTATCAAATTCATAACTTTTCTCTCGAAAAACTGTCATTGACCACCAAGATTACGAATAAACGTACAAAACTTTTGCGTCAATATTTATCAGTTTAAAATAATTTTGTATAGCCAAAATCCTATTTTTCATACATAAATCCTAAAATTATCAAATTCACACTTTTCACTCGAAAAACTGTCATTGTCGACCAAGATTACGAATAAACGTACAAAATCACGACACGATTTCTATTTGTTCAAGGAGTTTTCTTGTTTTTCGTCCCAAACCTCTTATTTGGCGATATTTCAATCTTTTGTGACAATATTTTTCAGATTTAATTAATTTTGTACAGCCAAAATTATATTTTTTGTAAACAAATGCTAGAATGATCAATGCATCAAGAAAAGTGTGTGATTGAGACGCTTTGCGGTATTTATTACATTAAACGTAGAAATCTGCTAAATATATATGAGCATTACTTAGAAATCGGCCATAAATTCACACTTTTCACTCAAAAAACTGTCATTGACGACCAAGATTACGAATATATGTATGAAATCATGACACAATTATTATTTGTTCAACGAGTTCTCTTGTTTTTCGTCGCTTACCTCTAATTTCGCGATTTTTCAATCTTTTGCGTCAATATTTATCAGTTTTAAATAATTTTGTATAGCCAAAATCCTATTTTTCGTACGTAAATCCTAGAATTATCAATGAATCAAGAAAACTGTGTGATTGAGACGCTTTGCGGTATTCATCATATAAAATTACAAAATCTATCTACACACATATGAGCACTTTTTAGAAATAGGCCATAAATTCACAGTTTGAACTCAAAAAACTGTCACTGAAGACCAAGATAACGAATATATGTACAAATTCACGATACAATTATTATTTGTTCTTAGAGTTTTTTTGTTTTTCTCCCTAAACCTATAATTCGGCGATATTTCAATCTTTTGTGCCAATATTTTTTAGTTTAAATCAATTTTGTATAGCCAAAATCCTATTTTTTGTACACAAATGCTAGACTGATCAATGCATCAAGAAAAATGTGTGATTGAAACGCTTTGCGGTATATATTACATTAAACGTAGAAATCTGCTAAATATATATGAGCATTTCGTAGAAATCTGCCATAAATTCACACTATTCACTCAAAAAACTGTCATTGACGACCAAGATTACGAATATATTATATGTCCAAATCACGACACAATTATTATTTGTTCAACGAGTTTTCTTGTTTTTCGTCGCTTACCTCAAATTTAGCGATTTTTCAATCTTTTGCGTCAATATTTATCAGTTTAAAATAATTTTGTATAGCCAAAATCCTATGTAAAGTACATAAATCCTGGAATTATCAATGAATCAAGAAAACTGTGTTATTGAGACGCTTTGCTGTATTCATAATATAAGAGCACTTCTTAGAAATAGGCTATAAATTCACACTTTTCACTCGAAAAACTGTCATTGACGACCAAGATTACGAATAAACGTACAAAATCACGACACGATTATTATTTGTTCAACGAGTTTTCTTGTTTTTCGTCCCAAACCTCATATTTTGCGATATTTCAATCTTTTGTGACAATATTTTTCAGTTTGAATCAATTTTGTGTAGCCAAAATCCTATTTTTTGTACACAAATGCTAGACTGATCAATGCATCAAAAAAATGTGTGATTGAGACGCTTTGCGGAATTTATTATATAAAACGTAGAAATCTGCTAAACACATATGAGCACTTCTTCGAAATAGACCATAGATTCACACTTTGCACTCGAAAAACTGTCATTGAAGACCAAGATTATGAATATATGTACAAAATCACGACACGATTATTATTTGTTCAACGAGTTTTCTTGTTTTTCGTCCCAAACCTCTTATTTTGCGATATTTCAATCTTTTGTGACAATATTTTTCAGTGTAAATCAATTTTGTAAGGCCAAAATCCTATTTTTTGTAAAAAAATGCTAGACTGATCAATGCATCAAAAAAAATGTGTGATTGAGACGCTTTGCGGTTTTTATTATATAATACGTAGAAATCTGCTAAATACATATGAGCATTTATTCGAAATAGACCATAAATTCACACTTTTCACTCGAAAAACTGTCATTGACCACCAAGATTACGAATAAACGTACAAAGTCACGACACTATTATTATTTGTTGAACGAATTTTCTTGATTTTCGTCCCAAAGCTCTTATTTTGCGATATTTCAAACTTTTGTGACAATATTTTTTAGATTTAATTAATTTTGTACTGCCAAAATCCTATTTTTTTGTAAACAAATGCTAGAATGATCAATGCATCAAGAAAAATATGTGATTGAGACGCTTTGCGGTATTTATTACATTAAACGTAGAAATCTGCTAAATATATATGAGCGTTTCTTAGAAATCGGCCATAAATTCACACTTTTCACTCAAAAAACTGTCATTGACGACCAAGATTACGAATATATGTACAAAATCATGGCACAATTATTATTTATTCAACGAGTTTTCTTGTTTTTCGTTGCTTACCTCTAATTTCGCGATTTTTCAATCTTTTGCGTCAATATTTACCAGTTTAAAATAATTTTGTACAGCCAAAATCCTATTTTTCGTACATAAATCGTAGAATTATCAATGAATCAAGAAAACTGTGAAATTGAGACGCTTTGCTGTATTCATAATATAAAATGTCAAAATCTACCTACAAAATCTATCTACATACATATGAGCACTTCTTAGAAATAGGCTATAAATTCACACTTTTCACTCGAAAAACTGTCATTGACGACCAAGATTACGAATAAACGTACAAAATCACGACACGATTATTATTTGTTCTTAGAGTTTTTTTGTTTTTCTCTAATTCGGCGATATATCAATCTTTTGTGCCAATATTTTTTAGTTTAAATCAATTTTGTATAGCCAAAATCCTATTTTTTGTACACAAATGCTAGACTGATCAATGCATCAAGAAAAATGTGTGATTGAAACGCTTTGCGGTATATATTACATTAAACGTAGAAATGTGCTAAATATATATGAGCATTTCGTAGAAATCGGCCATAAATTTACACTATTCACTCAAAAAACTGTCATTCACGACCAAGAGAACGAATATATGTACAAAATCATGGCACAATTATTATTTGTTCAACGAGTTTTCTTGTTTTTCGTTTGCTTACCTCTAATTTCGCGATTTTTCAATCTTTTGCGTCAATATTTATCAGTTTAAAATAATTTTGTACAGCCAAAGTCCTATTTTTCGTACATAAATCGTAGAATTATCAATGAATCAAGAAAACTGTGAAATTGAGACGCTTTGCTGTATTCATAATATAAAATGTCAAAATCTACCTACAAAATCTATCTACATACATATGAGCACTTCTTAGAAATAGGCTATAAATTCACACTTTTCACTCGAAAAACTGTCATTGACGACCAAGATTACGAATAAACGTACAAAATCACGACACGATTATTATTTGTTCAACGAGTTTTCTTGTTTTTCGTCCCAAACCTCTTATTTTGCGATATTTCAATCTTTTGTGACAATATTTTTCAGTTTAAATCAATTTTGTATAGCCAAAATCCTATTTTTTGTACAAAAATGCTAGATTGATCAATGCATCAAAAAAAATGTGTGATTGAGACGCTTTGCGGTTTTTATTATATAAAACGTAGAAATCTGCTAAATACATATGAGCATTTCTTCGAAATAGACCATAAATTCACACTTTTCACTCGAAAAACTGTCATTGACCACCAAAATTACGAATAAACGTACAAAGTCACGACACCATTATTTTTTGTTGAACGAATTTTCTTGATTTTCGTCCCAAAGCTCTTATTTTGCGATATTTACACTTATCACTCTTAAAAGGACCAAGATTACGAATAAATTATATGTCTCAATCACGACACAATTATTATTTATTCAACGAGTTTTCTTGTTTTTCGTTGCTTACCTCTAATTTCGCGATTTTTCAATCTTTTGCGTCAATATTTACCAGTTTAAAATAATTTTGTACAGCCAAAATCCTATTTTTCGTACATAAATCGTAGAATTATCAATGAATCAAGAAAACTGTGAAATTGAGACGCTTTGCTGTATTCATAATATAAAATGTCAAAATCTACCTACAAAATCTATCTACATACATATGAGCACTTCTTAGAAATAGGCTATAAATTCACACTTTTCACTCGAAAAACTGTCATTGACGACCAAGATTACGAATAAACGTACAAAATCACGACACGATTATTATTTGTTCTTAGAGTTTTTTTGTTTTTCTCTAATTCGGCGATATATCAATCTTTTGTGCCAATATTTTTTAGTTTAAATCAATTTTGTATAGCCAAAATCCTATTTTTTGTACACAAATGCTAGACTGATCAATGCATCAAGAAAAATGTGTGATTGAAACGCTTTGCGGTATATATTACATTAAACGTAGAAATCTGCTAAATATATATGAGCATTTCGTAGAAATCGGCCATAAATTTTCACTGTTCACTCAAAAAACTGTCATTCACGACCAAGAGAACGAATATATGTACAAAATCATGGCACAATTATTATTTGTTCAACGAGTTTTCTTGTTTTTCGTTTGCTTACCTCTAATTTCGCAATTTTTCAATCTTTTGCGTCAATATTTATCAGTTTAAAATAATTTTGTACAGCCAAAATCCTATTTTTCGTACATAAATCGTAGAATTATCAATGAATCAAGAAAACTGTGAAATTGAGACGCTTTGCTGTATTCATAATATAAAATGTCAAAATCTACCTACAAAATCTATCTACATACATATGAGCACTTCTTAGAAATAGGCTATAAATTCACACTTTTCACTCGAAAAACTGTCATTGACGACCAAGATTACGAATAAACGTACAAAATCACGACACGATTATTATTTGTTCAACGAGTTTTCTTGTTTTTCGTCCCAAACCTCTTATTTTGCGATATTTCAATCTTTTGTGACAATATTTTTCAGTTTAAATCAATTTTGTATAGCCAAAATCCTATTTTTTGTACAAAAATGCTAGATTGATCAATGCATCAAAAAAAATGTGTGATTGAGACGCTTTGCGGTTTTTATTATATAAAACGTAGAAATCTGCTAAATACATATGAGCATTTCTTCGAAATAGACCATAAATTCACACTTTTCACTCGAAAAACTGTCATTGACCACCAAAATTACGAATAAACGTACAAAGTCACGACACCATTATTTTTTGTTGAACGAATTTTCTTGATTTTCGTCCCAAAGCTCTTATTTTGCGATATTTACACTTATCACTCTTAAAAGGACCAAGATTACGAATAAATTATATGTCTCAATCACGACACAATTATTATTTATTCAACGAGTTTTCTTGTTTTTCGTTGCTTACCTCTAATTTCGCGATTTTTCAATCTTTTGCGTCAATATTTATCAGTTTAAAATAATTTTGCATAGCCAAAATCCTATTTTCGTACATTCATCCTAGAATTATCAAATTCACACTTTTCACTCGAAAAACTGTCATGTCAACCAAGATTACGAATTAACGTACAAAATCACGACACGATTTCTATTTGTTCAATGAGTGTTTTGGTTTTTCGTCCCAAACCTCTTATTTGGCGATATTTCAATATTTTGTGACAATATTTTTTAGATTTAATTAATTTTGTACTGCCAAAATCCTATTTTTTTGTACAAAAATGCTAGAATGATCAATGCATCAAGAAAAATGTGTGATTGAGACGCTTCCGCGGTATTTATTACATAAAACGTAGAAATCTGCTAAATATATATATATATGAGCATTACTTAGAAATCGGCCATAAATTCACACTTTTCACTCAAAAAACTGTCATTGACGACCAAGATTACGAATATATGTACAAAATCATGACACAATTATTATTTGTTCAACGAGTTTTCTTGTTTTTCGTCGCTTACCTCTAATTTCGCGATTTTTCAATCTTTTGCGTCAATATTTATCAGTTTTAAATAATTTTGTATAGCCAAAATCCTATTTTTCGTACGTAAATCCTAGAATTATCAATGAATCAAGAAAACTGTGTGATTGAGACGCTTTGCGGTATTCATCATATAAAATTACAAAATCTACCTACAAAATCTATCTACACACATATGAGCACTTTTTAGAAATAGGCCATAAATTCACAGTTTGAACTCAAAAAACTGTCACTAATGACCAAGATAACGAATATATGTACAAATTCACGATACAATTATTATTTGTTCTTAGAGTTTTTTTGTTTTTCTCCCTAAACCTCTAATTCGGCGATATATCAATCTTTTGTGCCAATATTTTTTAGTTTAAATCAATTTTGTATAGCCAAAATCCTATTTTTTGTACACAAATGCTAGACTGATCAATGCATCAAGAAAAATGTGTGATTGAAACGCTTTGCGGTATATATTACATTAAACGTAGAAATCTGCTAAATATATATGAGCATTTCGTAGAAATCGGCCATAAATTTACACTATTCACTCAAAAAACTGTCATTGACGACCAAGAGAACGAATATATGTACAAAATCATGGCACAATTATTATTTGTTCAACGAGTTTTCTTGTTTTTCGTTGCTTACCTCTAATTTCGCGATTTTTCAATCTTTTGCGTCAATATTTATCAGTTTAAAATAATTTTGTATAGCCAAAATCCTATTTTTTGTAAACAAATGCTAGAATGATCAATGCATCAAGAAAAAATTGTGATTGAGACGCTTCCGCGGTATTTATTACATAAAACGTAGAAATCTGCTAAATATATATATGAGCATTACTTAGAAATCGGCCATAAATTCACACTTTTCACTCAAAAAACTGTCATTGACGACCAAGATTACGAATATATGTACAAAATCATGACACAATTATTATTTGTTCAACGAGTTTTCTTGTTTTTCGTCGCTTACCTCTAATTTCGCGATTTTTCAATCTTTTGCGTCAATATTTATCAGTTTAAAATAATTTTGTATAGCCAAAATCCTATTTTTCGTACATAAATCCTAGAATTATCAATGAATCAAGAAAACTGTGTGATTGAGACGCTTTGCGGTATTCATCATATAAAATTACAAAATCTACCTACAAAATCTATCTACATACACATGAGCACTTCTTAGAAATAGGCTATAAATTCACACTTTTCACTCGAAAAACTGTCATTGATGACCAAGATTACGAATAAACGTACAAAATCACGACACGATTATTATCTGTAAACGAGATTTCTGGTTTTTCGTCCCAAATCTCTTATTTTGCGATATTTCAATCTTTTGTGACAAAATTTTATAGACAAGTTTTAAATGGTATAATCCTTTCTTTTGAAAGCAATTATGTAACTAGTTATTTATTTATTTATTTAACACTTTTATTGCAATACAATCTGGTGGGCGTGTTGCCAGGCGGCAATCTCTTTCAACCAACCAGACAAATGTAAATGAAGCAAGTTACATGGTCGCATAAATCATTCAAATGACTATCCATCCCCACGAAATCCATAAAAACATACCTGAGCACATACCCACGAACCCCACAAAGACGGACAATCACCCGAACATTGTTTTTCATGTAAAGTGAGATATCATCAATTAAAAGGAAAGGAAGGGATGGTGGAGAGGAAAGGAAAAGAAAAATTAGGAATGAAATACGTTATTTTACTGACTAGAAATTAAGAGTATTTTCAGTCGCTTCTTAAAGCATGGCAAGGACGGAGCGAGTCTTATATTGGTTTGTAACTGATTCCAGAGTATCACTGCATGGACAGTAAAGGACGACGTGAAGAAAGAGGAGCGGTGAACTGGAAAGGCCAATAAACAATCTATGTTTGAGCGTAGCGCTAATCCATGATTGGAAAGAAGCAGAAAATTTTCGGCGAGATAAGAGAGTGCGGCGGGACAGTTAAGGATGTTATACAATAGAGACTGCAATAAAAAATTTAATAAAAAAAAAATATTGCTATGAAATAAAAATTACAATTTAAGTGACGTAATTATTGAGTTAAAAAATAATAGTACGTAATATACGAGTATATTCTAAAAATATTGTAGTATCAGAACTAGTTTCCAAGTTATTGTAACTGTAGTTAAAAAGTAATAGTACGTAACATACGAGTATATTATAAAAAATATTGTAGTATCAGAACTAGTTTCCAAGTAATTGTACCTGTAGTTAAAAAGTAATAGTACGTAACATACGAGTACATTCTAAAAATATTATAGTATCAGAACTTGTTTCCAAGTAATTGTACCTGTAGTTAAAAAGTAATAGTACGTAACATACGAGTATATTCTAAAAATATTGTAGTATCAGAACTAGTTTCCAAGTAATTGTACCTGTAGTTAAAAAGTAATAGTACGTAACATACGAGTATATTCTAAAAATATTGTAGTATCAGAGCTAGTTTCCAAGTAATTGTACCTGTAGTTAAAAAGTAATAGTACGTAACATACGAGTATATTCTAAAAATATTGTAGTATCAGAACTAGTTTCCAAGTAATTGTACCTGTAGTTAAAAAGTAATAGTACGTAACATACGAGTATATTCTAAAAATATTGTAGTATCAGAACTAGTTTCCAAGTTATTGTAACTGTAGTTAAAAAGTAATAGTACGTAACATACGAGTATATTATAAAAATATTGTAGTATCAGAACTAGTTTCCAAGTTATTGTAACTGTAGTTAAAAAGTAATAGTACGTAACATACGAGTATATTCTAAAAATATTGTAGTATCAGAACTAGTTTCCAAGTAATTGTACCTGTAGTTAAAAAGTAATAGTACGTAACATACGAGTATATTATAAAAATATTGTAGTATCAGAACTAGTTTCCAAGTTATTGTAACTGTAGTTAAAAAGTAATAGTACGTAACATACGAGTATATTCTAAAAATATTGTAGTATCAGAACTAGTTTCCAAGTAATTGTACCTGTTGTTAAAAAGTAATAGTACGTAACATACGAGTATATTTTAAAAATAGTATCAGAACTAGTTTCCAAGTAATTGTAACTGTAGTTTCCATATCTGAAGTGCGAACGAAATCAAAGATAATATATTCATTGTTTGAAATTATGGATTAAATAATACTCTGATGCTGACAGTTGGGACCAAAAGCAAATGAAATCTTTTAAAAATATTTATTTTGGTCCCTGGCTTTGCGTTTCCCTTAGATCTGCGCCCAGGAATGACTTTCCCCTTGCCTTCCAAGCTATGCTGTTGTTTCCAGCTTCTGCACAAAATGTTTTTTTTTCTAATTCTGCAAGTACCTGTAATATCATTCATCCCCGGCTATATTTTTCCACTTAGATTCAAAAGTCTCCGGCTTGGTTAAGGTAGAGCGTGCATGGACAGATACCAAGACAGTCATACCCAGCACATGTTCAGGGGATGTTCCAGTTAAAGTTTGATACCTCGTCCTTTAATAGAATATCTACTGGAATCGATTGAAGACGAAAATATGTACATACTATACAAAACATCACGCCGTCTCTCTGTCGGGGTAAACAGAAAAGAGAGAACGTCAAACTTACATACCACGACACACATCTTTCATCTTTCATCTTTCGCTTCTTTTACATCGGTACACCTTCTCATATAGTTTCTTACGTTTTACATCAACTTCTATCAAAGTATCATTCACTTGATCCAACTATACTTTCCTTGGTCTTTCTATATAATGCTTTTCACTTACATTTGCACAGTATATTTGCTTTATAGTCTTTCGTCATTCATTCGTTCCATGTGTCCAAACCAACTTAGAATGCTATTCTACATCTTACTAAAAACATAAGTTTTAAATTTACGTTTGTCCCTACTCAGTGTTGTTAGAAAAATAATATCGCGCATTTATCAAGTTTCTACAAAAAGTAGGGAAAATCCCGGCAGAAATATATAATTGTACTGTTACCAATTCTATTGTTGCCATGTTTTTTTCTTTCTTTCTTTTCTCTCTTTTCACTGGTGGTGAATCGGGGATTGTGCGTACGTGTATGTGCGTTATCTCCTCATTCATTCTTATAAAACTGCTTAACTATTTCAATGTATTACTGCCTAACTATTTCAATGTTGTCTCAACTATTTCATTTCCGATTTGTCATTTTGTAAAATTTGGACTCCTCTGAGGCTTTTCTTTTTCTCGTTCTTGCTGGCAGTTAACCTGAGGTGGTATATGTGGGTTTACTTTTTATTTTGTTTTCTGTCATACGTTTTTTTGTTTTTTTTTTTTAATTTATTCTTAAATCTAGATATGCGGGGTTGTGGGATGGAAGCCCCCCGATGCCTTTGCGGTCGGGCTCACCCTGCGTTGGTGGGGTGTGTCTCGGCCGAGGGAATATTTGTGAGATGAGCCCGGACCTTTTTAATGTCTTCTCTCTTGAATGTATTTTTTTGTCATCTATATGTTTTTGTGTTTTTTTTAATCTTTTTGTTCTACGTGTTCAAGGGTGTGGGCTGAAAAATATCTGGTGTCCCCGTGGCTGGGTTCGCTCTATATTGGTGAGGTGTATCTTGGCCGAGGGGATGTTATTAGATGAGCCCAGACCTTTTGATAGCTTCTGTATTTAATGTATTATCTGCAATTTATGTGTTTTAGAAGTGTTATTTAAATATATTTTGTACATACTATGTTGCTGTCAATAAACCTATATTTATTTATTTATTTGCATTTATAGTATGTACTGAAACATGTTTTCTATAGTTTCTAGTTTTAGATCGGACTACTATCGAGGGTGGAGGTATCAAGTTTTGGGCGTGGCCGGCGTGGTATATGTACATACACATTCTACAATAAATTGATCAGGACGTAAACTTTTGGACCAAAGTGGTAAGTAGGCTAACAAATTATGAGAACATTCATGTGTGTCGTTCTTTAGCCTAGGTTTTCAAAATTCACTCAAATTTAATTTCTTATTTAAAATATGTAATATTTCTTAATAATAGATAATTTATTTATGGACACTGTTCTTTCCATGTGACTGAGACAGGAAAGTCTTATGACAATGTTCAATTGATTAAGATTGATTCTTCGCCGTTTTGTATAAAACACTGTCTATAACTAATGACATGGCTTTATCTCAAAAGCATGAATACTTATTTCGTACTTAAAGGTGGTAAAAATTAAGTTATTGGGAAAAAAAACAGTTTTATCTGATTATAAATTCTTGGTCCTTCTATAGTATACTATGAGTATAAATTTTTATTTTACTTATTAAGTTTTCTACTGTAAAAATATGATTATTACAGTTTTATGTTTAACGACACTCAATTTGTTTTCAAAATCATTGATCTGGATAAAATGAATTTGAAAAATAAATTACCGATAGTAAACACAGATATTTTCTTCGAGAATTTCGGCAAATTAAGAATAATCAACGTAAGTCAAAGCCGAAACCTTTGATAAATGATAAACGTACGTAGTTTTAAGTCTCTCGCTTTCTTTACGTCAAGTTCAGACTAAAGATTTATGAAACGAAAAAGCTTTTAGAGCTTTCGCCAGTATTTTAGTGTTCGATTTTCCATTTTTTATATGCATACATACCAAAATAAGCATCAGCAGATGTTATATTTTATGATGTTAAGGGTGAGCGAAGCATTAAATATTTAGGTATAAATAGTCATTCTCTTCATTTTAACTATAATAATAATAAATATTAAGCGCTATATATGCCTCGTGTACGCCTGAAAAATAAAGCGGACTGAAAAAACTCATAAAGATAGGTCGTACCTATAATCGAGTCGACTATCAAGTCGGTTTATGGGAGGCACATGTAGCAGGTCCTTGGTAGGCAACGAGGA
The DNA here is from genome assembly GCA_949825065.1 of Odontocerum albicorne. Lineage (NCBI taxonomy): Eukaryota > Metazoa > Arthropoda > Insecta > Trichoptera > Odontoceridae > Odontocerum > Odontocerum albicorne. Next base: position 8,554,298 of record OX463848.1, read on the forward strand.
TTAAGGGTAAGGATTATATATATCATCATTATCATCAGCCTTCATTCATCCACTGCAGGATATAGATATCTTCCAAGCTGTTTCCAAGAAATCCTGTCCTTTGCGTTTCCATATTTCGTTCACCTAGCGTGTCTTAGATTTTTTACAGGCCTAGCTCCTCCTATTTGGTATCACTGAATTACTTCATAGTCCAACTTTAACCCGTTGTTCGGACGATGTGCCCTGCCCACTTCCACTTCAGTTTTTTTGCAATCTGTATAACATCGTCATCTTTTGTTAGGGTGGATATCCACTCTTTGCGTTTGCAACCTCTTTTGTTATAACCTAGCATGCTGCGTCTTGTTGTCTGGAATTTCATTCGGACATGAAATGTCTATGTTTCGCATCCATATATTAGTACTTGTAAGATGCATTGGTTAAAAATCGTCCATTTGAGGCAGGCTGGAAGATTGCTCATGAAAATGTAGTTTATTCGTTCAAAGTGAACCAAGCTAGTTTTACTCTTCTATTTATTTCACTGAGAGTGCTATCTTCAAATTAAATACTTGCTCCGAAGTAGATAATTTGTTGAACTTGTTCTTGAACTTGAACTAAGTATTTTATATATATTATGTGAATTATTTTCAAACATTCGTTCATCCCTTATCACTTAATTTCATATTCTGTCATGCATTGTCTGAAACCATGTATCTGAAATTAAATTTTTCAGTCTTAAAGCGCGCAAATTCATAAGGGATGAATGTTAACTTACGGTTGATGTTCGAGTTAGATGAATAAGAACACACTGATATGGTTTGAGCATGTGGAAGAAGAAATATTAACAAAACAGGTATACAAGTACCCGGCGGTAAGTAATACACATCGGGCTTAAGAAAGAGACCGTCGTCCATAATCGGTTAACTTCGGCTTTGTAGAGCATCGTCTCTGTCATTCATATACGTGTTCCGTCGCAATTTGTCAGTCGCATCGTGCGACAGAGACGACGCTCTACAAAGCCGAAGCTAGCCGATTATGGCGACAGTCTCTTTCTTAACACTTGCCACCCTATGATGGATAGAGAGTGACCAGTACTTACATAATAAAATAATTTTATAGCTAATTACAAAAAATAACCTAGCAGATTTTGCATAGTTTTAATTTAAAACATACATTTTTCACTGGATGCTGAGCGTCCAGCACAGTGGCTGGCGGAATAATTTAGCACAGTAAGGCAAGTGTTAAGCCCGACGTATATTACTTATATGTACGGTACTGTATAGTGACGGTACTGTATAGCCCGACGTATGGTACTGTATAGTGCAAATTTGAGTTAAAAGAGAGGGAGAGGAAGACCAAGGAAAGTATGGTTGGATAAAGTAAATTGAATTTTGAAAGAAGGAAACTTAGAAAGTTAGAGAAATCGTAAAAGTTAATCGTACAAGTTATATGATAAGGTGTACGGATGTAGAAGAGGCTAAAGATGTGTGTTAAGATAGGAAAATCGGGCGTTCTGTCCTATCTGCCTACCCCGACAGGAAAATGGCTTGATTATACGTATGCATGAATGTATCATACTTCAAAACGCGAAGTTTTCGTGAGACTTTAACTCCTTGCATTGATAATATGTTTCAAAGACTTTTTTGTCACTGATGAAATTAAAGGTTGTATATATCATTAGTAAAGTCAAAGGTTATATTATTGGAGAAAGCAATGGTAGTATATCATTGGTGAAATCAAAGGTTATATATTATTAGCAAAATCAAAGAAGTTAATAAAAACTCGCAACAGCGCTTTTAGTTTTTATTCCCACATTTAATTGAAGTGCATCTGCCATGTTCGCAGAAGGTAGAATGCATGAGTTTATAGCCTTAAAGAGGCATCAAACGGCGAGTATAATATTTAGAATAACATGTGACACCAATGATCCTTCCGTTGATGCTTTCTTCCATCAAGAACCAAAGCTGAGGGAAATATGGTCTATTCTTCAGACTCGTCTAGTTGACAAGCTGAATTTTTGCATATTTCTGCCAATTTGCCATTTTTTCTTTTCCTTACAATTCATATTTTTAAACTAAAATTTTGATTATTGATATTAATTGTTTTTTAAGCTCTTTAGATTTTTCATATATATTTGTATAAACACGTTTATGTCACAGCTCTGCTTGTATTTATATCTTAAAGAATTGGTGTGGTTTGTATTCGTATTGATCTGCACCGTATATCTTTAAATCTTTCATATATTACAATAGTATAAACACGTAAATGTCACAGCTCTGCTTGTATTTATATCTTTTAGAATTGGTGTGGCTTATATTGATCTGCACCGTATTATCTTAAGAAGTGGGATAAATATGTTGTTTATTTTCATATAAACACTTAAAAGGTTTTTTTTTAATTTTATAATGGCAAAGTTCAAAGTTTTTATTCGGTGGAGTGAAGAATTAATTATAAGTTTGCCTCGGAATTATTTCGGTTTACGATATAAGACAAGTTCTTCATATTCGAACAAATAATGAAATCGAATATAGAAAAAAGTAATTTTTTAGTTTCTAGGATAAAAATTTATAACCATGTTGACAACTCAATACTAATTTATAATTATTTTGACAACTTAATTCCAATTTATCAGTATATTCACAACTTAATACCATTTTTTAAAATCATCTTTATATTTTTTGTTATTACAGTTCACATTTTATCTGAAAATAAACATAAAAATAGTCAAAGGTACTCTTTTATAAACACGATGAAACTAAATAAAAAAATATTGTTTTCATATCAGATTAGACTAATTTATTAAGTATTTAGAACTTGTTACCTATTAGCAGGGAGGATTACTGTTTTAGTGAATGTGATGAAATGCAAGTAGCCTGAACTACTGGACATATATGTATGTATATGCTGCATTAAAATGGTAATAATTGTTATCTAGTTATAAATAGTATGAAGGTGGTGAATACTTGTAAGAAATTAAATGTTAAGATATTTAGAAGGTAGTTACAGATAACTTTTTTAAATAAATAAAAAAAAACAATACTTTGTGCACATACGAGTAGTTCGTTTATCGTACAATCAAAATATTATCGTTAATCGTAAGACGTTTATCGTATAATATAAATATTATCGTTTATTATCAGACGTTTATCGTACAATCAAAATATTATCGTTTATCGTAAGACGTTTATCGTACAATCAAAATATTGTCGTTTATTGTGAGACGTTTATCGTACAATAAAAAAATTATCGTTTATCGTAAAACATTTATCGTTCAATAAAAAAAATATTGTTTATGTACAATAAAAAAAGTCATAGTTATTGTTTATTGTACAATAAAAAATCATAGTTATTGTTTATTGTACAATAAAAAAATCATAGTCATCAAGTTAATTACAGATAACTTTTTAAATAAATAAAAAAATACATTACTTTGTGCACATACGAGTAGTTCGATTATCGTACAGTCAAAACATTATCGTTAATCGTAAGACGTTTATCGTACAATCAAAATATAATCGTAAGATGTTTATCGTACAATCAAAACATCGTTAATCGTAAAACGTGTATCGTACAATCAAAATATTATCGTTTATTGTCAGACGTTTATCGTACAATCAAAATATTATCGTTAATCGTAAGACGTTTATCGTACAATCAAAATATTATCGTTTATTGTGAGACGTTTATCGTACGATGAAAAAATTATCGTTTATCGTATAATCAAAAAGTTATCGTTTATCGTAAGACGTTTATTGTACAATAAAAAAAATATTGTTTATTGTGTATTATTGTATGGTTTTTTATGAAGTTTTTCACATTTCTGATATAACATGTATTGATTGAATCATAATAGATGATGGTCTTAACCTTAAATACTGTCAAAATAGTGATTATGGTTGTTTTTTTTTTCAAAGATAAAATACGTAAAATCTCAATCCAGGTCAGCATTAACATATGAACATTTGCAATCAATGTTTATGATAGGGAGTACTAACTTTGAGCTCTAATTTGGTGAAATGTTATCTAAAAAAAAACAATTCTTTCCTTCTCTTTAGTAGACTTGTATTTCAAAAAAATGTAGCCTTTTCAAGTCTACTACTTTTAGGTTACATTTCGTTGCAATACATTTGTGATAATTTTTTATCTTGTTTTTTAAGAATGCCCACGAGTTACCGTCTCGGTCTATAGAACTTAAAATATTAAATATTTGGCCGTTCATATAAAATGTTTGCTGTTTGTTCAAAATCATGAAAAATTCAGTAATCTTTTGTTGTATTTCTTTTAGTATATTTTTGTTCTTAAGTTGATATGCAGTCCAAATTTTTGAGGCATATTCAGTACGAATTAAATAATAAAATAAAAAACACGGAATCTCGTTACTATTAAAGCCTCGATATATATTCTTACAAAATAATTTAATAATTTCTAATATTCCGTTTTACCTTTGAAATATGGTAAGCAAATATAACACCGGCATATCAAAGAGTTTTCTTCATATATTTTAAGTTATTATGGAGTCTAGTTTATTCGCATTCAAAATGGAATAATACAATACACAAACTCGTTTTAGGGTGACATGGAACATTACAATCAAACTACATATGTCATATAAATGAAAGTGAATTTATTACAATAGAACAATATATAAACGTATGTCAAAAATATTATTATAACATAAATATTCTAAGTCTAACAAAACCGTATTCTCTCCGGGCTTGCAAAACTATATTCCAAAGATGTAAACAATATCATAAAATCAAAGAACTCTACGCCATAAAACTGTGGATTTTTTCCAAGTTTTAAAGACTAATGATTCATGTGTCAAATATTAATGGTGTGACGGGTATTTCCAGTAATTTTCTTCTTCCTCTCTCAGGAAAATGATAAAAAAGCGAAGACTCATTTTTATTACGGACTCAGCATTACGCGTGAGAACATTTTCCAACGTAAATAATCCATTTTTCATCTACGAATTTAGTTTTGCGTTTATCTTTTAAAATTGCAATCAAAAGTTTGCTGAAATATGGTTTATTGAGGTTAAACGAAAGTTTCTGATGAAATTCTGAATATTGTGTTTTGTAATTTTTGTTCGTTCAACAATTTTTTATTCTTTCAGTTAATGTTTTTTAAAATTATTATCGACGACCACCGTAGCCCAGTTGCTAACGATCGACTTACACTCGGGAGAAAATAAAATAAATAAGGTTTCCAGTCTTGTAAAAGTGTTTTTAGAATCAATACACGCGTTAAATATACGAGTATGCGATTGTTGTTGCCTTTTGATGTGTTAAATAGAGCAACATAGGAACATTTATTTTACGTGACAAGGAAATACACAATAATAACAAAGCAACAATTTAAAGATATACATTTCAATAATTATAAATTAACCTACCCCATCATGCTTAATTACTATGCTCAGATACCGGCTGGCTGACTAACTAGAAATTCCTGTTTTAAGTCAATCAGCTTATCAGATGTGCCCATTTAACCCTTTCTTCCCTGTGACGTGTAACTAGTACACATTGCTTCTAAAAACTTTAATATCTCTATAACTACAATAAATACTGTGTTCAGATTTTAAGCATTTCTCAGTAATACAATTACGCAGTGAATGAAAAAATAATATTAATAATAATAATTAGCACTTATCGGCCACATCGGAGATATTTTGGGAAAATCGGGAATAAATTAACCAATACAATAAAACGTGTGACGTAGATATATTCATTCTAAAAAACCGCTATGGGCGAGGAAGCGACGCTATTCACGTCTCACTATCACTCTACTTCGGTATATGAGAACACAAGAAATAGAATCTCAGTTCGGAGTTGTGTTTCTTCCTTCGAGGCATAACATACACAGCGTTAGTCCGTCTCAGGTCTCAGTAGCTTTCGGGCATTCATTTGAGGGGGTCTTTTCGCCCGTTTTGTGAACGTCGGCCGATGTTTTTTTCATGTTTTCAGCAATTAAATTTCAATTATTATCACTTTTGACTACGATTTAAAATTTAAGCTATTGGCTATGAATATTCTTATTTTTCCGATTTTAAATAGCTCCTTTTTACATGTGTATTGATGTGTATATAATACCTAGCACCAGAACGCGCGGATTTATTTTAGCACAGGAAGGGAAACGATAATATTTTCATCACTGAAAAACAAAACAAAAATCTAGATATACTCGTAGATGAGATTTATACTTTCATAGTTTAAGGAACAAAAAAAAAAAAAAACAACAATAACAAGATACCGTAAATAATCACCACGTAGGTATATCACAAACATTGATTAATTGTATTCTTTTAGTTGTTTTCTTAAAGGGTGCACATGGATCGAACATCTCCTGAGACGTACTCCCCCAACTACACGACCATCTTTTCGGAGATCTTCAGGAAAAACGGTTGTCAGCAGGATTTTATAATTAACTAATGGATATCTATTATTATACATAACTTTACCTAGTTACAATTAATCTTAAACTAACAACAAATTCTGTTTTAGAAAACACAAGGAAAACATTCAATTCGAATCGTCGTATTTGTGAACGTTTCAGAAAACAGCAATTCCAATTGTTTCGTCTTGTTATTTTTATGAAATATTCTTTCTTTTATAGATTTTTTTTATTTATATATATTCTTTTCTCTCAAATAAATGTTTTCTTATCTCAAAGAATTCCAGGCTTTAAGTCAATTTCTAAGTATATTTACGCTACGAGTCATTTTCGTTCTCCCATGATGTCGGATCTTTAGTTTGTCGTCACCACTATTTTTTTCACACTCAAGTGTGTTCCCACCTGAGAAGTATATTTGAGCAGTTCATTCTTCGTTATTACGTGCTGTCGCGCTCATCTATCTATATAATCAAAAATGTAAATGTTCGTATATTAAAAATCTCTAATCTCGGCAAGTTCTTCACCGATTGCTTTGAAATTTTGACAAAAGGTTGCATTCGTATACAAGCATGTTTATATATATATATTTTTATATACAGTTGGATATAAAAAAGTATATAAAACAGACGAAATAGCGGGAGCGCCCCCTATAGCGACATACGCAAACTAAACAATTTTCATTGACAGTTATGTCACATTACATTTTCGACGTTTCCGATTCTTTCATTTCGTTTTTTAACTGTTTGTCTTATTTTTCATTGCTTTGAAATTTTGACAAAAGATTACATTCGTATACAAGCATGTTTATATATATATATATATATATATATATATATATATATATATATATATATATATATATATATATATATATATATATATATATATATATATATATATATATATATATATATATATATATATATATATATATATATATATATATATATATATATTTTTTTTTTCTATACAGTTGTATTTCAAAAAGTGTATAAAACATACGAAATAATAGGAGCGCCTCCTGTTGAACGTGACGGCAACACACGCAATATAGATTTCGACTTATTTTCATTTTGATTTAGAGTATTAAATATTTAATATAAATAATTAAATATTAAATAATAAATATTAAATAATAAATATTAAATTTTCAAATAGTTCGTGTTCACAAACCAGGCTGAGCCACAGCAACGCGTGGCCGGGTACAGCTAGTAAGAAAATAAAAAAGGTTTCGATTTTCTTGTGTAGATCGCGCTGAATTGGGACTTATTTTGTACACCATAACATTGTAGGTGGAGGTAGAATCGAAATTAACTGAACTTTCAGCAGGTTTTCTGACATCACTGTGTACTCTGGTTTTCGTTATACTTTTAACACATGAATGCCTTCCCCACATGATAACGTCTTGAACTTGACACATTTTCCAGATGTGGGAGTTTCTAATTCTGACTCTCAAGGATTTCAATGCTGAGAGAATTATCTCTAGGCTTCTCCGCATGATTTGAGTTTAAGTTGTGTCTCTTCAATTTATAATTCTATTTGTACATTATAGACTTTACATATTTTTTCCTTATTATGATACTCTAATCAGTAAGGTGATCTCAAGGGATCTATAGTTTTAAGACCAGGGGATTTTCTTTTTCAATTGATTTATTAGTTACTCTTTTTTATAACTCATTTATCCAAGTGTCTGATTTCAACGACTTGACTTTTGATGTTTAAATTTGGTTCATAATTGTATAAAAAGTTTCGCAGAAAGATTTGAAAACAAAGTAAATACATACAGGGAAAGGTTTATCAACTGAATCTGCACCATTTGTTACAGCTTTTCATGGAACCCTTGCTGAAAACAGAAATTTAAGAATAATGCTTCTATTATTTGGATTTTTTCGATCGAAAATACTATGCGTATCCAGAAAGTAAGTGTACTGAGGTTCTCACGACCGGATGGATTTTATTTTCGACATGTTGGCTACAGTTCCGTGTAGCCTGACCCTTCCCCTCCGCAATGGTGCGAGGTCAGTACGTTGAGAAGTGTCGACGCGACAACACGTTTCGTGAAAAATGTCAATCCAATCTCCCACCAAGTGCGAAATACGCGGCGTCATCCGTTATCTCATTTGAAAGGGAAAACCTCCGGTTGAGGTTTATAATGAGGTGAAAACTGCATATGGTGATAAAGCTATGAATCGTACGAGTGTGTACAAGTGGTGTCGCGAGTTTAAAAACGGTCACATCACACCTCTTCACCCTCCGCCAAAAAGTTCAAAACCACAATTTCAGCCACGAAAATCATGGCATCCGTGTTTTGGGACTGTTAAGGCATAATTTTAATTGAATATATGCCTCAAGGGTAGACCATCAACTCTGCAAGATACTGTGAGACCCTTAAAAAATTGCGATGGGCGATTCAGAACAAGAGGAGAGGCATGCTGACAAAGGGAGTCTGCCTGCTGCACGACAATGTCAGACCACACACGGCCAACGCCACGAAGGAACTGCTCGCCTCGTTTAAATGGGATGTCCTGAACCATCCCGCGCATTCTCCTGACCTAGCACCTTCAGATTACTATCTCTTTACCTTCCTGAAGCCGCACATGGGTGGAAAAAGGTTTTCGACCGACGAGGAGGTAAAGGAGGAGGTGGAGAAGTGGACGAAGAGGTTGGCGGGAAACTACTTCGAGGAAGGCATCAAAAAGTTGATACCCCGCTTCACCACCTGCATTGAGAGGAATGGCGACTATGTCGAAAAATAGCTTACATATATACTACGGTAACCACGTAATTTTTTTGTTTAAATAAAAAAAATTGTAACCTACAAAAATTCAGTACACTTGCTTTCTGGATATGCCTCGTAACTTTAATAAAGAAGTTATATTTTCAGAATAACTTAAAATCAATGCCAAAATCATCCTTTGTGGAAAGTTACACCACATTTATTACACATTTACCCGTTCTCCATTATCTTATTGTACTAACTACGTACCCTGTAAGATCTGCAAGGTTTTTCTTTTATGATAGCCGATGGAATACCTATCAACATACATTGAGACTCGTTCTTCGATTACCTGTATGGATGATCCTGAGAAAATCTTAATTCTATTTGAATCCAGAAGTAATAGTTAATCTCCAGATTCGTATGTAAAAATCAATTCACTCCACTGTACATTGATCTGGTCAGAATTCATGCCATGTCTAGGGTTTGTTAGAAATCAGGGGATTATCGTTTAACTTTTCCTTCCCTGTGTTGGGTATCTTCTACACGTTGCTTCTAATAACCATCAATATCTCTATAAATATAATAAATACAAGGTTAAGATTTAAGGTATTTCTCCATAGTATATTTACGCATTGATTTAAAAAACAATATTAATAATAATCAGAATTTATCGACTACATCGAGGTGTTTTGTAAAGATCGAAAACAAATTCGCATTTAAACGCGGCGAGTGCCTCATCTTGACGATAGGTGAATAGTATGCGGGAAGCGCGACACTATATTCGCATCTCACTCTTGCATACTAGACTGAATTGCGAGGAGCTGAACTGTCTCAATGTCGCAAGGAAAGGCGTATGCGCCGGGGTATGTGACTGACGTTCCGCGTCACTAGTTGCCTCTAGGCTTGCAAATAGGTTAGACGTACGCCCGTTCCGTGAGCGTTTTTTAATGTTTTCAGATGGTTTTTTAATATTTTTAGCAAATAAATCTCAATTATTATAATTTTTAACTTCAATTATAATTAATTAAGGGGATTATCTATGAATGTTCTTATTTTTCCGATTTAAAATCGCTAATTTTTTATTGCATACTCACTACCCAACACCGTAACACGCGTATTATTTTTATCCCCGTAAAGGGAAGGGTTAAACAAAGAATTGATTACAAAAATATACACAAAACGTTAGTAATATGTTCATTTTTTGAAGATGTATCGATCAGGTGAAGACACGGAACCGGAACTCAACGTAAATCTAGTTTATCACGTTAAAAAACGGCATCGAGATACAAAGAGTAAATGTTTTCAGAACAACTTACTTTCAATATATTATATATCTTCCTTTTAAGTAAATATATTAATTCGGAGGTAAACAAAACAAATTCGGTATGATCTTATTATGCAGAACATTACACATTTTAGAAAATTTCCGAATTCAGGGTGAAATGAAACATGAATAGTTCACTAAATTTGATTAACTATCTACTGCTGATCAAAGATTATTAGTTCTACAAAATTAATTTCGAGTGAACGCCCTGTAACTATTCTTCCAAGTTCATACAAATGAATACCTTCCCATCCCTTCAAAATTATACTGAAATGGGTCGATTTGTCTTAGTGAAAAGCTCTCTTCTCCTTCAGAGGTACGAATAGAAAATTGTGAAAATATTTCATTGAAACGAACAATACGTGTTTTCCAAAGACTTGAAAATATTACATTTAATCCAAATATATTTTTTTGATACTGATAAAATATTTTCTCTTGCGATTTTCTAGATGAAAGTTATGTTCTTTATTATACAAAAGAAAGTGTTCATATTATCGAATGTCTATTGCTAGAACTGTTTATTTGTTTCGTACGAGTATATTGACAGGTGAAAAAGATCTCTTTTATATTTCCCCTTGTGATTCTCCCCTTGTGATTTTCCTGTTTTTTTTTGTCTCACAATTTTCACACTACTTATTGGTTGTTGAAGTGACTATTTTCGAAAGGAATAAATCTTTATAAATCATGAATATAAGATAAACATGAAATAAAAGGGAAACACGTGTTTGCACTAATGAAAAAAAAATTACAGTTAAATAATAACATTTTATAAATAATTTGATTATTTTATATTTTTTTTATTATGAATATAATTTAAAATGAAAATATTTACATTACTGTGTATACACACATACTATTACACTATTTTCCTGTCGGAGTAGGCATATAGGTCATAGCGCTAGACTAACCTATCTCAACACACATTCTGAACCTCTTCTGCATTCCTACACCTTCTCATATAATTTCTACGATTTCTCTGACATTTTACGTTTTCGTCTTTGAGAATATCATTAACTTGATCCAACCGTACTTTCTTTGGCCAACCTTTCACATGCCTTATATTCCCAGTTGCACTTTATAATTCCTTTTTTATTAGTCTTTATTTATTAATTCGTTCCACACGCAAAAACCAACACGTTATACCGTTACAAAACGTGGAATAAAAAGTGTTTGATAAAATAAATTACAAACCTATATTTACTTTTTTTGTTTTTTACACATTTCGCGAATGTTTTGTTCAGAATTTCGTATACAATTTTTGTATTTGTTATGGTAAATGTGGTATACCATAACAAATATAACTAAAAAAAATCCAAAATATCTGTATTTTCATGCCACTTTAGCATTGAATACAATTAATGATTGTTGATATTTCAACTAAATAAATAAATCACCAATTCCAGTTAAAAATAAATACAAATTTAACGTTTAAAGATTTATTGACGCAGGTTCCATTTTTTTCTTTTGAGAGAAACGAGAATTTCTCTCGTTGAGAAATTTATTTCAATCTCAATTGATGCAATTGAATGTGGGAGTTACAGAAAAGTAATACTCGTAGAATAGTGGTCGAAAAATCGAAGACATCGAAAATTGAATAACTCTGTTACTGATAAATTTTAACACATAAATTAAACTTAAACGAGAAAAAGAAAAGATGAAAAAGAAGTTATTGAAGAGTTAATATTGAAATAAAACCTTGTTTCAACTGAATATATGTTACATTGAAAATATATTATGATTATTTAGATATAAACTTTGTTTTTCTAATATATTTTGTGTATTGATAATTCAAACGATTGCTTGGTATTATTTTCCTAAGGATATTCAAGCCTTGAGGGTTGTTTAAGAGTGTTAAAATTTAGGTTGGGGTGGATCAGATAAGCATACTTATATAAATTTTTCAACGTGGCTTCTCCTAAGACATGTAACATGCTTTATTTGAAACATGGACAAGCTGATGTTTAAGGGTTGATGAAGATCGTCAATATTTAAGAAGTTCATTCAAATCGATTTTTTACGTTTCTTCGACTTTCTCGTAGCAATAAAATTGTGTGTTCTGTCTTTTTAGCTAATATAAAAACCGAGAAGACTAAAAATGTTATTACTTAGAATAAATGAGAGTTTAAAACTGATGTGTTAAGTGAGTTTAAAACTGATGTGTTAAGTGAGTTTAAAACTGATGTGTTAAGTTAGTTTAAAACTGATGTGTTAAGTGAGTTTAAAACTGATGTGTTATTACTTAGGACGAATGTGATGTGTTAAGTAGGGTTGAAAATACTATATTGATGTAGTTTGGACATGTTGCGCGGATGTGTGATAAAAACTGACTAAACAAATGAATAACGCAAGTGTAGTAGTCATGGTAGAAGATGACTGAGAAAGGTATAGTTGGAACAAGTAAATGCAATTTTGAAAGAAGGGATGGATAAGAAGTGTGAGGAAATAAATGAGCTATATGAGAAAATGAATGAATATGAAAGGTGGTTAAGGAAGTATGTTTTGATATTAAAATGTTTGTTCTTCTGTCCTCTCTACCTAACCCAACATGGAAATGATGTGATGGTTTGTATGTAATTGTTAATTCGATTAGTATTAAAAAAACATAACTTGATTAAAATTTTAGATTTTATAAAATTAATAACAAATAGATGTCGAAGCATATCTTTCTCCCCTGTAACGGAGTAGCAAGCTTCCTTATTCTGTCAGTGATTTAGTGCCTTCTTTCCGGTCCTCGCGTTTGCCGGCCGGAACTACAGCCATCAGGGAGGTGTCTGAGAAATATTTACCAACTGCCAAACTATTAACGATCGATTAAGGGTGTTTTCTTCAAGAGCCTAGTAACAAGATATCGATTAGTTTAGTTATAATAGGTTACAGAAAAAAAAAATATAATACATACGGTTTGTTTTCTCAGATCAAATAAATCAATGGATTAGTTGTTTCAAATCAATCCAACAGAGTTGTTTAATGAGAGAGCTTTTGTTTTTGCTAGTCCTGTGGCGTGAAATAGTCTGCTTCCTAGTGTCAAAGATATGAGTGGTGTGCACTGCTTTAGAAAAAACTTAAAGGCAATCCTTTTTGGGAGGCCTTAACAAAATTTATTATGTTATATGCACCAATTTTACCATGTGATTTTTGACTAATATGTTGTTAATTGTGAAATATTCAACATTTAAACTATTTATGTATTTACTTAATATAAATCTCTTCCGATCATCCAAAATGGTGTTAAACAAGCCTTAAGAGTAAACGAGACTGATACCCTATTCAAAAATCTGGAGTAGCAACCGGAATTGAATCCATAACTCCCAGGTTAGAAGACATATGTCTTACCAACCTGACCTTAGAGATCATCTTTGTCATGTTTTGTGAGCTTTCTTCCTTTTTTAACACACACCACTTAAATTCAATATGCAGATAAAAAAGTTTTGAAACTATAGTTAATTCCAGGACGCACCCGGCTTATACCCAGAACATCCGCAAGCCAAGCAAACATAATAATTATTTATTTAACACTTATTTGCAAATACAATCTGGTGGGCTTATTGCCAGGCGGCAATCTCTTCCAACCAACCAGACAAAAGTAAATATAGCAAGTTACTGGTCGCATAAAATATTTAAAAGATAATTCACATATATGAAATTTATGGACATATATATTCAAGTTAAAGGGAGATATCATCAATCAAATGAAAAGGAAAGGATGATGGAGTAGGCACAATGTAATTATTATAATTAACATGTATTTAGTAATTATTTTCGCACGTCCTTGTATAGATTATCTAGCTAATGATAAAATTATGTTAAGTTTCAGTAATAAATAATGATACATTTTTATTACTTGGAATCAAATTAAACCTTGAATCTTTGGATTAAATGCGGGTGTTTTATGAAAAGTTAGCCAGGGAATGGAACACCATTAAATCATTAACCTCGTGTTAAAAGAAATCTCAATAACTTTACCATACTGCAGCCTCAAACCCCTAATGAAAAGTTCAACACGACATGTTTGTTAAAGTCTTGTTAATTTGAGCCGCGTTAATTACTTTCAGAATTTTGTTAAAGTTTCAAAATAACTCAATCTGCATAAGGCGATGACAGAGTCATCTAAATTAGTGGCAAAAGTCTGATGGCCAAATAATGTTCATTTTGAAAAAAAACTTTAATGCAAATTGTAAAGATATATTTTAATTAATTATTTTATGCAGTGCACATTATATTATTTTATTTTAACGGTCTAATTAATTCTTAAATACAAATATTAAACAAAAAATTTAATAAAATCTAACATTAATATGTAAGCTGTGTTATACAATAGAAAAAAAACCGTATAATTTGAACAATAAAGCTAAATAGAAAAAAAACCGTATAATTTGAACAATAAAGCTAAATAGAAAAAAACCCGTATAATTTGAACAATAAAGCTAAATAGAAAAAAAACCGTATAATTGGAACAATAAAGTTAATAGAAAAAAAACCGTATAATTTGAACAATAAAGCTAAATAAAAAAAAACGTTTAATTTGAACAATAAAGATAAATAGAAAAAGAGTGGGCAGACCATGAAACACATTGAATACTGCTAGCCATTGTATGCGTAGACCATAGACCACATCGTACACAGCTATCCACTGTATGTGTAGACTATAGACCATATCGTACACAGTTCCACTGTAAAAAAGTATCAGACCAACAAATAGAAAAGTGTCATGAGTACAAGTAATTGGGGACCATGATCCACTCATCAGGAGACCTAGATTAAATGGCGGGAAGTCGCGGGTGTGACTTGTGATAAAAAGATGCCCGTCAAACTCAAGGGGCTAATCTACAAGAGTGCCATTCGGCCTGTGCTCACATATGGCTCAGAAACCTGGAATATCTCCCTAAGGCACGTCAGTGTCATACAGACAGCTGAGATGAAAATGTTGAGATGGATGTGTGGTGTCACAAGGCTTGACAGGATCCGAAACTCCTAAGTCTAGGTGTACACGACATCTCTGACAATATTCAAGAGATCAGGCTGCGATGGTATGGACACGTCAGCAGAAGACCGCCAGAGTATATAGGAAACATGGCGCAGACACTTAATGCCCCTGGTAAGAGGTCCCGAGGAAGACCTAAGCGCGGGTGGCGCGAGGTGATTGGGCGGAACATGAGGGACGCCGATATCGCTCCGGAAGATGCACAGGATCGGGCGAAGTGGCGGCGAATTATTGGAAGGGCAGACCCCACCACCATGGGGGAATAATAATGCTAAGGAAGAGAGAGAGAGTATACAGTTCCACTGTACTCGTTCCAATGTGCAAACTATGGACCACATCTGCTCACTGTATGCGCAGACCATGGATAATATCGTACACATTTATACACTGTACCATATGTGCAGAACATTCGCCACATTATACACAGCTACCCATTGAGATGCGCAAGAGCTAAACAACTTAACACTAGACGTTGTACCCTGCTCGGATAAGATATGTACATAGTATGGTTATGGTTATGGGTTTACTATTATTAATTTGAACAATTTATATACATGAGCTGGCCTCCAAATTGCAAACTTTGTCCAATAATCACAACCTGTTAAAATATAAATTTTAGGCATAAAATTGGTAAAAGTATCCGCATCATTAAGTCCTCATTATAAATATTTCACGAACATTATTCATGTCAATTTGTTATCGTTAAAATTAATTGAGATTTGAATAGTTTTAACGTCCAAACTTGTTAAATATGTCGATTCAAATTATCATATATTTTAATGAGGAACGAGAATTACATTACAATGTGTCAGTTTAGCTTTTTAACATTCAAAGTATTCGATTTTAAAATTGTTGGCTTGAAAATTATTATTATTGAGTTGGATGTATCACACACATATATGTGTATATGAAATATTCACGGAAGTAAAACAAATTCTACATTTATGAAAATATATATTCATAAATATAGAATTTGTTAATACATATCATTTATACATCGTCCCCTTTTACACCGGTTCAAAAATTGTAAGCTAGGTATTTAAAATTCGTTCTGTATCACGGGCCCACCGAGATTCAAATTTCAAATTACTTTCGGAGATAATCCAAGTATTCCTCTCTCGCTCTTTTGTATTCAAAATTCAATTCTCGACAACCATCGTACGGGTTTAGGCCTATTTATACTATGGTATATATACGATCACATACCATCACGATGTTTTCATGTCGGGGTAGACAAAGCGCCAAACTTTCTTATCGTGACACACACCTTTCATCTCCATGATTAGGGTACAGATTTAGGAACCACTTAAAGACACCCCTTTTTAGGAAGTCTTATCTAAATTCATGATCGTATGTAGACGTCATCGTTGCTGGGCTTTTGTAGTTCAGGATCTCATCGCCATTCCAACGTCAATTTAGTTTGAAGTTAACCTGTGCCGTGGAGGTTTTTTTAAGTGATTGAGCTGTTGCACACAAGCAAACTTACCGGCCACACCGTTGTACTGGATCTGATGGCTTTCCAAAGTGAGGGGATTGGAGCACACTGACATGTTTTTTTCTTTCTTTTTTGAAAGAATATATATGACTAAAGTCATAGGTATCCTACACCCCGAAGACAAGGCAGAAAATATGGTTCTTTTCATACAGTTATTTCTGTTTCTCATCCTACTCTCCTTTTTTTGTTTCATATTTTAATTCACATGGTCCTCCCATACTTTTCGTAGTCGTTCTCTCGAACACAAATTCCTTTCCCTTTTTTAAGTAAAATTTTTAGTCAGTTTTTCGTCATTTATTCATTTTACACGTACAAACAGCTTTAATGTGCTAGTTTTCACCTTAATTAACTCACAAGTTTTTAGCTCACATTTATTCTTAATAATTACAATTCATATTAAGTCACATAAAATTTTATTCTTAGAACACTAAATACATGGACATATACCATTTTATTCTCAGTACACTAATTATATGGACAGTAAATATTTTATTCTTAGTATACTGACTACAGGGACACATAATATTTTATTCTCAGTGTACTAATTACATGGACATAACGCATTTTATTCTCAGTACACTAATTACATGGATAAATAATATTTCATTCTCAGTACACTAATGACATGGACACATAACATTTTATTCTCAGTACAGTAATTACATGGACACATAATATTTTATTGTCAGTACACTAATTACATGGACACATAATATTTAATTCTCAGTACACTAATTACACGGGCCCATAGTATTTTATTCTCAGTATACTAATTACACGAGCATATAACATTTTATTCTCAGTACACTAATTACATGGACACATAATATTTTATTCTCAGTACACTTATCACATGGACACATAATATTTTATTCTCAGTACACTTATCACATGGACACATAATATTTTATTCTCAGTATACTTATTACATGGACACATAACATTTTATTCTGAGTACACTAATTACATGAACACATAATATTTTATTCTCAATACACTGATTACATGGACACTTATCATTTTATTCGCAGGACACTAATTTCTACATCATTTCCTTTCATTCATTTCCATGTTCCCTTTTCATTCATAAACATCATAACTGGCACTTACGTACGTTATTCTGTCAATATTTGGTCACCCATATGTTAAATATATCCAAATCACCTTAAAGTGCCCTTTTACACCCTATAGTGAATTGTAAGTTAAAAAAAAGTGTGACATTTCAAAGACGGACTCCAATCAATTACGGATATATTTGAAAAGTATTTAAGGTGTGAACTTAAAGATGCATACTAATCGACTGATGAACAAAGTGATTGATGATGAAACAAGATTTTTCTCGTTAAACATACTAAATTTGAATGTTTCAAAACTTTGATAATTTCAAACATCATTAAAAGTGACATGAAGGATTCTAAGAAAAAGATACGAGAATGGTTGTGAAATACAAAGTCACAGTAATAGGAAAAATAAATGCGATATGTGGGTCAGCAATAAAATATTAGAGCAAGTTGAGGAATTTTGCCATTTGAATAGTATTTTCTCAGATGATGGAAGTCTTACGAAAGATATCGAACGGCATGTCGCGATAGGAAACAAGGTCAATTGGGCACTAGTTTTAGTGCCCCAGTGACATGGTTTCTGGGTTATTTTAGTGTCACATTGACTTAGTTTAGTGTATATTTATATAAACTCGTCTTACCTAACAGGGATTGGCGTGGTAGTGTGTGTAAAATGTGTGGTGATATCAAATATAACATAAAATGTGAAGTGATATCAAATATGACATAAAATGTGTAGTGATATGAAATATAACATAAAATGTGAAGTGATATCAAATATAACATAAAATGTGTGGTGATATGAAATATAACATAAAATGTAAAGTGATATCAAATATGACATAAAATGTGTGATGATATAAAATATAATATAAAATGTGAAGTGATATCAAATATAACATAAAATGTAAAGTGATATCAAATATGACATAAAATGTGTGGTGATATGAAATATAACATAAAATGTGAAGTGATATCAAATATAACATAAAATGTAAAGTGATATCAAATATGACATAAAATGTGTGGTGATATGATATAAAACTGCTTTAACTTGTTTTAGATGGCTTGGATAAATTCTTTGATAGATTTTCGAGTATTTTTTATATTATTTCTCGGAGAAAAAGAAGAGAATGGCAACATTAGTTTTGGCGTTAACCGAGTAAATTGGAGCCATAAATTTTGTCAGTAATCACAATCACGTACGGTATTTGCTCAATTTTACGATCTGGACGTCTCGGCACTTTATACCATTCTGCCATTCTGGGGCAAATTCAATGGCTCGACAACAAATTGAAATGACAAATTTGTCTCGCATGTGTGTTAAAAGCAGGATCGATTTTATTCGTGATTGAGCCATGTCACAGTTTAGAGCCCCGAAAAATCTCTCAATTCCATTTTGACACGAGAGTTGATGTGGATTTCGCTGAAAATAAAAATAAATTTTAATAGATAAAATTTCGTCGGTTTCGATTCTTTTTCGTTTTTCACATGCCACTATTCAAGATATCCGAATCGTTCATTCGGAAATATTTAAAAATGTGACCGGAAAACACATTTGTTTTCGGATTAGAACCAATGGAGTAGGCACGGAAGTCGTGGATCTCTTTGTCGTGGATCTCTTTGTCGTGACCTTAATGCTGAGAAACGAACATTTTCAAGTATAATCTTGAGAAAAATAGGTGGTGGTTTCCTATTGCCTTCCACACCGCAGTATATATAATGGGAATAGTATGCATGTTGTGATCCCTGCTGTCAACACACAATATTTTGGAATGTAATATGAAGTGTGCACTTGTGAATGTTAAGTGTGACTGTAAACGTTGTAGAAATGCTTTGGGTTATACTTTTTAAGATAGGAGCTGGAGGAATTAGAAGCGATGATACAGAAAGCAGAATCAGAAGTGACCAACCGATGTGCTCCACCAATTTAAGTCTGCGGGGGCATGTAGTTTCCAAGATATGGACTGAATATCAGGAGCTCAGTAATTTCTTGGCAATCCTATATTAGCCATTACTGCCCACAAGATGCTAGCGCTTCTAATCTCGCTGCACGCCCAGATGTCATTTAAATAGACTGCAATTATGCGGTAATTAGTTTGGATGCATTGTGCAAGTATAAAGTAAAACCTAAATATCTGACACCTCATATTCCCTGACGATTGGCTAATTAATTTTGTGTAAACTTTCATAAAACATGTTTATTTTGCATTGTAAAAGGTTGTAATAGAGTTAAAATAAAAATCATATATGATTTTCATGCACATCACATATGATTTTCATGCACATCCCATATGATTTTCATACATATCCCATATGATTTTCATGGACATCACATATAATTTTCACAACATACACAGATGTAAGAAAATAGCCAATGTAATAGTCACAGTTACTCCCATTAGTCTTACACTCAATTTGTGTAAGAATGATAAAGAAAACAAATTCTTAGGATTAATTTATTTTAAACTAGGAATATCACTTAAAAAGAGAAATTATCCCTACTTGTTAAATGTAATGAAACTCTTGAAATTTTGTGACAGAAGAAAAATGTCCGATATAGTACGACTATATAGGTACAAAAGCTTTCAATCAGTGATCGATGCGCCTCACTTAGTCGAAAGAATTTCATTTCGTATTTCCACTAGATCTACAAGACAGCACAATCCCTTTTTGTACCAATAATTGCTACACTAATTATAAAACAAACTTCTTCACAGTTTACATACAAAGACTTAGAAATGAGGTTTGAAATAATTTAGATATTTTTAATATAGGTGTATATAATATTCGCCACAATATGCTTTCCTTTATCAATATAAAAAACCTTTGTCAATATAAAAACCTTATATAAACATAACATATAAGGACAAATATCAGCCTCTGGTGTTGAGTAACCCTGTATTAACACGTGGAAGTTTCAATGTTGCAAAGCAACTTGTATCACTAGCTACAAGTGAGCCCATGTGTTTGTTAAATTTTAATATATATCCATTAAAATTCTCGATAAATCCAATTCTAATTGTTCAATGTAAGCGGTGTACCACTAATAAAAATAAAGTACTTTACCACTATAAAATATGTGATCCAGAATGACGTAAGTCTACTTGGCTAAATAAAGAAATATATTGTAATATACAATATATACATATCTGAAAATACATGATGAACAGCTTTGCTACCCAAAAAAGCTGTTTATCACATATTTGCAAAAAAACAAATATATGATGAACACCTTTGCTACGCTTAAACCAATAATTGTGGAAGGAAGACAGCTGGAATTTGTTCAGGAATATGCGTATTTGGGCCAACTTATTTCCTTTGTAGGTGGCATATCGGAGGAAATAGCACGAATGAAAAAACTAGCATGGAGCTTATTTGATCGTTTGAACAACATCTTCAAAAGTAATTTTCCAATATCTTTGAAGCGGAAGGTCTACAACCAGTAAATTCTCTCAGTACTTACGTATGGCTGCGAGACATGGACGCTCACAACAAAAAACACACAAAAGCTCTTGACCGCACAAAGGAGCATAGAGAGACCGTAAACGAAACACCTGTATTCACAAAAAAAACAAAGATAGAAGACGTAATAAAGGTGTGCAAGAAAATGAAGTGGCAATGGGCAGGACACGTAGCCAGAATGTCAGATTCCCGGTGGATGTGGATCCCAATGATATCCAAGAGGCATAAAGAGGCCCAGAAGAAGACCGAAGGTACGCTGGATAGATGAAATCAAGAAGCATGGCAGTATGACATGGCATCAACGAGCAAAATACCGAACTATTTGGAGTTAACTTGGGGAGACTTTCATCCAGCAGTGGATCGACCCTGTTTGACAGTGATGAGGGTATACCATACATAAATTGAATTTAAATATACATACAAATATTGAATTATTTTAAACAAATTCTTTATTTCTATTACTACTGCTTTCTTGTATGTACACGTTAGTTGAAGATGAAGTGTTGCAATTTTGTTAATAATTTCAAGTATTTGTTTTAACGTGTCTTAAATGCATTTGTTTGTAAAAGACACTGTTGTGTGGTAAATAAAAAAAATGCAATAATTTTAATCTTTCAATACGAGTAGGTTCGATTTACAAGTAAGAGTGCTCTTGAGGAGAGTCCGTTCTCTAAACTGCTCTATATAAATTGTCCTTTTATTATTATAACTCAGCAGAGATTTTAGAGGTCAGCATTACTTGAGACGAGGCAAGACTGCTTGCAATTGACAAGGCGGGGCTGGGAAAATTTATAGCCTTCACATACTTCATTTGGAGAATTTATTTGTTGTAGTCTTAAACTTCTGGTGTACGAGTATGTTTATATTTTTTTAGGTTATTGCATATTATAATTGTATCGTATTTTACTCTTGTTGTATACAATATAACCTGGTGGGTTGATTTATTTGTGACAATTACTTTCAACTATCCAAAACGATAATTTTTTTTTACTTGTATGTCATAAAAATATACGGAACCCTTTTAAGGGCCCTATCTAGTAACCTAAAACTCCGAATCGTAAGACGAGTGTTATATCAAAATCATATCCTCACGTATTGTGATTTTTAATGTAAATTATTTTAAAATTAACATTTATATATGTTAAATTTTTCATAGTTTTTACAGCTGTTCAAAAATATTTTATTTTCTTCGTAGTTATGTTAAGTAGTAAAAATTATACAAAATAATATAATATTTTTTAGAAAATAAAATCAATATTTTCATTCTTTCAGTTCTCAGTTCGTATTACGCTTTATTTTAACAGTTTTGAGTTTTTTTTTATAAAATTAAAATACGGTTACTTTATTTTATTCTAATTTATTTATTTTAAATCACAAATGCATTCGACATTCGCAGTGTCATCATCAGGTCAGTTATCAAAAACTAAAGTACATATTAATTACACTATGGTGTGTGTTATTCACGACGAAATTGAGTAAAAGTGTCTACCTATGGTATATACTATTTGTTGCTGTTGGTACTAAGGGGGAATAGGGTCAAAAGTAGACAAGTGTACGTACCATGAATAACAAACAGTATAAACACTTTTACTCAATTTTATCGTGAACAACACACATCATGGTGTAATTAATACGTACTTCAGTTTTTGAAGACTCACCTGATGATGACACATCAAGTGTTGAAATGCATTGTGATTTGTAATAAATAAAGTGGAATAAATAAAAAAAAACGTGTTTTAATTTTGTATTAATTATGGAATTCCACAAAGTGACGCCAAAGTTATTTAAAACAGCTATCTTGTGTTAATATTTTTTCATTAAAGTATTCACTTAATACTTGCAAAATAATCTCAGTCTATATTATGTGAACAATCTTTGGACGTTTTAAAGAAATAATCGAATCACGTTTATGTCTACTCTCTTTGAATTTTAAAGCAAATAATATGTTAATTTGAAGTGCCCTGTCTTGCAAATTATGCATGACAAAAAAGGAAATAACATCATGAAGAAAATGAAGTCTTCTTCCAATTTAGAAGCACCAATAAACACGAAAAGAATTATCATAATAAAAGTTTGAGATAATTTGGGAAACGATCAGTATTCAAGTTACATTATTCAAGTACGCACAGGAGTATTCAAGTCTTATTCAAGTACGCACAGGAGTATTCAAGTCTTATTCAAGTACGCACAGGAGTATTTAAGTCTTATTCAAGTACGCACAGGAAGAGTATTATTCAAGTACGTACTGGAGTCTTATTTTATATTTTGAAGGCAGTTAATTAATTATTGTGAGTTAAAAAAAAATTAAAAATGGTGTGTCTTGATAACATATTTATTAATTAATTAATTAATTTTTTTTCATTTCTATTACTATGTGTACATGGATAAACATGGTACATCTGGTGGATTTATTTTGTTTTTTTTTTTAATTCATTTATTTATTTTGCACATGACAAGAAATAAACACAATTTGCGAAAAAAACAACAGGTAATTTAATTTGGACACACAATTTTAATGGATCTGGGTTTGTTGCCTTTCATTTGTTGTGTCCCGAGTAAACAAGGCTTTTGCCTGTATCTCACTGAGGACATAAATAACAATAAAGTATTTTTTTTCAACCAATCAGCTTATCTAAAATACATCAAACTGTTTTCATCCTTGGCATATGTTACAAAACAAATATTTGTTAAAATGTAAGTAGAAAAAAAAACAAGAAATTACCAACCTCTGTAAATAATGGTAGAATTAATAGAATAAGAGGAAAGGAATTCGTTCAAATATAAGAATGGGAAACAATAGAAAATAAGGATGAAAGGATATTCTGAGTGATGTTTCATTTTTTTCAAATTCTCTTTAAATTTAATACGAGCTGAAAATCCCATCCAAGGATGTGCGAAAATAACCAAATACTTGTAAATTGTTACATCTAACATTATATCCCATCACGCTATATCCCTTACGGGGTAGGCAGGGAATATTAAATACCACATATTTCGGTCCTTACATACATCTATAGTTCGTCTCGTTTTGTAAAAAAGTATAAAAGAAATGTATACTCAATATTTTTTTTTATTATTGCTAGAACCTACCTTTCGATTAACGACATTGTTTTATTTTGATAGCATTTATTTCGAAATTGGACTTATGTTGCGAAGTAGCTTCTGCATATGTTTTGTGTTCATTTTCAGCTTCACGGCATTCACCATCCTGTTGTATAGCTCATGACTGAGCATCGTGACTCCCATGATAGCCTCTGATGACTCCTCTCCATCCATCCCTGCACTCCACGACTCGAAGAGGAGTGGTTAAGTGTAGTTCTGTTGAGCAGACTCTCCTCAACGGTGCTCTAACTTGGAGTTTGAACCCACTGTTGTTAAACAAATCATGTTGCTGCTACAGTACCCAAGTAAATCATATATATCACTTTTCTTATACACAGCACAACCCTGTGGGATCACTGCCA
This sequence comes from Odontocerum albicorne, assembly GCA_949825065.1. Lineage (NCBI taxonomy): Eukaryota > Metazoa > Arthropoda > Insecta > Trichoptera > Odontoceridae > Odontocerum > Odontocerum albicorne. The sequence goes on from OX463848.1 coordinate 8,579,176, forward strand.
TATGGCAACTTCTTCCAATCAACCAGAAAGACGTTTGTGAGGCCTCAAGTGAAAGTCAGACTGAAATATTTTTTTTTTAATCTGGGTTCTTGAAGGATTTGAATCCGTAACATTCTTGCCCACTTAAAGTCTTGCCTACTAAGCCACCAAGGTCGTCAAATTCGGGTTCAAATAAAGTTAAAATCATGTATCTTGTTATTTTAATACAAAGTTTGTTTAACCTTACTTATTCTACATGCTGAAGTAATTCAATTAACTCAACGTCGAATTTCGTGACCTGGAACTACTAAAATCTTTGGTCGGGAATCTTTTACACAAAGAAGAAATTTCCAAGAATATAAAATGTCACAGAGGAAAGACGTGGAAAAAGTTTTTATACTCCATATGTGAAATGCATTTTAATTAGAACGTTTAGAAGATTTTTAAGGTTATGTCAAAATAATTAAATAGGACTAATGATTATTTGTTATAAATACATTTATTTGTTTATTTATTTTTTCAAAACAGGCTTAGTCCAATTACATTGAAAAATAACTGAATTATTAACATTAAAAAAAATTACATGAAATAAGAAAGTTATATAAAACAGTTAAAAAAATATGCATATGCATACATATATCATATAGATACAATCATACACATACGAGTCTATTCAAAGTCACTTAAGTACGTTGATGAGTGCTTTCTAACGCGCTTAATCTTAGAAGAAAATTTACTTTTGCTTTTGGTAATGTGATATGAAATATGTCAATATCCGAACCAGTCCCGTTCAGAAGAGTTAAGGCCCTTCCAACAGGCATAGCGGCTGGAAGACCCGTTTTTGCGTATGTTATTGAGAACAGTTCCTGCCGGCGCAGTCTAGTGTAATTGTTAGGAACATTTAACGCTATTCTTTGTAGTAATGATGGACAGCTCACAACTCCTCGAACGATTTTGACGACGTATACCAGGAGACGCAGATCTCTTCTTACGCTCAAGGAGTTATACCAGAACATGTCCAGCAGAAACTGAGTAGGATAAAGCCATGCATATACACCAAACTCACTCATATAGAGATATCGTAGATATTTTTTTTGTACCTTCTCCACCATCAGTGAGTTCTGCGCCCTCACCGGGCTTCATACTCGTACGTTAGTGTAAAACCGATTTTTTCATAATAACTGCGCAAATTAACAGAATTAGGGTTCCAAGATCAATGTGCATATACTGCACTGTATTAGCTTAAAATAGTTTATGCATTATAATGATTTTAATGTCCACTATCCGTGACGAGTATAATAAAAGGCACTATACACGCCCGATCATGGAACTTGTGATGCAACTAGAGATATGACTGTGTAAGTCAATTTGTGATATGCATACCCTGTTGCATAAAGAATCTTCACTACTTGTAACTTGTCTACGCCTTTTTTCTCCCTTGGGTCATTGATGATAAGCGACAGTTTAACGCCATTTGGCTCGATCTGGTGCTGTTGTTTCCCAGTTTTGCGGAGAACTGATGCTTTTAAGCGTCTCACGCAATACGGCCTTATATATCTTGCGCTGATGCTTTGTTCTGCTTTCCGTCAGCTTATCAAAGAGGATACATTTTGTGAGTGTATTCAAACGTGTTCGTATATCTTTGGCATTGTCCTCCCTGCCTTCTCCGTCAACTTACCAAATACGATATATCTTGTGAGTTTAGAATTTGGCATGCGAGTTTCATATCCAGTCAAGCACTCGACATCTTAACCTTGATGCTACAATAGTTTGTTTATCTCAAAACTTTATTATTTGATATTCTATAGTACTACCGAATCTTCATTATTTGCGTGAGGTGCCTCTGCTAACATTTTCAAATAATTTAAAGTGACGTCTATAGGGAACGCATACATATATCAGATATGGTATGATCACAGCTTTATAGGCAGCCGTTTTGGTTTTTAGTGTTAGATCGTGATTATCCAACACTCGTCTCATGAACAATGTTGCTTTGTCATTCATTGAGCGACTTTTAATGCTTATTCACTATATAAAATATATGATTTTCGAAATGTTTTTGAATAAAAATTGTTAGTTTGTCCAGTAGCATTACTAAATTAACCTGTTCAGACCTGGTGTTCATTATAATGGACACATAGTTCATATGAACTTTGTGGTATATTTCTGTTTCAAATTAAAACAATTGAAGTGTAGGATATTGTATTATCGACTTTGAACGTTTTAGGTCATCTATCTAAACTATTACAACCAAATGTTGCATTGAATATAAAAAATACACTTACAAACAATAATATTTCTTTAAAATCTTAGAATTAGTTCGGGTCATTGCAAAACACATTGAAATGATATTCATCTTTATGAACAAATACATAATAACGTAGAAAAGAGATATCACCAATCAAAGGAAAAGGAAGGCATGATGGAGAGGAAAGAATAAATTAAGAAATTATAGGAAAAATCCTAAAAATAAAAAATACTGAAAAAAAATGCAATAACTAGTCTCTGTCAAGATCCAAGATGGACCCTCCATAACTTAACAATCTCCATATTAAAAATATTCACAAAAAATATAAAGAGTAACCTAATTATTTCATTCTTCTGACTGATGAATGAAATTATGAATTATTTGTAAAATTTATATAAAATAGATTAATTTTATACACATGTGTCTCGGTTTTGTAATCTCTGACCTAAAAAACTCTAAGGAATGGATCAATTTTATACACATGTGTCTCGGTTTTGTAATCTCTGATCTAAAAAACTGTAAGGAATCGATCAATTTTATACACATGTGTCTCGGTTTTGTAATATCTGACCTAAAAAACTCTAAAGAATCGATCAATTTTATACACATGTGTCTCGGTTTTGTAATCTCTGACCTAAAAAACTCGAAGGAATCGATCAATTTTATACACATGTGTCTCGGTTTTGTAATCTCTGACCTAAAAAACTGTAAGGAATCGATCAATTCTATACACATGTGTCTTGGTTTTGTAATCTATGATCTAAAAAACTGTAAGGAAAAGAGCCACGTTGAAGCAGTACCATAGATATAAATACGTTCACGTTTGCTTCTTGACTTCATTAATCTTCTCATAAACGTTTGTTTGAATATTTTGTAGTTTTTATCAAAAAGTTTTCCAATATACGTATAATTTAAATGTTAGTTACAATACTTCGTCAACAAACATATCAATATGTCACCATTAAATGTTCGTTACAATACTTCGTCAATTAACATACCAATATGTCACCATTAAATGTTCGTTACAGTATTTCGTCAACTAACATACCAATATGTCACCATTACATGTTCGTTACAATACTTCGTCAACTAACATACCAATATGTCACCATTTAATGTTCGTTACAATACTTAGTCAACTAACATACCAATATGTCACCATTAAATGTTCGTTACAATACTTCGTCAACTAACATACCAATATGTCACCATTAAATGTTCGTTACAATACTTCGTCAACTAACATACCAATATGTCACCATTAAATGTTCGTTACAGTACTTCGTCAACTAACATACCAATATGTCACCATTACATGTTCGTTACAATACTTAGTCAACTAATATACCAATATGTCACCATTACATGTTCGTTACAATACTTAGTCAACTAACATACCAATATGTCACCATTAAATACAATAATTATACTTTACGAAGATGAGCTCCGTGGTTTAGTTTGTAAGACTCATAAATGTTTTCTGGTTCTGTTTCTAATGATACCCAAAAAAATAAAAACGGTATCCAGTCAGGTTAAAAAAGGCAACAATTCTCGCACACACCAAGTGTTTTTTTTTTCTAATGGTACTTATTGATATATCCTAATTATTGTAGTATTACGGACATATTGAAGAGCATAACCGGGTGGCAATGTAGATTTCGCTCTCTGTAAGCAAGTGTTCGGATTAAGAACTTCTGGAGTGGACACGGAACTAGCGGTTCGTCTGTTAGTAATACCCCTGTTCGGCGCGTTCTAGTATTGTTACAAGACGAACTATTTTTACCTGATTGGCATCCTTTTTTTTGGTACCATCGGGAATTGAACCCGAAACCCTTGGGTGGAATTAAAAAATGTTAAACAACGAAGGTTGTCACATGTCATCGTTGTCTCTTTACGTGCTGTGGTGTTACGTGGTGTTGTTCTTCTTAAGGATACCTATGACTTCGGTCGTATTTATTCTTTCAAAAAGGAAAAAAAAACGTTGCGTGTGTGCTCCGATCATCTCACTTCAGTGTGATATCGAATCCAGTGTGAAATCGAACAGCAAGGTGGTCGATGAGTTTGCTGGTGTGCAACGTCTCACTCACTTAAAAAAGCCATCACGACACAGCTTTGCTGTCCAACTGAATTGGCGTTGGAATAGCGAGGTGATTCGCGACTACGAGACCCAGCAACGACGACTCAAGTGGTTCTAAAGCTAAAAGGCTTAATTACTGAGGTCGATGACAATATTTTCTCTGAGTCGAACTCTTGAATATGTCCGAATCACCAATTCGGATTTATTGAAGGGCATCATATGAAAAAAAAATTGATACACCATATTGTTGCGAATGTGGTAATAATTTCGGATTAAAGGGTGTGAATGCAGAGTGACAATTTTTCAGCTGAGAGTTTCAGTATTTAGTGCGAACATATAAAATTTGTGATTAAAGAATGAGAGTACTTCATCACAGGTCTTCTATGGGAAAGTGGTTATCTAAATCTATGCAGTGAAAGCTGTTTAGTATTTTTATATACTTATTTTCAACACTTCGCCTTTTTATTAAAACAATGTAAAATTTTAATGACGTCTTGTGTAAAATAAAAACAAATAGTGTTAGTTGACTATCACATTGGTTTGGCAAAGAAATGACCTTTTATACATATTATGTTATATGCGGTATATTTAATGACAGTACGTTTTTTCATTTTTCTTTGTTTTGTTTTTTACTTGAGTATATTTGTAAACTTTACAATTTGATAAAAATTAATTTGTATTACACGAGTAAAAACAGTTTATGTAAATTTTCTATCAAGTTTCCATATCAAAAATGTATTTAAAGAAAGCGAAATGACGAAATAAACTCACGTTAATCATAAATCAAATTGTTGTTAAGCGAGGTAGCGGGCGGACTTTTATTCTGTTGACTCAATCATAATTTTTATTTGCTTGTTGGTTAGTACAGAAATTAAGGAAAATATGATTAATTTTTGTAACGTAGTTATTTAAATATATACCGAGGAGGCAGATTGATGATGTCGTGGAGGGAGTACTTGTGTCCGGGTGTAGGTCAAAAGGGGATGTCAAAGCCAGAGACCAAAATTAATATTTATTCGGAAAGCTTTTCCTTAATCCTGACACGCCCTGTTAGCATCAGACTGTATTATATACCCATAGCTAACAATGTTATGTGTTTCTCTGTTATGCTGACGACGCTACACTCATAGCTGAAAACAAAAATGACTTACAGAGAATACTCACAAAGTTCGATAAATCCTGCTCAAAGTACAACACGATTATCTCCGTAGCAAAAACTAAGTGTATGACATTCTTCAAAGACCCACTAGAGTGCAGAATTTCAGTACGTGACGAGTCAATTGAACAAACAACCCAGTTCAGATATCTTGGCAGTTCAGATATCTCGGTTCTCATGACCACCCCAGATAAGTGAGGCCTCAGGGAGATAAAGCTGCAGTTGTGGCGGGCTGCCTGAGAGATGTCATATGGAGGGATAAAGATATAAGAATGGATAGCAAGGTACGCATTTATAAGACCTGTGTGCGACCTATCCTCACATATGGCATCGAAGCGAGGGCGGATACTGTCAGGACAAAAAGTATGCTCAAGACAACGGAAATGAGAACTCTACGCGCTATTGCTAGGAAGACTTTGCGTGACCGTGTAAGAAACACTACAATCCGAGAGGTCTGTGAGGTCTAAGATGTGGTCAGATGGGGACGACAGCGTCGACGATATTAGTACCAACATGTACAGAGAATGAATTCCACGAGAATTCCATACATAGCTCTGCATGGGATACTGGATGGACGGCGTCTACCAGGGAGACCCCCAAAATGATGGAGAGATAGCTGGAGCTCAGCATCACAGGAGGTTAATCCTGCAGTAACAGACTCTTGAGTCTAAAGAAAGTTTAAGGAGAAGAAGAAGAACTAACAATGTCCGTGTCTTTTGCTTTTTATTATACAACTGGTAGTACAGGTGTATGGCAGTGCAGTAACGCACTGACCCAAGTCGCTGGTTCGAACCCTGCGCTGTGCTACTCCCCTAAAACACCGCGAGTATTTTTTCCACCTAGTATCCGGGGATATGAGGAAAGCTATAACTTCGATTCTATTTATTCTTTCAAAAAAATGAAAAACATGTATGTGCTCTGATTGACTTCAGTGTGCTATCGGGTCCAGTACAGTGGTGTGGCCGATGAGTTGCTGGTGTGCAATAGCTCAGGAGAAAAAAAAGAAAGGAACAAATGTTTTTGTTCTGAACATGAAATGAGTGCCAACCAAAGTTGTTGAATTTTCAACAAAAGGAGCATCGCAAAAACATTGTTGAGTTAATGTCGGCTGAAGTCGCTGACGACCCAGAATTACTACAACGCGTCATAACAGGTGAACAAACGTGGGTTTATGGATATGATATTGAAACAAAGACTCACTCGTCCCAATGGAAGCTTCCTGAAGATCCAAGACCAAAATAACAAGGTTCTACTTACTGTTTTCTTAGATTACAACGGTAAAGTCCACTATGAATTCTTACCGCTAGGCCGTACGATCACTACGGACAATAAAGAGTATTCTCTTGTAGTTTCACGACATTTGCACGAGACGATCTGAATAAAATGATCAGAATTGTGGGCATACAACTACTGGATTTTGAACCACGATAATGCACCGGCTCACACTCCACTACTAATTAGGGAAATTTTGCCCAAAACCAACATCGTCTTGATGCCGCAGACACTGTATTCATCAGATATGGCCCCTAGTGACATTTCTTTTCCCGAAGATGAAGAAGACTTGAAATTATACTATTCTGCGACCACTTAGGAGATAAAGGCAAAATCACTGGGTAGGTTAAATCCTATCCTAAAAAGTGCGTTTCACAAATGTTTTGCAGATTGGCAAAAATGTTGGCAAAATTTTATTTTATCCCATGGGAACTACTTTAAAGGGTACATTATTAATATTAATGATTAAATAAATCCTGCTTGATAAAAATTAAAATTCTCGTTCTTTTTTTTATCAAACCTCGTATATTTATATTTATATATTAGAGCTAATGTTTTTTTTTTTCTAAAAACTGGTCAACGTCTTCTGTTGTCCTGTTTTCCTCAACAAGTTTTTTTCAAAGAGATGAGAGAGAAAGATAATATGACAAAGAATATCCGTACACTTACTATTAATAAGAAGTACGAGTACTATTGAAAATATTTTTCAGTGAGTCAAATATCCGAAAACAGGGATATTTCTTAAATATAAAAGTGTTAGTTCAAACATGTTATAAGTTTTTTTTTAGAAATCGAAATTCTACTGCTTTTATGTTTTGAAAGTTAAAACTCTGTTGATCAAATTTGGTAAGGGCTATTTTAATCTAACATGTTTAGAAATTAACGAAAGTATTAGGTGTTAACATAAGTTGAGTCCGTTTTTTCCAAATTTGAAAATGAGCACCAAAAGTAAAACAAAATGGTAAAAATTATACGTTAAAGAAAATTTTCTGCTCTACAAGATATTGTATTTGCTTTTACGTTACATATATTATTTTATTTGATTACAAGCCTTCAAAATGGAAGTAGACGAAATGTCAAGTAGACGAAAGTGAGCATTCTCGACACCTCCTTCTGTTCGCGTTCAATTGAGGGAACAAAGCTGCCAAAGCTGCTCGCGATATTTGCAAAGTGTACGGTGAAGATGTTATGAATGAAAGGACAGCTAGTTGATGGTTTTTACATTTCAAAGTAATTTCGACATGAAAGACATGGAGCGTTCCTGACGACCAGTAGACTTCGATGAGGACCGCTTAAACCATATTATTTATGAAGATCCCCTTCAAACCACCGTACAATTGGCTGAGCAGATGAATTGTAGTCACATGACTGTATACCGCCACCTTCCAAATCGATGGGAAAAGTCCAGAAGTTCGGCGCTTGGGTTCCACATGTTTTGAGTGAAAACAACAAAAATCAACGTTCCACAATTTCTGCTGGTTTGCTCGCGCGTCATCGAGCTACGCATGGCCACAATCAAAGGTTTCTTTACCGCATCATTACGGGTGATGATAAATGGTGCCTTTATGTGAATATGAAGAAACGGAAAGAATGGGTGAGTCAACAAGCAACGCCCAGAGCGAAACAAGGTTGCATCCACGCAAGACGATAATTTGCATCTGGTAGGATTGGCAAGGCGTCATCCACTACGAGATACTTGAACGCAATCAAACAGTCAACGCGGATCTATACATCCTGCAAATGCAGCGGCTCAACACTGCAATTCAACAAAAAAGGCCGGATCGGCAATATGGCGTTATTCTGCAACACGATAACGCCCGCCCTCATATCACCAAAATTACGAAAAATGCCATTCAAATGCTTGGTTGGGAAGTCCTGCCGCACCCTTCATATTTTCCAGATCTCGCGCCGTCAGTTCCACCTTTTTCGGTTGCTTTAGAACAATTTGCGCGGCGTTTCCTTCAATAATGATATCGAATTGCGGACATGGTTGGACGAATTCCTCGAGTCAAGACCGGATGGTTTTTATCGCACAGGCATTGAAAAACTTGTAGAACGTTGGCAAGAAGTTGTAAATAATGAAGGAGAATACATTTTTGACTAATTTGTTGTATTTTTTTGTTGTGTCCTGTTGTTTTCTTCATTTGGAAAAAAACGGACACAACTTATGTTGACACCCAATAAATTATATGTTTTGTTTTATGAAATTCCTAAACAGGACTCTGATGACTGATGAAGAGGTGAAAACCTTGAAACCGGTAGGGTTATACCGTTATATAAAGTGAAATAAACAGTGTTTGATAAAACAAATTACAAAGTGTTTAAAGCTGCAGTGTTAATGTCTTAACCATAAATAATATATTAATTAAATAGTGGTTTGCCTCTTTTTCTTACTGGTAACTACTTATTTAATTGAATATAATGGTTGTTATTTGTTTTATCAAACACTGTTTATTCCACTTTTTGTAACGGTATAACTCTACCGGTTTCAAGGATTTTACTTCATCATCAGGGGAGCAGAAATAATACTATTTTTATCTTATTTGTGCTCCCCTGATGATGAGGTGAAAACCTTGAAACCGGTAGGGCTATACCGTTATATAAAGTGGTATAAACATTGTTTGATAAAACAAATTACAATGTCTTTAAATCTCGACAATGTTAATGCCCTAACTGTAAATGAAAAAAATCAATTGATTTTTATTAAACTGAGTAACCATTATTTTAGCTTTGTACGTCAAATCGCCGTAAATATTTAATCTAGCATATATTGTGATCAGTAATAAAATTTACTTGTTTTTATTATTAACCAATTTATCCAGCCTTTGACTGGCAAAAGGTGATTGACAAAATAATAAACGTATTTTTCGTACAACAGAAAATATTAACAATGGATGAAAACGTCGATTGTTACAATAAGAGGATGGTTTTTACTTTCCGTTGTGATAAAATATTGACAATATCTTTTGTATTACCTTTCCAATGTCAAGAAAATCAAACATTTTTATATGTGTATGAAGACTTTCAAATTGTTTTCATTATTTTTTTTTTCGATTTGCTGTGAAAAATACAGGTTCTTTAAAGTCACACACGTTTTCCAGCCATGAAACATTTTTATATTTTTAATTTGTGCAAATTCTCTCAATTTATTTATTAACGACCTTCTTGGCTTAGTTGGTATGACGCTTTACTTGCACCGGGAGTAAAGGGTTCATTTCCCGTTGAATCAATTTTTTTAAATGTCTAGTAAAATAGTTCGTTTGGTAACAAGTCCCACACTCGCTAGATGCGTGCGAGTATTGTTGCCTCATGACATGACGAAACCAGAGTTCTATTGATTCTAAGCCCGAAGATGTAATCTGTAAGGTTGAAGACAATATTGTCTCCTGGCCAGATATTTAAATATTTCCAAATCATCGATTTCAATATCTTTATGAGTTGCTTCACGAATGAATGAATTATTTTCATTATAAATTAACGTTTTATTAATTAATAATTCTAATGATGTTTGTACCAGACAGGTACAAAGACTGTAGATAGGTTGGATGGTTGCTGCAGCGCGCGAAGAATCCAATTCGCGAAGTCAAGCGTAGATCACCAAAAATTAATTAATTAATCTTCGGCGAAATATTCTTGCGTCGAATGCGCCTCTGAACTGGTGAGCGGAGCTTGTTTCCGGCGTATTCAGAGCGATGCCAGGGACGGACTCGGGGCGATAACTCCGGCGAAATGAAGAAATACAGCGAAGTCAATTTGTAGAGTAGAGATTCCTCTGTAGATCTTGGAGAAGGTGGTGAAGAAATGAAAACGAAGTCAGACGATTGAAGAGAAGTATATTTTGGTACCGTTTGGTGCCCTATATGACCGGTTTATCCGTCACAGTAAGCCCTCGCGTCCCGCACTTTGAGGGTTTTTCGGCCCGCTTAGGACGTCTGGTCAGGGAGTTACTGTGGCGGTCACCGTTCATATCAGGCAGTACACAGATGGTTACATTACGGTCGCGAACGCAACCGGATCCAAACAGATATTCCTTCTTTCCTGAAGGAATATTTCGATCTTTACATACATTTGGAACTAGACATTTGAAATATAACAGATTCGCATACAGCATTATAGCAGATTTACATGACATAATGACATACAAATATAATATTTAACATGAACATAGCATTTTACAGGTACAAATACAGGAACAAATGGAATTACGAACACATTATTGCAACACATATAATAGGACTACAACATAAAGGTCCAGCAATACAGGCCTACACACGGTGTCTTTTTCATAGCACATACACACACACCCGGGTGATGGCACACGTCCGATACAATGTTATTTATAAGAATGCGAGGTGCTTAGGCGCTCGGTAATGAACTAGACTTTTGTGCGGAAAGTCCTCGGTTCGTATTTTCCCGCATTGTATTCGGGAGTATGAGGAAAGCTATGACTTCGTTCATACTCGTATCTATTCATTCAAAAAGAGAAAAAAAATATATCGGTGTACTCCGATCGTCTCATTTTGAGGTGCCATCGGATCCAGTAGCAGTGTAGCTGGTGAGTTTTTTGGTGTGAAACGGCTCACTCACTTAAAAAAAAATCCACGTCACAGCTTTGCTTTCCAATTGAATTGACATTCGAATATCGAGGGGATCCTCGACTACGAGACCTAGTAACGACGATGATACTTTCCAATTGAATTAACGTTGAAATAGCGAGGGGATCCTCAACTACGAGGCCTGGCAACGACGATGATACTTTCCAATTGAATTAACGTTGAAATAGCGAGGGGATCCTCAACTACGAGGCCTGGCAACGACGATGATACTTTCCAATTGAATTAACGTTGAAATAGCGAGGGGATCCCCAACTACGAGGCCTGGCAACGACGATGATACTTTACATTTGAATTGACGTTAGAATGGCAAAATAATCTTCGACTACGAGGCATAGCAACGACGGCGACGATGATTTATAAGAAAGTACAATAACATACCGACTTTTTTATTTTTTGTCATCAGGGTGATAGTTTCGACTCATTATGTATTTATCAACTGTGTGAAATCTTTTATTTATTTTTAATGCTTCTCACTAAAGCTGATCGACTTTCAGAGAAGCCAGTTGCAGACTAGTTCTTCAACTTTAATAACTTATATATTTTAATTTGTCCTCAGCTTTCATCGAAAACTGGATTCAACAAGTATTAGGTGTTAACATAAGTAATGTCTGTTTTTTTTTCAATTTAAAAATGAGCGTCAAAAGTACAACAACATGGTAAATGTTATACGTCATTCAAAAGAAAAATTTCTGCTCTACAAGGTATTGTGTTTGCTTTTACGTTACATATATTATTTGATTTGATTACAAGCCTTCAAAATGAAATGTCAATTAGACGAAAGTGAGCATTTTCGACACCTCCTTCTGTTCCCGTTCAATCGAATGAATAAAGCTGCCAAAGCTGCTCGCGATATTTGCGAAATGTACGGTGAAGATACTATGAATGAAAGGACAGCTCGTCGATGGTTTTTGCGTTTCAAAGACGTTAATTTCGATCTGAGAGACATGGAGCATTCCGGACGACCAGTGGACTTCGATGAAGACCGCTTAAACCAATTATTCATGAAGATCTCCTAATTAATGCCTACAAATTCAACTTATTTGTGCATATGCACAAATAAGTCTTCCAATTCCTCCGTGGTGGATGAAATTGGGCGTCCAGAGCGCAACACATCTTCGGTGCATGTACGGCCACTTTAATCTCATCTACCGAGAAATAAACAGTCTTTGAAGCTATTCGATATATATTTTTTTCTTTTTTGTGTACACATAAATGTTTTCTGTTTGATTGTATGTTCAAGTGTTGATGTTTTCTGCTTGATTGTATGTTCAAGTATTGCTGTTTGATTGTATTTTCAAGTGTTGATGTTTTCTGTTTGATTGTATGTTCAAGTGTTGATGTTTTCTTTTTGATTGTATGTTCAAGTGTTGATGTTTTCTGTTTGATTGTATGTTTAAGTGTTGATGTTTTTCCTTTTGGCGCGTTTTTTGTTATTTGATTGCTATTTTCATTTGTTTTTTTTTCTTTATGTTTTGTTTTTTTTTTTTTGTATAATTTTTGAAATTTAAATAACATTTTTGCAGAGGCTGCAGTCATTAAAAATAAATAAAGAAATATGGTTTCTTATTAAATCTTAGGTCATTTAGAAAAAAATAAAATAAGCGAACACAGTAACGCGTTGATATTTAAATCTTATCCACATTTTCCACGAGTTCAAAATCCTTTCCTCAACTGGCGTGAACAAAAAATGGGCTAAAGGATGAACAAAAAGTGAACAATCCCCGGACGCCGTGCCGGAAAATATTGTTCCGAGAAAATCTCTTACTTTCACACAAACAGTAAAAGTTCTGATCGTTAAGTCCATTTTATGAGACAAAAGGTTTTTAACAAAGTTGCTGGGAAAATAAACGAACGTGTTTCAACTGAAATATGAGGGGTGACATGCTAGCTAAAATATATGTCTGAAAAGGAAGAACATAAGTATTGTTAAATAAAATATTAAGGGATATTTTCGTTCTAAAGAAATGGTGGGTTATTTCAGATAAAATATTTTTTTATATGTTCTACGATCTTATCGTCCTTGTTGATGCTGGACCTTAAAGTTGAGGACCTTCTAGCAATTTTAACGTCAATGTCGAGCTACTACTCTACGCTGATCATGTGATCTTGTGTGAGAGAAAAGCTTGATCATAAAAGCGCACTGTGTACCCTATACTGCTGAGCCGCCTGGATACGCTGACATGTTTGCAACACGATGACTGTTTATCGTACGTTTAGCTATCAAGACACTATTTTCAGCCTTAAGATTTTTAGTCACCTACTCCCAGTCTTAAAGCGTCCTGCACAAAGTCGAAGACTCCCGAACACTGTCTTAATAATTTACCTCTACTAACCAACCCTTCATTTGTCCATTCGTTCCCAGTATAGGTGTTTCGGAAGCCTGTAATCACCAATGCGTATCACATGTTCAGTCTAATTCGATTTCGTCTCTACAACCATATGCCCAAACCGTGGCTAGCAAACTGTATGCTTATCTTTGGTACTTACAATATGTCTCGCGTGTATAAATTCAAGTAATACAATTATTCGTATTATTAAAAAAAGCTGCAGTCAGATACCGCTCATAAAGTAATATTGCACGTTTGTTATCCAACAGTATAAAATCCGTTTTTATATTTCGCAAAATCCCTCTTGGCGCCATAGTTTTGTGACTTGTGCAGTTCATATTCCCCTTTAGCGTCGTTGTTATGTGACTTGCGCAATATACTGTACCCTCTCGCACGTCGTTACTGTTACTGTGTTTCGTCACTGAATTTGATATTTTGTGTAAAATCCTTAATTCGTGGATTGACCTCCGCTGTCGCCCCTGATTGACCCTAAGACCTATGCCCAGATTCATTTTGTTTCAATAAAAAAAGCACAATTGCCTTCTACCTGCACCCCTGATAGACTTCTTAAAATTTCCCGCAAATTTACACCCAAGGGAAAATATCCCATCTGCCCTCCAATACTCACTACGCCTCTGATGTTATTTTAAACGCGATCTTATTTTATACCCAGAAAAAGGTTTTCGAACCTTGATTCCTGTTTTTTTTTAATTTGAGTTGTTAATATAACTACATTGAAAAATATTGCGTCATTCGAACTTTCAAGATTCTTATATGTGGCTTAAGATGAAATTAAGCTTGGCCACCCCTGCTCTATTGGAACGTTACCATTGGAGCGCTGTAGATCTTGAGATCTACGTTTAAAAGGAATATATATTTAATATCTCTTGAACAACCAAATACTTATTTTACTTTGCTTGAGCATTACTAGTGTTTAGCTTATTTGAATTGTAATTTAAACCATATGCCATTGTTTTATTATTTATTTATTTATTTATTTAAGTAACGACACAACAGTGTCTATATATACAAATGAACATGTGACAGGTTATACAAGTACTTACAATTATTGACAAATAATACAAAACTTTATCTTAAACTTACATGAAGATACAAAAAGCAGTAGTAATAATAAATTACAGTCATCGTTTTAAAATTATTTAATAATCTTTGAGAATTTTGTGGGAATTTTATGGATATATATTGAGATATAGAAAACACATGGCATCATTAGTGGAACGAGATGCAAGTTGCTTTGCAGAATTAAAAGCTTCACACATGTTGATGCAGGGTTACTCAACTCCAGAGGCAAAATATTGTCCTTAATATTTGGTTTATACAATATTACGTTATTTATATTAATAAAGGAGAGCACAAAGTTAGTAGCTATTTCTAAATATTGTTGTAATATTCTGGCGAATACTATATATACTTATATTAAAAATATCTAAATTGTTGCAAAACTCGTTTCCAAGTCTTTCCATACGAATTAAAGAGGAGTTGATTTTATAGTTAGTATAACAATTTTCGGTATAAAAAGGATTGAGATGTCTTGTGGATCTAGTGAGAATACGAAATGAAATGCTTGCGAGTAAGTGAGGTGCATCAATCACTGAGTAAATGATGTTGTATAGCAGTACTATATCGGCTGTTTTTATTCTGTCACACAGCTTCAAGAGTTTCACTGCATATAATAAGTTGGGATAATTTCTTTCTTCATGCGGTATTCCAAGTTTAAAATTTATGAATCTTAGAAATTTGTTTTGTACACGTTCTAAAGTTAGTGCATGGGCGGCGTAATGAGGAGACCATATTGATGAGTTGTAGTCAAGGCGACTACGTACTAAAGAGCAGTATAGCAGTTTTAATGTTCGTAAATCTGAGAAATGTTGGGCAGTTCTTAGTACAAATCCCAAGATTTTTGAGCTCTCCCGAGTGATTTTGTTCACATGTTCTATAAATGAAAGTTTTTCATCAAATATAATTCCTAAGTCCTTTATAGAAGCTACACGTTTTAATATATATTGATTTAGCGAATACTCGTGATTAATTGGATTTTCATAACCATAAAAATCAGGACTGACACATAATTGTTTTGAGACACTTTTCGTGAAAATAATTGAAATAACCGATATGTGAAAAAGCAATAATGCAATATTCAATAATTGGAATAAGAATCAGTGGAAATGTTAAAAACCCTAAATTCAAGTATCAAAACTTTAGTAAAATAACAGCGGTTTAAAAATCTTAACTTCACTAAACATTATAAGTAAGAATTGACATCATCATTATCACCCTATATGTTCCACAAAAAATACAGGGATGCTGTAAACCTCCTTCATCCAGGTTTGTCCATGGCATTCTCACGTTAAGAGAAAGTATACTCTTCATGTCTACTAATCCATTCATACATTACTTTATTCGTATAGTGCCCTTAACAAATCCAAATATACTAAACGGACTTTAAAAAAAACTTTTCTTTTAGCACTGTCGTCTACTTCATTAAGCAAGCCTTCGAGTTGAGAACGACTAGCCTAGGCCCACAATTCACAGTCCGTCATCGCAAGTGAATGTGTAACAAAACTTGCACAAGTCTAACACGATAGACAAATTTATCGGCCTGGGACCATTTTTTTATATTTATTTTTTTGTGTGCCACCGGGAATCGAACTCGAAACTTCTTAATGGAAATCAAGTGCCTTACCAACTAGGTCACAGAGGTCGTCCATGCACAGAGCTCTGCCTCTTCAACATCTGTGCATCCCATCGCATATCTAATTCTATATTTTTTCCTCACACTTCTTACCTTTCCGTTTCTAACTGAATCTACCGCTTCCTCATTTAATTAAAGAGTGGTTTATCTTTTTTTCTTACTGTTTACTACTTATTTTATTGAATATAATGGTTTTAAGCAAATTAAATAACTATAAATAGTGCACATAATTTATAAATAAATTTAATATCGGACTTTTTGAATAACAACATTTAAATCAACGAGTATCTCATAACATTAAATGATTTTTTTGTTCACATTCCTTTCCTTTTCTGTCATACATTGACACATTACGTATTTTTCTCAGTGCAAGCATTTAATTTTTGTGATCGTCTCCTATCATTATGTTCATGGCATTGATTTTGTCCCATTGATATATATACTTGTTTTTTTATTTATTAATTATTCATTTAATATTTTATTGTAAAACGATTCGACGGGCTTATTGCCAGATGGCAGCTCCAACCAACCAGATGAACGTAAATAAAGGAAGTTACATGGCTGCAAAAATAATCAATTAATTATTAACCTTGACAAAATTCATGAACAATATATTATACATGAAAACGAGATATTATAAATCAAAGGAAAAGTAATGGATGGTGGATAGGAAGGAGAAATCAGGAATGAAACACGTTATAAGTTATAACTGACTTGAAATTAAGAAGTTTTGTTTATGGTGTTGCAAAGTTCTTACTTCCACCTTCCTGAAACAAGTCAGAATTTAAAGCATCTAATATTAGGTCCTTACATATGAAATTGGCGTTTTGCCGTACTGGCAACTTTGATCTCAAATATCTTCTCTTTGGTTAGGAATTCCAAATTAAAATTTATACAGCTATTTACTCAAGTATTTGTGTTTCGAAAATTATAATTCATTTGTTTTTTCCTCAATTGTTTTTTTTCTTTGCGTCACTCAGTTTACAAAATGGAAAACTTGAAATATCGCGTTATTTACGAGTACGAGTTCCACCGTGGCACCAGTGCTGCAGAAACGGCTCGAAGGATTAATGATGTGTATGGCGGCGGTGCCGCAAAAGAAAACACAGTGCGTTTTTGGTTCCAACGTTTTCGTTCTGGAAATTTCGACCTGCAGAAAAAGCCCCGTGGACGGCCGGAGACCAAAGTTGATAATGAAGAATTGAAGGCTATTGTGGAAGCGGATCCATCGCAAACCACGTCCGAGTTAGCTGCAGGCTGCGGTGTTAGTGATAAAACTGTTTTAATCCACTTGAAGCAAATTGGGAAGGTGAAAAAGCTTGAAAGGTGGGTACCTCACGAATTGAGTGAAGCAAATCAACAAACGCGCGTTGACTGCTGCGTTGCATTACTCAACCGGCACAATAATGAAGGGATTTTGAATCGAATCATTACCTGTGATGAAAAGTGAATCCTGTATGATAATCGGAAGCGCTCATCGCAATGGCTGAACCCTGCCGAACCAGCCAAACCATGCCCCAAGCGAAAATTGACTCCAAAAAAGTTACTTGTGAGCGTTTGGTGGACTAGTGCTGGTGTCGTTCACTACAGCTTTCTTAAATCTGGCCAGACGATTACGGCAGATGTCTATTGTCAGCAACTGCAAACCATGATGGAAAAGCTAGCTGCTAAACAACCGAGGCTGGTTAATCGCTCTAGGCCGCTGCTGCTTCATGATAACGCTAGACCACACATTGCACAACAGACGGCTACCAAATTAGAAGAGCTTCAATTGGAATGTCTAAGACATCCACCGTACTCTCCGGACCTTGCCCCAACAGATTACTATTTTTTTCGAAATTTGGATAACTTCTTGCAAGGGAAAAAATTCAACTCCGATGGGGCAGTCCAAACCGACTTCAAAGATTTTATTGATTCCCGTCCGAATGGTTTTTTTAGTAAAGGGATCGATGAACTACCTATGAGATGGCAAAAGTGCATAGATAGCAATGGTACATACTTTGATTAAATAAATATATTATATTAAAAAAAAATCAACTTTATGTTCCTCCCAAACAAAACGCCAATTTCATATGTAAGGACCTAATATATGCTACAGCTTTCAGGCTCTTCTGACTATGGAATCTAATATCAGCTTCATAACCACACTTCTTTGCATTTGTTCGGCTCCATGAATTAATTTTTCAGTCCCATACATTAATATTGACTTAAATAATTGTAATTAATTTTTATCAAACACTGTTTATTCCACTTTTTTGTGACGGTATAACCCTACCGGTTTCAAGGCTTTCACCTCATCTTCAGGGGAGCGCAAACAAGACTGTTGAAAACCACCAGTTAAGCGAAAATTTAATTTGTTTGATTTGAATATATGTCGTTTAGTGTCTCATTATCTTTATTTCCTATTGCAATTTAACGTACAATATATCGTCCCACTGTTTTGCTGTCTGAGAGTTTACTTCCCAAATAGTAGAAATAAAAATTACCATTTAAAACAAAACAACAAACATTTACGTTATGTCTCAGCCATTCTTAATGTCTTATGTCAAACTTACCAACCATTGTATGTTTCTTTAATGTCTTTGATGAAATTTAACTAAACACTGAATGCGATGTAAACTTGAACTAACGGGCCTTGTTGGGCTGAACTTATTTCATGATTAAGCCGCTTATGATGGTGCTTAGAGCCACTGAAATAGTTTCTATAAGCGGTTTCTCAAAGGTTCTTTAAAGTTTAGAAAGTAAGTAAATTATTTTACATACAAACTCGTACATGCCATCGCGTTGTTTTGAGAAGATTGTACCAGACTTCCCTATCGCGATAGACATATTTTACCCTTTTTACATTCATACACCTTTTTCTATCGTCGTTGCTAGGCCTCGTAGTAGAGGACCCCCTCGCTATTCAAAAGTCAAATCAATTTGAAAGCAAAACTTATTGCTTCAATTTTCTCTATAAGCGAGTGAGCTGTTGCACACCAGTCAAATCACCTGCCACACCAGTGTACTGGATCCGATGGCACACCTGAAGTGTGATGATCGGAGCACATCGACTTGTTAATTTCCTTTTTTATCCTTATATAAGGTATCCTTATATCCCTGAATACGGTGGAAAAAAATACCTGTGTCTTTCGAATTTTCGATTTCGATTCGCACCGGCGACCTTCCGCACGGAAGTCCAGTGCGTTACCGTGCTACCATACACCTTCTAGTATAACCCTAACGATATATCTTACTTCTTATATTTCCTTCTTTCGTAATATTCAATTGATCTCATCATATTTTTCTTGCTCTTCCTCTACCACGTCTTTCACTGATATTGGCACTGTACATTTATTTTATTAGGCTTTCTTTTCACATTCGTTCTACATGCATAAACCGTTTCAGATTGTTCTTCTTGATCTTACTTAATACCAGCGGTGGCTGGTCTAGAGGTGTGTTGGTGCACTGAACCGGAGAAATAATTCGCAAAAATTAAATTATAAATTATACATGACTTTCAAAACAGTCAAATATTTGTATAGATTTAATACGTACAATATAAGAATACTGACAAATTACGAATATTTTTATTTAAGTGAAAATTAAAAAAAAATTTAAAAAAATACTCCTTTCAAATTGACCGGCCAAGTTTGCCAATACTACCGGAGTGATCTCCAATAAGCACCGGACGGAAACGCAAATTCATATAGGGCAGACAGAGATGTACAGTAAACCGTGAGACAGTGATATTTCATATTCGCTCAGCGTCTCGAGGTGCATTGGTGCTCAGCGCACCAACGCACCTCGAGACCAGCCACCGCTGCTAATACATCAGCTTTAGTTCAAATTCATCCTTAATTACTACACACATTTTCGATGAAACATGATACTAGTTGAACCTAAGTATTTTTCTCATAACGAACTGGTGTAATTTTGTCTAAAGATAACCACATTTATTCGTTCGTATGGTATCACTCAGCATATAAGAATCCAAGATGTGGACATATTGAAGACTAACAGGGAAACAATATTGTCTTCGGTCTTATTTTAAAGAACCAGTGAAGTTGATTAGCAGCTTATAGTTCACAATTAATTTTGTAATACACATACACCTTCTTTTACGGCACTTTTGATTTCTTACTTCTTTCAAAATAACATTCACTTGATCTAACCATATTTTTTTGGTCTTTCTCTACCACGCCTTCATATTTGTTTTTTTAGCCTATCTTTGCTCTTTTTCATCTTACTCAACACATCAGTCTAATGTTCACATTCATCCCTCATCCCCTAATTCCGTATTCTGTTCATTATTTTTAGTGCACGCATTTCTACAGCTTTCAGTCTTTTTTCATGTCCACGTTTCACTCCTACATCAAAGTTAGTACTAAAAACTGTAGTGAACAAAATTCTTAGTAGATTTTGATTCACTCTACATATTTTATTGTCCCATTGACTTTAATTCCTATCGCTACATGCCCTTCCTCGTGACTGTACAGTCGTCTAATAAAATACTACCTAAATATGAAAATTCTTGGTCTATTATTTCATTACTCACCAATATATCGTATTTACTATTCCTTACACACTTTTTACACTATCTTCATGATTTTCGACTCTGTAACATTCATTCCCAGACCTTTCTTTTTACATATTATATACAATTTACTATCTGGTCCGCGTATATAATTTATTACTTTAAGTTTTTATATGGAATTAAAGTCAATGAGCTTTGACATTTATGTTATTTATTTAAGATGTTGATATATTTTCAAAATATTGAACACTTAAGCGTAAGATTTGTACAAAATAGAGAAATCTTTTCTCTTAGAGAACAATGGTCCATTTCACCTCACATCCATATAATACTGAAAGCTTGATTACACAGTAATAAAATATGTAATAAAATAAGACTGAAATAAATGTCTAGGAGTAAAGATGGATGTCAGTAACAATCGAAAAGTCGATAGAATAACTGAAAAAAAAAAAACAATTAGGGGAGGTTTTCTTTCACAAGGGTTTAATAGAGCTCTCAGCTTACTAAGCTTCTCACTTCTTTGGTGAAAAAGCACATAAAACGTAATTGGACTCTGTGATTTGAGGTTCTGAATTTATCCGTCGAATTTACGAAATCTGAAACTTTCTCTTTCGAAAGTATCTTTTTTACGTGTTTTGAAACGGTTTAATGTGTGTTAGAGATTTCAAAACTTTTGTTTGTCTTAGAAAAACAAGCAACTTGCACATATTTTATTCGACGGATTTTCTTTTTGGTTCAATTTATTTGACAAAATGTCGATGGGCTGTTTTTGACAATAAGGATTCGATTCAAGAAGGGTTCTGAACTGGTTTTTGTGTCAAACCTTAAATTCGAATCCGTTATAAAACTAAGCTTGAGAAAGTATCAAGAGTTATAGTTTGTTAGAATGATAAATGAACTCAAAATTATATATTTATATTGTCACATGGTGATAAACCCGGTGGGTTGTCTTGTATATAATAAAAGCGTCAAACAATAATATACTGATCTTATTGCATCTGCTTACATTTAAAATATAGATAACGTACATCAATAAATAAAAAATAACGAAAGAATGACGAAACAATTACATAAGCGAGAAAAACGTGGCTAGATCAAGTGGACCAGATTTTGATAGAAAATAAAATGAGTAGTGAAAATATAATGCTAGAGAGACGATAATTGCGTGCTTAGATAAAAAAGTTTGGAGATCTGTTTTCTCCGCCTATCCCACAAGATACATGACGTGGTGATATGTATTTCCTAGTTTGTCATATTTTTTTCTTTCTATTTTTATTAATTAATTTATTCAAGCCCCTGTTGCTACCGAAAATTACCATAAATTGAATATTCACACCCAACATTTGGGCGGGTATTAAATATGGTGCTTCGGTATAAAAAATGGTTGATGTGATGGAGTGTCAGGTATTGACACAGTACAGAGCCAGTGCGGCGATCCATTGTGCTGGATATCAATTACCCAATGTTTGTCTTTGCTCAACAGTACTCCGTCTTTGACAACACTCGTAAATTGTCTATGGATTCTGATCCCATAAATTGACTGAAAATTTTCTACGGTGCGCAAAGTAATTCAACTAAAACATATTTTACTTTGTTATTTACTTTATCATATAAACAAAAAAAACTGAACGGTGGCGACAATTGGATAATAATTTTACATGTTGATGGAATAACTCCGATTGTCTCACTTTTAATTTCAGAAAATATAAGACTAACAAGAGAACACTAACAAGAGAACATATAAAAAAGATTATTTACACCTGAGACATGAGAGATAAACTACATGAAGTTTGTGAAAAAATATACTTCTGAAAGTATATGTATTGGAATGACAATACATATATTTTCACAGGTACATTAATTTTCACAATAACATAAGCGTTATCTAATAATATTTTTTCAGGTTTTGTGAACCATATTATTGAGACAAAGCATAATTTAAAAAAGTAAAGTTAAAATTTTAAATATGTCAGATTACATTGGAGACATAAAAGGTCATTGGGAAAAATAAAAACTAATTCATAACCAAACAATGCAAAAGGTTTAACTTTTCTTTAAAAAAATGTTGTCTGGGTTAATAGACCACATACACTTTTTGATAAAAAAATGACACCAGTCAGACCAAAACGCTACTCTCTTTACAAACTAGGATCGACGAAAGCCTCGAGTTAGGATGTAGAAACACGTGTCGCGAGGATCAATGCAATTAGTGGAATGACAAAGTAATTTAGTACTAAATATTCTAATATGAAGCCCCATAACTTGAATTACATATATATTTTAGTTACGGGTCTTAAAATTTAGTGCGAGAATGAAATATAACATTTTCAAGGAAATAAAATAATTTGTTTTATGTTTAACTTAAATTTACCAAGAAAAATGTTTTATTACCAGCGAAAAAAAATTAAATCACATTTTACAGATTTTTTTGACTGTTGAAATTTTTAATGGTAAAACAAACGATAGCTTATGCATCAAAATTTTGTTGCATCTGTTTCATATTATAAATGAAAGTACAATCATATTTAAGAAAAAAAAATGCCTGAAATAAATTTCAGTAATTTAGTGAAACCATCTAGAATTGTTCCTGAAAAGCCTAGATAAGAAAGAGCTAGCGTGCAACATTTTTGTATATTGGAAGCTTGTCAGTTGTGCTTCCAATATTTCAGCTAATTAAAAACATCATGTCACTTTGCTTGCTCGAAGAGAGAAAATAATAGTATAAATATAAGGAAAGGAATGCATAAAAATAAATATAAAAAATGAAAAATGTTATGTACATGATTGCTAACAAAGGATCTGAAAACGTAAAAGGGGCTGAATCAAATAAGTCATTTTAAATAAATTATGAGGGCGCTATGTAGGATAAAATAATACGCCTTTTAAAAATTAGCAAGATATTTATGTCTGATTGATTTATAACCTTTATTGAGCCTTTTCTCTCCGTTGTTCTGCCCCTCATATCTGAGGATGGCGGCAGCCGTCGATGACCCTTTTAATGATCTCCTTCCATCTGGATCTATCCCGGATCGATCGGAGAGCATCCGATATTGAAGATCCTGTCACAGTCCTGATCAGGTCCCTCCATCTGGTTGGGGGTCTTCCACGAGATTTCGTTTCTTCGACGCTTCCGACGACCACAGGTTTCTCCAGGTTATTAGGCTCTCTTCTCATGATGTGGCCGAAATACTGCAGGCATATCGCATGCACAATGATGAGAGACGATGCTTTATTTTGAGCTCGGCTAAGATGGACACATTTGTTCTCATGGCTGTCCATGGTGTATTTTGCGCCAACACCACATTTCGAAGGCATCCATCCATCGTTTTTCCGATTCTCCCAAGGTCCAAGTTTCAACACCATACAAAAATATCGAGAAGACCACTGTTTGAACGAGTCTCATTTTCGTGTTATTTTTGTTATGGTGCATTTGTAATGGTGCTTTCTATATTTTTATAAGACGTCCCATAGCATTTTGGCCTTTAAGCCTTTTAGCTGCATCATATTGCACAGGATAATCGTCATGGAAACTGGTTTTGCTTGATTTTAGAACTAGGTTTAACTTGTAGGATAAAAAGGTTGCTGAGATGGAGCCATTTGTTCATAGTACAACAATATCCTGTTTTTTTATTTCTTCTCGCACCCTTTTAATAATCCTCCTTCGTACAGAATTAGTTATAAACTAACCAAGTCACGAGATATATTGACATATTATCATGAGACATATTGACATATTATCATGAGATATATTGACATATTGTCATGAGATTTATTAGCACCACTAATATGAAATATATTATCACGTTCTAATTAAAATTGTAATTTTTTTGTGAACTAAAAAAAATGCTTGAGAAGACTAGTTATGATCGGAAATTTATTTAAATATACGAAACTCGATACTTTTAATTTAAAATATATTTTTTTACATTCATTTTGTTAAATTATTCATTGGAGTTGACCAAATTTTAACAGCAAGAGATAGAGGAAGGGATAGTCCAATAAAATTATGAAATAAGATAGTTGGAGAGATAATAAAGGAATTATGAGAAATAGAAGCGCATGAATAATGAGATGTGACCAGATTTGATTTAGTTTTGAATATCTCTACACGACTGTTCAATGCTTACGTCAATCAATGTGCATTCAACCTCGAACGTACTCGTATTATAATATTATACGTGAAAGCAACAGTTTGGTTGAATAATTGTGATTTGCCTTGATTTGTGCCTGGTTGCGGTATTGAATTGCCAAATATGCGGTTAAATTACGCATAGTTGATTAACTCAAAATTAGATTGACAATGAGTTTTTATCGATATTCGGTACTTTTAAATTTATTATGGAGGAAATATTGTGTGCATTGACGGAGGAATTTTGTGAGTTATAAATAATGTCATGGACAGAAGTAACAATATTTCATGAAGAAAATATACGAATTGGGGTGGTAGAATACAACGACATCATAACATACAATTTAAATATTCGGTAATTTCAATATATACCTGAATTGAGATTTTTAAAACATTTTAATGAAAATATATGAATACGGTCATCGATTTTATTCTACCTCGTAATCGAGGTGGGAACATTGTTATTATTCGATGTATTTTTTAGTCTTTTCTTTCTTAAATAAATAACGATACATCATGATGCGCACAATATGCCAATATCACTTTCAATTTATTTATTTATTTCACTTCCATAAAAATAAATGTAGCGAATCAATGAATCTAAGCTGATTAAATGGTTTTAATTGCTTTAAACCGATTACTGCCGTTCAATCAGCGTTTCAATGCTAATTTCGTTTTATGATTCAAACGTGCCAAAAGCAATTCGCTAACGACAGTTACACGTTGTAATTTATTCATCAATTAGCAATTCATCTTTTATAAGAGTGCAACAATTGTGTAGATTCATGTGTGGTTTGGTGGGTAATTTTAATATTGTTGTTGTTGAGTTAAGTAGCTTTTCTTAAATCTAAGGTAAGGAGACTACTTAATTTAAGTATCATATATGAAGTCTTGGATTGTTTTTTGTTTTTTATTTTCAGTGTCATGTCAGGTCCCCCTAACGTTTAATATCACTTGAGAGTAGATATATTTGTCCCCGGCAGTCCGAAAAAGATCTCCAACGCTCCTTATGCCAGTCCAATCACGTATATTGCGGAGCCAGGAGATTTGCCTCCTGCCAATACCTCTTCGGCCTTCTATTTTGCCTTGGATGATCAGGTGCAGTAATTTGTACTTTGCTCCTCTAAGTATTATGTGTTAACATAAGTTGTGTCCGTGTTTTTTTTAAATTTAAAAATGAGCACCAAAAGTAAAACAAAATGGTAAATGTTATACGTCAATCGAAAAAAAAATTCTGCTCTACAAGATATTGTTTTAGCTTTTACGTTACATATTGTATATTATTTTATTTGATTACAAGCCTTCAAAATGGAATGTCAAGTAGACGAAAGTGAGCATTTTCGATACCTTCTGTTCGCGTTTAATCAAGGGAATAAAGCTGCCAAAGCTGCTCACGATATTTGCGAAGTGTACGGTGAAGATGCTATGAATTAAAGGACAGCTCGTCGATGGTTTTTGCGCTTCAAGAAGGTAATTTCAACCTGAAAGACATGGAGCGTTCCGGACGACCAGTGGACTTCGATGAAGACTGCTTAAACCATATTATTCATTAAGATCCAGAAAGTAAAAAGTAGAAGATCTTGTAGAGCAGAAAAAATTCTTTCAAATGACACATAACCTTTACCATTTTGTTTTACTTTTGGTGCTCATTTTTAAATTGGAAAAAAAAACGGACACCACTTATGTTAATACCCAATACATGCCCCAAGTAGAACACCTTTCGGATTTTAATATTATTCAACAACTCTCTATCAACTTTGGCTCTTTGAAGAACCCTTGTGTTGCTGAACCTTTTTTTTTTTATTTGAGTTTTCTTTAATTGGTTTCTTTAAGAATCATATTTTGAAAGATGTATGTATTGTGAATATAACTTTGTTTTTGGAAGACATTGATGCATTATCATTTGTTTTTTAATTTTAGTTTTTTTTTATGTACAAGACTTGTTATTTTGTTGATACATAAATAAATAAATAATCATTTTAGAAATGCATAGCCGTGTTTTTAACTAATATGATAACAATATTTAGAAAAAGTTACAAAAGTTTAAATCATAGATAAAACTTGAGGAAAATTTGGATTATGGTAGAAATTCATTGCAAGTTAACTACGATAAATATTACGAAAAAAAAAGATTCCCAAGTGTATTTTTAAATATCGATAATGATAGAGTACATCTGAACAAGTTATCAATTACCAGCTTTTATCATAAGAAAATTTGGTAAGTAATGTTTATTTCTAAGAGTACTTGATATGCAAATTATGTCAATTTTGAAAATGATTATGATTTACAAGTTTTTACAGGTTTATGTTACATAAGCCTTCGTGCTAAAAGTACACGCGATTTGTAGATTTAGGCTTAATTTAATTCTATGTAGAAATTGCCAAAAAAGCTAGAACACTGTTTATTAAAAAAAAAGTGTCGTTTATTTACGCACATCTCCTATCTTTTTTTTAAAGAAATGAAAAACTTGGATAGCATTTAGAATTTCATGCCATAAAAATATTGTTTATTATATAGATTTAAGCGGATATTCTACTCTATAAATTTAAAAAAAAATATTTTTTTACACATTCTTAAAGTTTAGACCTTTAAGAATATGCTCTTAAAAGGAAATTTTGTTATAAAATTCTCAATATTTATGAATTTAAAGCTATAAATGAGACAGAAATTACGCCGCACCGGAACGACAGACAATAATCTCAAAACTTTAAACGCGCGACATAAAATCTCAAGTTCTATATAACTGATTGCTTTTAAAGTTGGTATAAAACTTTATTACATGATTTTATATTGTTCCTACCTTGAAAAATATAAATCTTATTTTAAAACATTTAAAAATTTGAAAAAAACGGGTAAAAATTTTTGTTTCAGACCGCCGCCATTTAACGATTTTTTCTCTCTTTGTACCAACTATAAAAACATTATTTCTTATTAAGAAACTGTGCATGATTTTTATTAAAATTTTTGAATAGGCTCAGATCATGTCGTCAGCTCATCCCCTTTTTTACAAGATATAATAACATCTTGAATTTTCAATTTTATTAGACATTTTTTTGTACATTCTTAAATCAACAATAAACAAATTTAAAAAAAATGTACTGCAAAAACTTATATATATTTTTTTTATTTAGTCTGAAAAAAAAACGCCCGAAATTCACGTCTCTAGAGTAGAATACCCCCCCGTTAAGATAAGAAGGGATTAGCTCTATTATAATCGGAATAGAAAATGAGATTATTGAAAATTTGAAAAAGGTATTGTTGAAAATGAGTCCATTCTCGTGCAATATATTATTTTTCATTTATCAAATGCTTCTGCTGAGTATTGATACTTATATGGTATACTGGATTTAAACAATTCTTATTGAACATTTAAACCATGGAGAACGGACCCTAGTGCAATTCATAAACACACAAATCACAAGATGAAAGAAAAGTTAATTATAAACATTATTATCTAAATGTCTTAAGATGATAGTCCATAATAGATTTTGGGTTCAACTTTGATGTATGGGAGTGAAACGTGAACATAGAAAAAGACTGAGAGGGGCCAAATAAATGTTGTAAGGATGCGTGCATGGAGAAGAATAAATTTAGTGACAATGTATGATAGTACAATGTTTAGTGACAATGTATGGCTGATTTATTTAGTTAAATGAATAATAGTGAATTTAGATGGTTTGGACATGTATAAAGAAAGACTAACAAAACAGATATACAGTGCAGATGAGAGTAAGAAAAGTGGGTTTTTCTCTTCAAGCCTTTTAAACATCTTTCTGGTTAGTTGTGAGAGTTTACTATATGTCAATTAGCTCGCCAGGTAGTCCAAGGAAAGCGTAATACAATATAGTATGAGGAAATGTTGTAAACTTTCATATTATTTGAATTAAAATAATACACATACTTATTATCGCGTCATCTCCCTATCGGGGTAGGCAGAAATAAGATATCGCCAGACTTTCCTATCGTGACATACATCTTTCGCCTCAATTACGTCCATATACCTTCTCATATATCTCCAATGATTTTTTCTGTTTCTTTTACATTCTCTTCTTTCAAAATATCATACACTTGATCCGACCATACTTCTCTTGGTCTTTCCAACCTACGCCTACCACTCACATTTGTATATATATATATATATATATATATATATATATATATATATATATATATATATATATATATATATATATATATATACATATATATATATTGTTAATTCTATTGTACTTTATTCATTCGTTCAACGTACCCAAACCATTTCAGAGAGCTCTTCTTCATCTTGTTCACATTCATCCTTGAACACTTCATTCCGTATTCTATCAAAAACCCTGTATATTTTTCACGCATTTCTACAACACACATTTCTATAACATGCACACATTTCTACAACATTCATTCGGCTCCTATCATTTTTTTTTTGCGTCCATGTTACACTCCCATACATCAAGATTTACATTAAAATACTTACATGGACTATCATCTTTGCTGATTTTGAATCTGTCCGTTTCGAATAAATGTACTTAAGTGCCTCATTGATTTTGTTTCCTATCGCTATTACCCGTTCTATTATATTACTCGTAACTCTTCCATCATCTGAAAAAAATACTTCCGAAATAGGGAGTATTTTTTCAGATGTCCCATCTCACATTACCATGACTTTGGATTTGTCAACGTTCATTGTGATATTTTTCTCTTGACAACTCTTATACAATTTGTTTATTGAACTCTGTAATGTAATGTAAATAATACTATGTAATGTAACTTATAAACAATTTAAATACAAATTATTAAAATTGTCAATTTTTATTCAATGTAATGCTACTCGACAACTTTTCAATAAGGTTCATAGTTATTATATTTTTAATTTTTCCCCCGTTTTAAATTGGTAGGTAAATTGTGTGATTTTGCGATAGTATCATTGGCTTTCATTTTCTTTCTTTTCGTGTTTCTGCTACACGGAAAGATTTATTGTTCGTCATTTAATAACAGAAAGTAACATGATTTTTAAATGTGCTGTGTAATTTTTATAATGTTCATTTTAATGGAGAAAAAAATATGTATCAAAGGTCGTTAAGGTTCTTTCTAATGGAACATGTTTTTTTCTAGAACCTTAATCTTGATAAAGTTGTGCTTACGTTACTTTCAAAACTGATTAAAAAAAAGTCTCTGTGACTAAATCAGTTTCTGAGTTATTTAATTTAAGCGGTGTTTTCTAATTTATTATTAAACTTTTTACCTCTGTAGCCATTGGTAAATTAATTTAATTGTACCTATCAACGTTGTCTCCGTGAAACGTTCTTTACAATGTTTGCATCATAAATGCTGATATGCTCGTAGTCGTTCCAGTTGTGGGCATTTATTTTTTGTTGTACCGGCTGATAATTAGTTGTTGGATTGGTTACGATATAATTAATTAAGTTGGACCGGTTACGATCCTGGTGTAACTTAACAGTAGTTATCCTGCAGCTCAGAAGAATTGAGACGACAAGGCCATCAACAGAGCTTAACGTATGCTACCCTGAAAGGAGTCATTTCATTATCTTTATATGTGAAAAGATGTTGGTTTCCACCAACGGATATATTCGGTCATCAGAGTTCATCTCTTGTAGGTGCATCGCGTGTAGGTGAGGTTGACTTTTGGGTTACTGGTATAGTGTTGCAGACCCTTGCTAACTTTAGGATATTTGCGGTTTCAGTTACCTGCGGTTTGAAAATGTTAAATTATAGTCACAAATCAATAATAGCATAACGCTTCATCACAATGCCTACGTTATTCACACCACTTTATTGGTCACATTTTCACTATCATCCACGTCATCACAATAAGGAGAAGGGTGATCACTGTGCAAAAAGATATTTTGAGAGAGAGAAAGAGAGACC
Organism: Odontocerum albicorne; assembly: GCA_949825065.1. Taxonomy (NCBI): domain Eukaryota; kingdom Metazoa; phylum Arthropoda; class Insecta; order Trichoptera; family Odontoceridae; genus Odontocerum; species Odontocerum albicorne. The sequence continues at coordinate 8,610,093 of OX463848.1, forward strand.
GTATTAATTTATTATATCTCTTATTACAGTATTTTTTTATAGTTGTACTATTTTATTATTCTTCAAAGGTGTCATTCTCTTGCTGTGTCTAATTGATAAAATAAAATTTATCATAGACAAGTGTACATTCGAGTTTCCGGTCCAAGTATATAAAAAAGGAGATAGATTGAATCAAAAATATATTTTTTCAATAACGTCGTCCTGTTGCATGAAACATTTTTTAAAAAGATGAATAATTTTTTCAATACTATTGAAAATATATTCTGAGGTTTTGTTGGGCATATTATTTCTTCGACACTTTTGATTTTTTGCCACGCAAATCGGAATTTAGTTTCTAGTAAATTGATAATATACTCACGTCTCTTGACAACTTTGGTCGACATTTTGTTTTTATGGCGTCCTTTAGACTGTAAATTAACATCGCATACTCGTCAGTAAGTATAGTATTACTCTCTTAGAATTAATAGAAATAAGTAGAGAATCTCCAAAAAAATACCATGATATTTATTTGGGGCTGGGTCACTTTGCCTTTTTTGGGCCGTGGTGATCTTGGACAGCGCCCCTCCAACGAATTCCTTTTCAATTAAGGATTATATTATGATATACAACCATAGTTTTAACCTCCATGACAATTGGCTTTTTTTTCTATCGTGAGTATTAAATTTCATTAAACTGCAATTTTCGCATAGTAAAAAAAGAGTATTTTGTAAATAAATGGAATACAATAAAATCAAGAGCATGCTTTTGAAACTAAATATGTATAAAATGAAACTATACATAATTTTTAATATCCTAGTGTATGTATTTAAGTCACATAATCGTTTATAGCAATAGTGTACCCGAAAAGGTGTGATGTATGTATATACACTAATTAATTACGTTATGTAATTAATTACAAACTTACTAAATAAATAATTACAAACTAACTAAATAAATAAACATACAAATAAATAATTAATTACAAACTAACTAAATAAATAAACATACAAATAAATAATTAATTACAAACTAACTAAATAAATAAACAAACAAATAAATAGTTAATTACAAACTAACTAAATAAATAAACAAACAAATAAATAATTAATTATAAACTAACTAAAGAAATAAACAAACAAATAAATAATGAATTACAAACTAACTAAAGAAATAAACAAACAAATAAATAATTGATAACAAACTAACTAAATAAATAAACAAACAAATAAATAGTTAATTACAAACTAACTAAATAAATAAACAAACAAATAAATAATTAATTACAAACTAACTAAATAAATAAACAAACAAATAAATAATTAATTACAAACTAACTAAATAAATAAACAAACCAAACAATATTCACTGTAGATGAAAAAAAAAAAAATACTTTAGCTATTTAACATTTTCTAAATTGAAAGAATTGAGTAAAACTTTTTTTTAAGTTAAACATACTCGTATATAATAGAATGAACAAAACTTATTTGCAAACTGACGGAATATTTTGAAGAAAAAATACCTATTTTTAGCAACCCTTATCCGGAAATAAGTTCGTTGGAAGAAGCAAAACTACCGCCTGTCAAAGACTACGTTATAAATTATATGTTATTTTGGTCGATTTAAAAAATATATTTTAAACCTTTTGAATTCCTTACAAAAAAATCTGCATTGAAATACTCGAATTGACTCCAAACCAAAGTATTACTTTATTTATTTATTTAACGCTTTTATTGCAAATACAATCTGGCGGGCTTATTTCCAGGCGGCAATCTCTTCAAACCAACCAGACAAAAGTAAATGAAGCAAGTTACGTGGTCACATAAATCATTCAAATGACTATCCATCTCCACGAAATCCATAAACATATACGTGAGCACATGCCCACGAAGCCCACAAAGACTTTAGTAGAAAAAGAAAAAAAAACCTTCGCTATTTTCATATATACGAGTACTCACAATATATCATAGTTCTATTACCCTTTTACTAAGTAGCCTTGTTGTTTAAAAAACAAAATAAAGTTGAAAGTTTGATGAAGGATGCAACGGTTTCGAAACTTCAGCCATCGTTCAATCCGGTTATGTCAATTACAACAACTCCTAGAAACATTTAACGCTATACAAAGGCTATATTTTCATTATGTTTATAGGTACATTTGTAGAACTGATCTTAGTCTTGCGTTAAGAAAAACTAATATTGGACCAAAATTAACTGAAAAAAACATTAGGAGTTTTGCTACATATGATTTTTTTATAAACTTTCGTGTAACCTTTCAGTAAGAAAGGAGAATTAAAGAAAGAAACGAATAAGTGACTAGGAGTTATTTCATTGCATGCATCACGTATGCTTTGGAATTTTCTGAAAGAACTTTTCATCGAATTTCTATGTAAAGCTTAAGTTTCATACCCTTAACGCCGTCAAGTTATTTGCACGAGAAGTTCTTTGAAGGTATTTTTAAACTTTTATTAATGGGCCTTATTCCGGAGGCTTAATTCTCAGTCAACGCCAGGTGATGAAAACGGAAGACTATAAAAGCTTTTATTTTCTTCTTCCCTTGAACAGTTCAAAGAAATTCGTTAGTAGATAATTGAAACGGATGAAAAAAATTCCACGAAAACGATTAAAATTTTTTGAGTTTAAAAGAGAAAATAACGTGTGTCGAGAAGAAAGGAGATATTTTAAAAAGTTTTTTGATTTTTAATTAAATCTTTCTTATTTAAAAGATTTTTCCGATGAATTTATTTTTCTTCCCTTTTTCCACAAAAGGAAATGAGCAGTAGAATGAATAAATCAAGTTCTATTTTTTTTCCACAGTACATTTAAAATTTTAATTGTTTTATTGGAGTAACAAAAACATAATTTTGTGGATATAGAGAAACATTTCGCTTGACAAGACCTGGAATGAAGTTTTATCTTTCCTTAATCATGTTTTATAAAAAAATAATTCTGATGAACATTAAGTCTACTTTCATACCCTTACACATATTTAAATTTCAAGTTATCATAGCACAATATCAACCGTATCATAATTTCAACAACCACACAACGCAATATCAACCGTATCATAATTTCAACAACCACACAACGCAATATCAAACGTATTATAATTTCAACAACCACACAACGCAATATCAACCATATCATAATTTCAACAGCCACACAACGCAATATCAACCGTATCATAATTTCAACAACCACACAACGCAATATCAAACGTATTATAATTTCAACAACCACACAACGCAATATCAACCATATCATAGTTTCAACAACCACCAACGCAATATCAAACGTATCATGTCGAACAACTTCTCATCACACGCTCTAAATTCGCATCAGTCATTGACTAACATGCCTATGTGGGAGACCTCTTAACAAAATATAACAATTTGTATTCAAAAATAAAAACACAAATAACGGATGAAATTACCAATATAAAACAAATATCGTATTATTCGTTTATTAATACACAGAGAGATTGATAACCAGGCAAAGTAGAATAGGTACTTTATATTCTTTTTCAATACTGAATACTTGTTCTCACACGATAAAAAATGTCTTATGTCACTATTTAAAATATCAAAAATTCTATAAACCAAGCCTCGCAGTATTTTGTCCCAATACACATTGTAAATTTTAAGATCCCTTATAAATCACAGATCGTCAATTGATTATTTTCCTCAAGCCAGTGAAAATATTATTTTGTGTCATACCTCAAATCTGTTTTCAATTATTTTCAATGCAGAAATCGTTATTTGATGTAAAACAAACTGTTATATTTGATGGTCACGGAATGTTATTGCTTCTCTCGGGATTCCACTTGGCTATTGAAATTGATTGTCGTATATGTTTAGATATCCCTTATTTAATATGCATCATACGTTTTCCCACCCTTTCAATGCTAGCTAACTCGATTTGTAAGTTAATTTATTGAATTCATACAGGGGCAGCTTAAGCATCGTCGTATTTAACTGTATGTGCCATAAGGCTCTATAAACATTTACCGACTGCCATTGGTCTGTAATATTCATTGGCTTACTTCAAACAGCGACTTTAAAATATTATTTCTCTCTTCAATGATGAAAGGTGTTTCTTAATAACATTGTAAACGTTCACTCATCAATGTATATGAGTCTGGGTAATATATGTTTGATTGATTGGAAGACATCGTATATACACAGTCTGCCCAATAGGAAAGGGGACCGATTTTATTTCCGCGTAACCACCATCGCCATCTGTGGATGAATAAATGATCTAACGAGCGACACACTTCGACTATCTTCCGTAAAATATTCAAAACGCTGGTTCATTCGTAATTTTATAATAATTGACAGTACTTTTTGAGTCTTGGTCGGAAAACAAACAATATAGCAACGTACCAACATTAAATTTAGTTTTAAATTGGGTAAAAGTGACATAGAAACATTTTATTGTAAATAATTATAACTGTTTATGGCAGTGAAGCAATGAGCCATAAGAACGCTTTTATGTGGTATGCAATAGTTCGTGATGGTGGAGAGAGCATTGAAAATTATCCACGGCCTGGACCATCATTGACAGTTCGAATTGAAGAAAATGTTCAAAAGGTGGCAAAATTCTTCGAAATGATCACTGTGCGTCTACTAGGCTCATCGATAAGCTCACTTTCTAAATCCACTGTCCATCTCATTTTAACGGAAACTTTGGGCAAACGAAAGGTATGTCTGTACTGACTGACGATCAAAACGTTTGCAGAGTGGAGCACTGCACATACATGAAAAGAGCGGCTGACATGGATCCATACTTCATGTCAAGCATCATTATAGATGATGAAATATGGTGCTTTCAGTATGAGCCACTTACAAAGCGTCAGAGCCCGGAATGGAAGGGTCCACAATCTCTGAAACCGATAAAAGTGCGCATGCAGAAGAGCCGAATCAAGACTGCTCACCGTTTTATTTGATTTCAAAGGAATTATCCATAAGAAATTCACGCCAGAAGGTCAAATGGTCAACACCGATGTGTAATTGAGTGTTTTAAATGAACCAGGATTTATGAACCAGGATTCTTCGAGTTCGACCCGAATACCGCGAACAAGGGGCAGGGTTTTTGTTGCATAACAATGCAAATCGAGTTTGTATGCGATTTCTTGGCCAAAAAAAAGTGTCGATCATCCCCCGAATATTCACCTAGTTTGGCTCCATGCGACTTCTGGCAATTCTCGAAACTGAAATTAGCGATGAAAGGAAAGCGTTATGACACGATTACAACCATTCAGAAGGCTTCGACTGCGATTTTTGAGACAATTACGAAGAATGAGTTTCAGGAGTGCTTCAAAAAATTATGCAACCACTTTCAGTATTGTATTGACTCACAAGGGATGTATTTTGAATAAAAGGTAATGTAAACTAAAAATAAATAATGTCTTGTACTTCATTTCCAATCAGTCATCTTTCACATTGGACAGACTGCGTACGTATACTTTAAGTTCAAGAATAAATAAACGAGTTTCTCTAAGATCCTATTTGCACTCATAATAACAATTTGATTATTATGATTTGTTTTATCAAACACTTTTGAAACCTTACGAAATTGTAAATTGTTGAAACCTTAAGAAATCGTTAATTTATTTCTTGGTTTCTGAAGCAGACTTTGTCATCCAATTCAAAAGGTGCGGCAAAGCAATCATATATTTTGTCGGATTGCATGTGCGTATCAATATTCATATTCATTTTCCGAGTTTCAATATTCATATTCATTTTCCTGAATGTGTTATGCAAGTCGTTTCAAATAGACTTTGCTGAATGTATTATGCAATTCAATTGAAATATACTTTGCTGTATGTGTTATACGATTCGGTTGAAATAGCCGTTGTTGAATGCTTGAAGTTCAGTTGAAATAGACTTTGCTGTGTGTATTATGCAATTTGGTAGAATAGACTTTGATGAATGTATTAAGCAATTAGGTTAAATACTCGTAGACTGCTGTATATCTTATGTTATCCAGTTGAAATATACTTAATTGAATAATATTACATGTAATTTGGTTGAAATAGATTTTGTTGTATGTGTTGTGCAATTCGGTTGAAATAGACATTGCTGTATGTGTTATGAAATCCGGCGAAATTTATAATTCATGAATTTGTATATGGTTATTAAAAATTTTGATTTGACAATCCTTTATGCCAGTTCTGGCGTACTATTTTGTACTGAATTATTGGATAACCTCTACCTTCCCTGTTTTTGCATTTCTCCAGTTTACAAATACATAAAATGTAAGATTCCTCTCAATTAGACCACCTTCGTAGCATGACCATGAAACAGGCATTTTTTCCGCCTATTACTTAGTGGTATAAGGATATCTATGACTCCGGTCATATCTATTCTTTTAAAAACTGAGAGAAAAAAATAATGCCTGTGCGTCTTGATCACCTTACTTCCGTGTGCCATCGAATTAAGTACATCGGTGTGACTGGTGAGCTGCAACGGATCACTAACTTAAAACATAAATTCTATAGCACAGCTTGGCTCTCCAACTGAATTGCCATTGGAATGGCGAGGGCATCCTTGACTACGAGGTCCAGCAACGACTTCGTAACCTAGTTAGTAAAATGCCTGTCGTTACTCAGATTTGAAAAAAAATATTCCAGTCATGTTTTCACTTAAGATATCTTAAGCATCTTTCTGGTTGGTATGAAGAGATTGCTACATGACAGTACACTCGCCAGGTTGAATTGTAAATATCGAAAGTATAACACAATACTACGTAAAAAGAAAACATGAGAGCTATCTATTACAGTTTTTAAGCGATTCTAATTTCGTTCCTAGTTTGTCTTGTTTGTATCAAAGTAAAATATGTAAGAAAATAATCTAAGAAAACTAAAATGTTAACAACGTATTACTTTGTTATTTTATTAATAAAATTTATCACTCCTACACGTGTTTCTATATCCTATCCCGAGACTCTCTTCAGGTTATTTGTTAAAATATTGTAATTTATTATATTTTATTGTGTGTGCTATTGTGTGTGTCCTGTTTGTGATCCACTGATGATGAGGTGAGAGCCTTGAAATCGGTAGGATTATACCGTTACAAAAAGTGGAATAAACAGTGTTTGATTAAACAAATAACAATGGTAATTTATTGTTTAATATTCTAATATGGAGTTTCACAAAGTTAAAGCCGAAGCCTTTGATAAATTTGAAGATAAATTATCAAACTTAGTTGAGAGGTTTTTAGTTCATACGAAAAAATTTGACGATGCCTGCAATATTTTATAATGCTTTTTATCTTCGCCTTATGGCTTTTATTCGCCTTATTTTTTATTACCAACCAGAAAGATTTTTTTAATGGACCCTAAGTGAAAATCAGACTGGAATCCCATTTTTTTAAATCTGGGTTCCAGTGGGAATCGAACCCGCAACCTCCGGATCGGGAGACAAGCTCTTACCACTAGGACACGGAGGTCGTCAGGCCAATAGTTTGTGAGGGATACACACAGTATGGTGCGTTCCATAGCACGCTGAGCTACTCTCCTATCTTGTGCATGAGGATCTTTCTAAGTGTTCATGTCTTAGCACCATAGGTCACCAACAGCAAAGCACATTGATTGAACTTTGCATTTTCAGGTTTTGGTGTGTTTTTACCAAGTTTAAGGAATTTTCTTGAATTCTGCTACTAATCTTAGACAATGGAGGAAAGAGCGGTCCTGAGTAGACTACCACTGATTAGTATAAATAATTTTACCATAGAAGAGTAAGTCAACCTAATTCATCAGACCCCATTCATCTTAAATTAAATTAGTTCGCATAAGTTTATCTCACGTAGTGCCTTGTTATACTTGCCTCAACAACGATGTACTTTTACTTAATAGTTACTCTCAAAGTCGTGTTACGAAATTCAAATGAAGATCACAATATGAAATTTAAACCTGGCAAGAATTAATACAAACGTAATATCATTATGTTAAACGCCACGTTGTGGTGAAATTATTTATATTTTACGAAACAGTTTATATAATCACGAAACGGAAACATTCAATTCACATTTGATGTGGTATTTTATTTACGATATTAAATAAAAGTTTTAAGAATTTTAAGACGCAGAAAAACTAGATAAAATTATTAATCAACATAGCATCCTTTAACAAGTTGACCGCAAAAGATTAAATTGAACTCTGACACTTGCAAATTAGCTTAGCTAAGAAACTGCATAAAACCATTTTAAATGCAGCTAATAAATTTATCTGCAGCTTTCGTATAATTGCTTTTATTTCATTTAATGTTATCGTTGTATACAGTGCTAGCGGATTTGTTAACATGTTTCAATCTCTTACAACCAACCAGAAAAGTGTTAAAGAGGCCAAAAAAATACTACCAACATGAATTGAATCCACAGCCTCCGGATCGGAAGACAGGTGTCTTACTTTCTTCCAATGAAGAAATATACAGAGAAAAGCAGTTTCATTTTCACACAATTATTTCTAATTTGTATCGATTTTTACGGAGAATTTGATACAGCAAATGAGCGTAGAAAAAGTCATGGATTTAGACGAATAAATGCTTAATATATGATACTTATTTGGAATAATATGAAAGTTACATTTTTTTAAATATTTTATTGTTTGGAATACATAACTCTTTTTATTTTAACGTGATCAAGTACAGGAATTGATTTTTGCATATAAATATAAAGTTACATTTAAACTTCATGGATACGTCTTGCATGGTATTTTTCAGTAACATAACTCCCACGCAAATCGAAAAATTATTGTATTTCAAAAATATATTAGTGGCAAGTGATATCCAAATCTAGTATTAGCAAACAATGCGGGAATCCTTACTTATAATAAGAATTATTACATACAACCTAATAAGAATTAAAATATAAAGATAATTTAAAATAAGGATTCCATGTAGAAAATTAAAATAAAGTTAGCTTACATGGTATATACTTACAATATAGAAATTTGGTGAATTTGTTTATCATATATTACTTAATTAAATTTAAAAAAAAACTAGTTGCGACCCGTGAAATATTCACGGAAATAAAACAAATTCTACATTTATGAAAATATATTGTATATTCATAAAAGTAAAATTTGTTTATATACTCGTATATCATTTATACATCGTCCCCTTTTACACCGGTTCAAAAATTGTTAGCTAGGTATTTACAATTCGTTCAGTATCACGGACCCCCCGAGATTCAAATTTCGAATTACTTTCGGATAGAATCCAAGTATTCCTCTCTCGCTCTCTTCTATTCAAAATTCAATTCTCGTATTCTTTCTTTGGCGACAACCGTCGTACGGGCTTTGGCCTATTTATATTATGATTTAATTTAATTTATACTTTTAACACTTGCCTTACTGTGCTAAAAACATCCGCCAGCCACGGTGCTGGACGCTAAGCGTCCAGTAAAAAATGTATATTTTAAATTAAAATTTTGCAAAATCTCCTAGGTTATTTTTTGTAATTAGCTATAAAAATCATTTCATTGTGTATTAAAACGTCGAATAATCAAATAAAATATAAGTCCTGGTCACTCATTGTCCATCTCAAGGAGGCAAGTGTTAATCAAACCAAATATAAAATATTTCTACAAATTAAATTCTAGACTTCTAATTTCCGATGAAAATTTTGTAATTAATAATTTTACGTAAATTTGTCGAGTATTATTGTGATCAAAATACATAAATTTTCATATTATTATTTTGTTTTTATTTTTCTTATCTCTAGATATTTTTGAGCTTCGGTAAACACAAAGAGAAACGAAGGCATTGAACTGTTGTTGTCCCTCATGAAAAGCAAAAATTCTTCTTAGTTTTATAACATTGAATAATTTTGTTTATGAGATTTTTACAGAATGGAAATATCATATACGAGTATTCATTTCATATAAGCCCGTCTTGATTAAGAATTCGTTTATTATTTTTTGTGTTCATTTTTTGGTCATTTTTTCCAGCTTTTCTTATTCCTTTTTTCTTAAATCTTCATTTTAAATCTGATTTGACAAATTTTATCTTCTTCTTTGTTATAAAGAATGGTTATGGTCATTGAACTTAATATTGCAAACGAATTGACCGAATTGCAGAAATAATAATACACCTCCGTTTGTAATAGTCAGTAACATTTATACTACGTTGCATTTCTTATAAGGTCTGTTCATCGCATTGGTGATCTGCCACGAAATCTGGACATTTTTATTTTCTCTTGGATGACTAGTATTTCTAATGTATCTTTCCATCTGCTTATATCGTTTAAATATAATATTTGTATTAAAGCATTTATTTGGTTAAAAACAAACGCTATTTAATTTCTAGTATTTTTAGTTTTCTCTCCGTATGTAGATGAACGCCTTTATTTGAACAGGGATACTGGTCTAATGCCCGGTTGAAACAGAAGCCAACCATTTCTAATTTTTCTTTCCATTTTTACATTTTAAATTCCAATCCTCAAATTTAATTTTAGTGTTGTATTTAAAAAAAATGCCAAATTTGCGGTGACTTACCTCTTTGTAACGCTTAAATTTGTTCCTTGTCCCATTCTTGTACATGGATATCATATTCGCGAAATGTTAAGAACATCACCACTCGCACACGGAATGATCTTGTTGAATGAATTTCCCGATTCTGATATCTTCCTTATATCGGTGAATAAATTAAGAATTAAACTACTCAATAAAATTTGAAGGTATAATTGAGCCTTTAAACGCGAACTGTTAAGAACATCACCATTCGTACACGGAATGATCTTGTTGAATGAATTTCCCGATTCCTCTGGCGTGCTATCCATGGTACATGCAATATTCGTCGCCAGTGCCATATTTTTAAGACGTCTGTCTATCTTCTTGTGTTCCTTTTATCCCAAATTCAATGTTTTAAACCCATACAGAAATATTTCTTCTTCTTCTTCTTCTTCATCTTATTTTAGGCCTGTTATGGTCCTGCATTATTATTTGCCTCTTGCAACGTCGACCCTCCGTTGTCCTCATGTGGAATGGTCCAGAATGTCGGTCACATGTGGAAGAATATCCAATATATTCATTTCCGGGAGGACATGGAGAGTTCATCGGACTACTCTTTATGCTGTATCATGGATTGAGGTGCATGGCCGCATGGTAACGCACTGGACTGCAGATTCAAACCCTGTACTATGCTTCTCCCATCGAATGACACAGGTATTTTTTCCAACTAGTATTCGGGGGTATAAGGATACCTATGACTTCGATCGTATCTATTCTTTAAAAAAAAGTGAAAATACAACATGATGGTGATCTCCGATCTTCTCACTTCAGGTGTGCCATCGGATCCAGTACACTAGTGTGGCCGGTGAGTTTGCTGGTGTGCAACAGCCTACTCGGAGAAAAAAAAGAAGAAAGAAGTCAAAACTCCACGAGCATATCTATTATTTTAAAAAAAGTGAAAATACAACATGATAGTGAGCTCCGATCTTCTCACTTCAGGTGTGCCATCGGATCTAGTGCACTAGTGCGGCCGGTGAGTTTGCTGGTGTGCAACAGCTCACTTGGAGAAAAAAACCAAAACTCCACGACGCAGCTTTGCTTTCATATTAACATTACGTTGAATTGGCGAGGAGATACTCAACTACGAGGCCAAGCAACGATGATGATCATGAATAAGAAAGCTTAACGCATGTGGAAGAGAAACCATACAAGAAAATAAGGCTCGTTTGTTATCATTTTTAATTTATTAATAATATTTGTATTATTAGTTTTTTCCTCGTTTAAAACTTTCTTTCAGTTAACACTTGAGAGAATTGTGGTCGTTGACTTTCCTCTTTAAGATTGACAATTTCCCTTGGAAACGGGGAAAGAAAATTATCTCGAGTAATTCAACAACTTCACCACTTTAGGTTATTAATCCTTTAAGTTGTTTCCAACTCGAGCAAAAAAGCAATTATTGTTCAAGTTACTGTAAAAGTTGATAAATTTGTAACTTTTATTTGTATTTCAAAATTGAACTTTGAATGCAAGGGGGGGTTGTACTTTTTCAAGTCATTAAAATTGGGCAATTCTCATTTCGTTTGAATAAATCTTTTATTAATCTAGTTTTCAAAATCTGTGTTTCAACATTATCAAAATTTATCTATAATTGTGTAATCAAATGTGTATATTTAATGCAAGAATTAAAAAAAATTTTTTTAGTGATACTGAAATTTTACATTCAAGTTTTTTTTATTAAACAAAGTAATATATGGTACAAATATTTGTCAAGGCTATACCTACGAGTATATACACATTTATTACTTAACTAATCTTATTTATATATTATAATTTATGAACTTACTTAATCTTATTTTCCTATACGTCATTTAATATTTATTTTTCATAATCTTAATATATGATTTCTTAGAAATAATTAACACCTACATAACTACTTACAACTAGATAACAATTCTTACAACTAATTATTTAGCAATAACAAGTCCACCCGTTCAGGCTACTTGTATTTCATCACATTCACTCAGACCTTGGTCATCCCAGCTAATACTGTAGGTAGACTAGTCAGGAAAAAAGATTTTGAATGTCTTGTTCTGCACTCGCTGGAGTTTCAGGTGATCCGTGTTGCTCACACTACCCCAAACGGGTGCAGCATAGATCAAGATAGGATGAATACGGGTTCATAGAGAAGGAGCTTATTTTTAGGTGAAAGGAAGCTGCGTTGATGAAATATCGAACTGACAGCCCCTATGCCCTTGTGACCCTTCTGTATGATGGTATTCAGATGGGTATTACATTCAAGTTTCAACAAGAAACTATTCTGTTTTTGTGTTCTCTATGTTTAAAAAAAATCTGTATTTCGTAGTTATCAAAATACATCTTTGTTTCATAATTTTATTTTCATAATTTTATTTCAAGTGTTTCTTTAGCGCGTGAATTAAAAAAAATGCTTCTTGGTGACATTGAAATTTAACATTCAAGTTTCAACATGGAACTATTCTGTTTTTGTGGCAAATAACATGCTATATAAATGGATTGTAGTTCTTTAAATAAAAAGCATTCGGTCCATACTTCCCTGTCATTAAATCAACCAAAAGTTCTTCTTTTTCTCTCTTTTTAGCCCTAACTCACTAAGTGTGTTCAGCTTTTCGGGTTCTCTCTCTCCAGAGTTCCATGATGTGGTCAAGATCGATCGCCACTCCCATTGCTTGGATCTCTACAAAATTCATCTATATTTTTTGAACGATTTCTTTATCTTTATCTCTCCTGTCAATCTCAAGCACTGCCAATAGTTAGTCAACATATTGTCTGGGTCTTCTCGAGGTGTGCTCATACCACTGCAATCTGATATCTTTCAGTTTCTTATTCATGGGTGCCACTTTGATATTTTTTCTAATGTATTCATTTCCTAGTTTATCTCGACGAATGACACCCACCATCCACCTCAGCATTCTCATCTCTGCTGCACAGTTCTTCCCCTCTTGTATTCTAATGTACATCGACTATTCCGCACTATATATCTTCACCGGTCATATGACGCTCTTATATTGTATATTTGATTCTTCATCTTCAGTGGAATTGCTTTCATCTCCGTTGACATGTATTCTCTTAAGTGGAGGCCATAACAATTTTAGTATTTGAATAAATTAACCTTTCTTTGAGATAACTGTCTAAAGTCAATATGCCACATCATATGTTATATCTGCTCGTTTTCACGATGTGCCCTAGGTAGTCTGCAAAGATCTTAAGTCATGATTCTTTTGCTGGTCATGTGAGAGTGTATCCATTAGGTTAAAAGAAAACGGACTCGAAGCAGAACCTTGGTACCACCCATCATGTTCTCCAAAATCTGGCTTTCACAATTTTCGTAGACCCTGAATAATTTTTTTTCGCAAATGAACTTATTTTGTGAAATATTTTTAACCCTTAACATATTTAACGGCACATTTTTTTTCTCTTATGAAAAATTCAATATTTAAATTGGTCTAAATTCTGTTCCTAATTGAGGAGGATCTTAATTTAAGTAGAACGCCAATGCGCTGTATTGGCCCAATAAATAAACCATTTTTATTATAACGAGATAAAATTTTTGGGTAGATCGGAAAAAACAACCAAATTCTAAAAGAAAATAAAAAAAAACGTCTAAACGTCTAAATCATTCTTTCTTTTGACATTCGTACAAATTTGAGCACATTTATGTGGGCTTTCATTATGCCTATTTAAGTTATTTTGCCTATCAAGTTTAACACGTTATGTACTAACAACACGCCTCACGTGTTCATAAAACATATGTTACACCCTGTGTATTTTTTATGTTTTCGCGAAAATTAATCAGCATCACTTGGTAGTTTTTAACTGCAGGACACGATATTTGGTCCGTTTTTACCAGTATCTCCTATGATTCAGTGGTTTTACGTATTTTTGCTATGAGCTTATGTAAAGGCTCGAATACAATTGTATACACGGAAGACAAAAATATATTGCTGAGTTGTTTTTTATCTTAAACTTTATTTACCACTTTTATTGAAATACAATCTGGCGGGTTTATTGCCAGGCCGCAATCTCTTCCAACCAACCAGACAAAAGTAAATGAAGCAAGTTATGTGGTCGCATAAATCATTCAAATGACTATCCATCCCCACGAAATCCATAAACATATACGTGAGCACATGCCCACAAACCCCACAAAGACGGACAATCACCCGAACATTATTTTTCACATAAAGTGAAATAGAATGTTTCATAATGATAAAGTAAACTTTCATAATGATAATTTTATATTATTTATAAAAAAATAATTGATACAACAGTTATTAATATTTTTATAACATCTTATATTTGTGTTTTAGTGGTATTTATGAAGTTAATTTAGTGTTTGCGTTTTATTTTTGTCGGTGTATATTTGCATTTATGAATTCCATAAATTATTTTTAACAACGTTTTAAGTAAATGTTTACGTCAATATTTTATTGAAATAAAACATATATTTGTTAATCTAAATAATATAACACATAACCTTTTACCATTTGAATAAATGTAAAATGTTTAAACGTGCGCTCGAGCCTTAAGACCGCAGTTCATAAGTATAAATAAATAGAGGTTCATTGATAGCAACATAGTATGGATATATATCCTAAAATTGCAAATATTTCACAAAGTAATTTAAAATTTAAAACATTTAAGAGAGAAGCTAACAAAAAATCTGGGCTCATCTCGTAACATCCCCCTAGTCGATACACTTCCAGTAACAGAAGGACAACCCGGCCGCGAAGGCCTTAGATGTTTTTCAGTTCATCCCCTTATGTAAATTAAAAATTAAAAAGAGAAATCATAATAAACTTGCAGCTCACCGATAAAAAATAGCATGCAAATGATCGAGCGCATCGCGACGAAGCGTACCTTGGAAACTTTCGCCTGACTGAGTACTCGAAAGCTCACTCGATCCTAAAATCGATTTATTATAAATATTCAAAACTCCGAAAGCACTCAGCATGTATTTACGTAAAATTTTATTCGCAGTGAACGTGTCAATGCTAAAAAAAATTAAGAAAGCATTTACCTTTCGCGTAACTGATTTTCTTTTTACTTTGCAGCGATATCTTTGATACTGGACCGTTATGTATAGAAAAAAAAACATTAAGGGGGTATTTCACTTTAGAAATTGGAAAAAGTCGTTTTTTGCATATTCTTAAAGTTTAGACCTCAAACAATATGTTCTCAAAAGGGAATTTTAAAATTCTCAATATTTACGAAGTTATAGCTGAGGCTGCAAGATAGCCGCCAGATAGCCACCATTTTACAATTTTGTTTCCTCATCTTTGGTTCCAACTATAACGACATTATTTTTTATCAACAAACTGTGTGCGATTTTTGTTTTAAATTTACGAAAGGGTTTTAATCATGTCGACCAGCTTACCCCCTTTTTACGACTAGATATAACAGCTGATAAATAACATCTTGATTTTTTTCTTTTTTCAAAATTGTTTTGTTTTTTCTCAAATCATCAATAAATAAACTGAAAAAAATCTATTGGAAAAAAATATTATTTGATTTTTTTTTATTTAGTTTGAAAAAAAAACCGCCCGAAATTCACGCCTCTAGAGTAGAATACCCCCTTAATTTGTTGGAAAAGGAAATTTCTTTAGAAGTTAGCTCAAGAACTCAATAGTACTTTGTATCGTTTATATAAAAAAAATATTAGGAATAAAATTTCTCAGCAGCTGTGGTCTAATGGCTAACGTTCATGCTAAACCTATTGTCAACGCAGGTTCGATTCCGGGTAGATTCACTTTCGGGCTGGATATTTTTAGACCGTTTAACATCTAAATTTGTATTTTTCTGTAGCTTATATGCTGTTTATAATATATTCTATCTATCAAATAGCGCTCAGTAAAAAAACTCTGCCTTACGAAATGCTGCAGGAGATGTAACTCGCTGATCATCGTGATTTTTTTCCCAAATAACTCGATCTCCTTTTGATGGTAGATAATACTTATTTATGTTTTTTTCATCCGTTTTAAGATGCCTCAATTGTAGATTTTGTCAACCCATGAAATTCTCAGTATTCTTGAATCACGTCATATTTCAAAAGTTTCTAGAATTTTCCTTGTGGTCTTAGTATTTTTTTAGAAATGGCGTTTACGCCATTTATGTTATGTTTATGTTCAAGGAGTAGAGAAATTCTAGCTCTGAAAGATAAATACTTTCGAGTTATAATCTGACAAATAGAGGAACATTCTTACGCGACTGATTAATGCTGGAATTAGTTGTTTTGACCTTTAATAAAAGAGTAGTATACGTTTTCTATCGAAATGTTTTCAAAAGAAACCTTTCGAGTGATTTACAAAAAGGGTGATTGCATATCCATCTTCCACTTATACTATTTTCTTTGGTGTTTTGTGTCTTTAATTCTATAGTTTATTAATTCTGATTTATTTTTCAAAATTCTGATTTATTTTTCAAAATTCGGTAATTTATTCTCTAAATTTGTTTTCACGCCGGCATGGAGACTGATCTATGCTTTAACAATATTTATTTTGTTGGTATCCTAAATAAATTATCACTTATTTTTTGGTATTATAATTTAAATGACATCTAAACAAATATGGCGTACTCATTGCTGGGCTCGCCCTCTTATTGGTGGGGATGTATGTCAATTGAAAGGATGTTATGAGAAGAGCCCAGACCTTTGGATAGCTTGTATCTCTTTTTTTTTTAATGTTTTTCTTTTTTATTGCCTTTACATGTACATATATGTGTAATTTTATGATATAAATGTTTGTACATGTTGACATCAATAAATTTCTTAATTTTATCATTTATTTTTTTAATAGTTTTCAAAACTCAGACAAAAAACGCGGATTTCAAAGGACTTAACATGAAATAATCGTATTTTGAGTGCATTTAGTTAGAATTTGTCAATGTTTTAAGCAATTGATTAGTGCTGAAAATGATTTGAAGGTAAATTTTTTCTAAGCCAACGTTTATTACCTTATTTTTGTTAACAAAAATATTCCTTTTTTTTATATACATAAAATCGGATTGATATAAAAAAATAGTTCCCAAAGTGGTCGA
The DNA here is from genome assembly GCA_949825065.1 of Odontocerum albicorne. Lineage (NCBI taxonomy): Eukaryota > Metazoa > Arthropoda > Insecta > Trichoptera > Odontoceridae > Odontocerum > Odontocerum albicorne. Next base: position 8,627,585 of record OX463848.1, read on the forward strand.
TATCAATCCCCTGGGTTCGATTCGATTTTTCCAGGGGTCGATAGTTTTAATAAAAAAATTTGGGGGTCGACGACAGCAAAAATAGACCCCCTTACTACTGCCATTTGTTTGTTACTTCAAAATATCTATAATTCCAATAGGTACTTAATTATTACACAAATAGATTGTTGACAGATTACCAGATGCAAATGCACCTATCTAATTAAATTCAGTTTTCCAAGCTAATTTATTTTGTATTATTATATTTATAATTCTGATTAAAATCTTTCGTTGTTGTAATTTTGTTGATATTTAATTATGCCTGAATATGTTGATTTTTTCACTTCATTTTTATGTTTAATAAAGTTATTTCAATATTTATACTTATTTTGAATTCACATATTTATTTCATAAATGTCAAAAACTAAAAAAACTCAGCTCGTATATTTTTGCTTTAATTTTCGTCAGCGCAGATTTCAATATTAAATGTTACACAAGATAATGCCATAATCCGTAGTCCTTTTATCTTTTTTAATTCTTTATTACAAGTGATTAAAATGAAAAGTTTGATATCAAGTGAAATATTTAATATCGAGTTCTGTACAAACTTATTAATTTGAGTAAGTAAAGTAAATTACTAGGGGGTCGACGGTTTTTTAAGTTTTTGGTGAAGGGGTCAGCGGCCGAAAAAAGTTTGGGAACTCTTAATATAAACGGGACGAAACTTTAATAGCAATATTTATTAATTAAATTGGCCAAATTATCTTTATATTGCAAAAATATTAAATAACGAACTGGTTGATTAAAAGTATCGAATGACATTTAACCATCCCAACATAAATAACCTTTTAACTTTACTTGTGCAGATAATAAGCCATTGAAATAAATAAATTCCATTGGAGAAATTTCAGTGGTATTGTTTAGTTATCAAAGGAAATTTCAAGATCCAGAGTTTAATAATAATCATTATAATAAAAGGACAATTTATATAGCACCGTTTAGAAAGCAGGCTCTCATCAAGGATGATTTAACCCTGGATTCATACCTACTTTTATTGAAAAATACAAATTTATAAAAAGTGAAAATGGGTGGTTACTACGGCCATTATATAGGGTACTTCTCCGCATCTGTATATGTGTATGAAAATATATTTGGTTAGAAACCGCTGAAAGCTTACCATGGGGGGATGAACTGCAAATAAACAGTTTAGTTATATAGCAATTTTGTTTATTGGAAACCTTTAAGACCTTCTGAAATATGATTGTAACCTATTAAGACTTAAAGTGGAGTATCTGTGTAGTGGTCATATTTATGTTGATAAGATTACCCAAAAAGGGTTGTTTTATATCTAATACTTGAAGACAGACATATATTGATCCAATCAATACATTACATGACAATTCATTACTAAATTTTAAGACCATCATCTCATAACGCTGACGTGTTAACTGAATTGTTAACTACATTTGTCCTCCCTTATCCGTGGTTTTGTTTTCCACGGTTTCAATCACCTTCGTTCAATCGCGGTTCGAAAACATTCAGTGAAAAATTCCAACGTATCGTCAGGACGTCGATATTTACCCATCGCTACGTCTTAATCCTTTCGTCTATTTATTTATTAATTTATAGATAGATGAAAATAAATTAAATAAATACATAAGTTGTGAAAAAATAACAGGTAATTTAATATGGACATTATTTTTCTAATGGATCTAGGTTTGTTGCCTTTTATTTATCGTGTTCCTAGTAAACAAGACTTTGGCCTGCATCTTACTGAGGACATAAAACATGACAAAATTAATAGATATTTATATCTTTCCGATTTTTTATTATAAAATACTCCGTTGCATAATTTCATCAACTCAATAAACAGTGACGCTTAATTAAATACGTGTATGTATATATCACTATATATCACACAAATCAAATCCCTTACACTTGATCACTTCAGACATACCAAAAAGTCCATCACATAATGTGCCACATAAAATTATCAACATACCACATTCAAGAGTTCACATAAATCTTTGCTACAAATCATTTCTCCTGCAATCCCAAGTATTCAAATTCATGTCGCAATGACAACCACGCTCCGATGCACTGCCTACATTTTTTGCCCCATTCTGGCTTTATTGTCCTCAGCACCCCATTGTATATCATGGGAGCCAAAACGTAAAAGCCTTTAGGCAAAAGGTGTTCTAACTCTAGGGATGGTGAACATTTGATCAGTTGATCAGTAGGGATGGTGAACATTTGATCATTTTATTTATCATATCATCACTATCATCGTCTTATCATCACAAGAAGAAGATAAATGATTAGTACAGTACAATATATTTTCAGAAACATTCACATAACACGTATTATATTATATTTTTATTATTTGTTCTATTTTATTATTATTTTTTGTTGTAATTCTCTAACTTTGCCTGATTTATAAATTAAACTTTATCAAATATACATATGTAAAAAAAACATAGTATGCATGATGTTCGGTACTATCCGCGGTTTCAGGCATTCCCTGGGGGTGATGATCCCCCGCGGATAAGGGGTGACAACTGTATTTTTAATTCTGAAAATAAAAATAAAATGTTCTTTATATCAACAAAAAAAACACAAGATCGAAGAAACTAACGTTTTACATTTATTTCTTTTTCTCGTTTTAGTTTTTGTTTAGGCATGGGAATAAGACAATGGGTAACTAAGTAAAAAAAAAACCTTACCAACGCACGATTTAACTTCACCAATTCGTTGCAGAATGATTATAGGACGAAATTACTTTTCTTACAAAAAGAAATAAACACGCTTTTGTAAACAACGGTACAAAAAACTTTTAGAAGATGGCGTTTGATTCTAGGAAGGTATTGTAATTTTCCAATATCGATTTATTTTTTCGTACGTCTTTTTAAGTATTTTTTTGACAAATTATTTATTGAAGGTTTTCACATATGCTTGTCATATTCATAGTAAACACATTTAAATCAACTTATATTTATTATTTTCATTTCAACAGTAAAGTAAGTGAAATAAAAAAAAATAACAGTTGAAGAAATTCCATTACAATGATTTGTAAGAAATAGAAGAAACAAATAACATACATGAGAAGATTGATGGGGACGATATCAAAAAAATATTTATAAGCATTTTTCAAACAAGTATAACATAAAAAAACGCATGCATTAAGTACTATGAGACCATAGATAAAGAAATGTCAAAAAAATTCTTTGCCAAAAAAAATCCTGTATCGCTATGTTAGCAATTAAGGTCAATTGTATTACTCATTGATTCAATTGCTACGATTTACGATATATCCTCGGTTAGATTTGCTGTCCATTTAGTGGTCGTTAAATAAGGTTAGATCAAGGAACTACGCCCAAAAATATTTTTGGTGTGAAATCGACAAAGTTTTGAATACAATAGAATTTCTATTTAGTGGTGCTACACATACCATCATGCTGTTTCCCTGCTGGGGTAAGCAGAGATAACAGAACACCATATTTTCCTATCTCAAGATTCATTTTTCGTTACTTTCACTTCCATGCACCTTGTCACACATCTCCTAATATTTCTTACCTTTACTAAATTTTCACTTGATCTAATCATTCTCTCTTTGCACTTCACCTACAACGCCTTCAACACACATCTGCTTTGTGTATGTGTTTTATTAATCTTTCTTAGTTCATTCTTTCAACGTGCCCAAGTAATCTCAGAGTTCTTTTCATCACCTACCTCACCCCATCATCTTAGTTAAAAAATCATTTCATTCCGTATGCAATCATACATTTTAAATGCATGCATTTTCATAGTATTTATTAGGCTCTCTCCATCACCACACATCAAAGTTCGTACTAAAATACTGTTGATGATTATTATATCAGCTGATTTTGATATTATCCGGTTTGAGTATATACGCTCCGTCCTTGGCATGCTTTAAGAATTTCCTTTCCTCTCCACCATCCCTTCCTTTCCTTTTGATTAATGATATCTCACGTTATATGAAAAATGAGGTTCGGGTGATTGTCCGTCTTTGTGGGGTTCGTGGGCATGTGCTCACGTATATGTTTATGGATTTCGTGGGGATGGATAGTCATTTATGCGACCACGTAACTTGCTTCATTTACTTTTGTCTGGTTGGTTGGAAGAGATTGCCACCTGGCAATAAACCCGCCAGATTGTATTTGCAATAAAAGTGTTTAATAAATAAATAATAAATATGTTTTAGTGCCACATTGACTTAGTTTCTATCGTTATTATTCCATCGTTTGAGAAAATACTACCTGAATAGCAGAATTATTCAACTGGCTTCATTTTGAAATACTAATTGAAAGAAGAAACTGTATTACAAATTAAGTTAAAAATAAAGGGATTATCCAGTCATGTAGAAAGAATGAATAATCAAAGATATATAAATATAATCTACACAAGTAGTAAAGAATGTATGAGACATATGAATATATATTTTAAAACGTGGCATGATCAAATTAATTAAATTCAGAAAGAGGGGAGACTGAAAAACCTTGACAATAAGATAATAGATATGACAAGGTGTACGGACATGATAGAAGTGAAAGTGAGATGTGTTGTCGTTGTTTACATCAATAGGGACATATCGTGATAATGGTGTTCATTATTCAATCCAGAAAATAAGGTTTTAAATAAATTGTATAAAATAATCAAAGTAACCAAAGAACTTAGTGTTTTATGATTATTTAAAAGCAGATAAAGCATATCTGAAAGGTTAAAAAACTTATACAAAAAAGTAAGTATATTATATGTTTTGACTGTTTTTTTAAATAAAACGCTCAGAAATTACATTTTATTTTTATATTACAGCAAAATAAAACACGTTATTTTAAAAATATTATAATATTCATGGAACAGTATAAAAAAACCACTCAGGGTATTATTAAAGTAGTATTCTGAGATTAAATAATTTCACGTCAAGGCAAAAAAACTCAGATTTTTCATAAAATTAATTTGAAAAGGAATCAACCATTTTAATGTGATTTTCTATTTCTTAGTAGAACTTTCTTGACATAATTTTATTTTCAGAAAAAAATATTTAAATATGTCATTCGCATAACTTGACGTAGTTTTTTTTAAGTATAAAATATTTATTCCGTCTTAAAAGAAATCTTAGATCTTTTCAATTACATGCTTTCCTGTTTTTCTGATAGAAAAAAACTTTTGAAAATATATCTTAGAACTGTTGAAGGTAGTTTAAATTTGCTTTTCAGGAATTGTTACGATGTTCATGTTCAGAGTAAAATAATATACGAATATGACAAAAAAATAATACAGTTTACAATATTATGATACAGTTTACAATAATACGGATGTATTGCTTTGTTGATATTTCTTCCATTCAATTTATTGCTATGTTGATATCTCTTCCATTCAATTTATTGCTATATTGATATCTCTTCCATTCAATTTATTGCTAGGTTGATATCTCTTCCATTCAATTTATTGCTATGTTGATATATCTTTCGTTCAATTTATTGCTATGTTGATATCTCTTCCATTCAATTTATTGCTATGTTGATATATTTTCGAACAATCATAGAAATGTTATACAAAGTTAAATGTGGAATGGTGCCATTGATGACCTTAACAAAATTAACAAGGTCATCAATGGCAAGGATAAGAAAAGGTAGATAAGAATGTAGCAAATGGAAATCTGAGAAAACTTCTTTCTTCTTGTCTTTATCAGCTGTCCCAATTCTAACTAGGGCTTACTTTTTTATAATTAATAATTAATATACAAAGATCAGTCTCTTCAAAGGCTATTTATTTTGATTTCACCCTTTTTACCCAAGAATGTTCAAAACCCCATCGTTTGCCCAAGGCGCTGTCTCTTGGCGCTGCCCTGCGTTGACTCGGTCGTATTTTACAAAAAAATTAAATTACAAATATTTAATACAATTTGATAATTTCGCGATGTTTATTTCCATCAACTAATAAAGCACGCGATCGACGTGACCTAGTTATAGTAGTTAAATACATTACCTCCAAACCTGTGGATAGCGGGCTATAGTCGGTTGTACCCAAGTTTACAAAAAAGTTCTAGTTGGATTTTCTCTTCAAATACCTTTAACATCTTTCTGCTAAGTTGAAAAAAATTGAAACACGTGTCAATAAATCCACTAGATTTTACTCTATATGACAAAAGTGACCTCCGTGGCCTAGTTGGTAAGACGCCTGACTCCCACATTTCTAAAATAATTCCAGTCAAGTTATCACTAAGGCCTCTTTAAGCCCGCCAGTTCGTACCGTATACAACTACAAGTGATGGATAGCTTGTTCGGAGTTTCATACAACGTAGGTGTAATACAAACACAATACAAAAGTGTATTACAATACGTCTAGTTTGACTTTCACTTAAGATCTCCATAACATATTTCAGTTTAGTTGAATGAAATCGAATTAAGTGTCAATAAATCCACTAGATTTTACTTTATCTAATGAAAATCTATTACAATACTTCTAGTTAGACTTTCACTTAAGATCTCCTTAACACATTTCAGTTTAGTTGAATGAGATCGAATTAAGTGTCAATAAATCCACTATATTTTACTTTATATAATGAAAATCTATTACATTACTTCTAGTTAGACTTTCACTTAAGATTTCCTTAACATATTTCAGTTTAGTTGAATGAGATCAAATTAAGTGTCTATAAATCCACTAGATTTTACTTTATATAATGAAAATCTATTATAATACTTCTAGTTGGACTTTCCCTTAAGATCTCCTTAACATATTTCAGTTTAGTTGAATGAAATCGAATTTAGTGTCAATAAATCTACTAGATTTTACTTTATCTATTGAAAATCTATTACAATACTTCTAGTCGGACTTGGTTGCAAGACAAGTGGTATACGATTTTATTTTATTCATCATGAAAATATATACTTACACGTTATTTTTTAATTTAGTTTTTTTTTTAAATAATATATATGACCGAAATCATATATATCTTTATACCCCCGAAGACTAAATCATAGATATCCTTATAGCCCCGAACACTAAATCATAGATATCCTTATACCCCCGAACACTAAATCATAGATATCCTTATACCCCCGAACACTAAATCATAGATATCCTTATGCCTCCGAACACTAAATCATAGATATCCTTATACCCCCGAACACTAAATCATAGATATTCTTATACCTCCGAACACTAAATCATAGATATATTTATACCCCCGAACACTAAATCATAGATATCCTTATACCCCCGAACACTAAATCATAGATATCCTTATACACCCGAACACTAAATCATAGATATCCTTATACCCCCGAACACTAGGCGGAATAAAATCCTGTGTCGTAGCACAGCGCGGGATTCGAACCAACGACCTTCCACACAGAAGTCCAGTGCGTTACTGTGCGGCCATGTACCTCGCTTGCATGCCAAGTAAAGTTTAAGGACATGTTTATTAAAAACGCATAAATCCTCCATTTAGAGTATAGTATATAGGGATTCTCTTTAATCGAAACCGGTCACTTCCAACGCGTCATACGCGAACATCGCAACTCATCGCCCCCTATTATCATCATCTACACCCCAAAACTACACATTGCCCGCCGCCCCCCCCCCCAAATCGCGATCTCATTTTGAATAACTTAAAATCAGCCATCACCGAAGCCATGAACCTCCTCAACTACATCCAAGAACATGGCTCGCACCTATAAACCATCCCATATATCCGCCGCGTTCTGGAATGCAAACGGATCCCTCAGAACACATAAACAAGAGGTCGAGGATTTCCTTCTCGAGCACAACCTGGACGTGTTGCTGATAACGGAAACGCATCTCAAACCGAGCTACCGTTACAGCATCCGTAACTACTACTGCTACAGAGACGACCGCCTCATCGGCAGAAAAGGCGGCACCGCAACTCTCATCAAAAGCACAATAGACCACTGCCACATCCCCTCCCCTTCCACCGTCAACATAGAATCCACATGCGTAGTGGTGAACACCGCCAACCACGGCCCTCTTAAACTTTGCGCGACTTATCTTCCACCTACCTCCCCACTTGTCGAGTCTGAATTGGACTCATTCCTCGCAGATAATATCCCCACCATCATGGCGGGAGATCTAAATGCTAAACACCCCTTCTGGCACAGCCGCACTTCCAACACTCACGGTAATAAACTTGACAAAATCTCCTCCCGGAAAAGATACTTCGTGGAAGGACCCACGTCTCCCACCCTCTATCCACTAATAGACAATCATCGCCCTGATGTTATCGACATCATTGTCCATAACGACATTCTCTATCAAACAGATCTCACGACTGTTCACCAGCTTCAATCCGATCACTACCCGGTATTACTTCAATTGACGGATGGCTTACCACCCTTCTCGCCCTCAGCCCCTCCGCGACACACCACCTCGTGGAGCGATTTCGCTATTAACGTCGACAGCAGCATCAAAATACCGACAACCTTCCCCGACACGAACTCCATAGACGCCGCTATAAATGATTTCACAACCACCATCAAATCCGCTCTCACATCCTCTTCAAAAGAGAGACCAGCTGATAAACCCGAACTTCCCCTTCCTCTACATATCAAAATACTGATTATGGAAAAAAACAAAACCAGAAAGTTGTGGCAAAACACAGCTGTCCCCTCTTACAAAACCGACTACAACAGATTAGTCAAAAAAATCAAACACCCATGGTCAAAACACGTAAAAATACCTAGGCCTCACATTAGACAGTAGACTCTCGTGGCATAAACACGCCCTCAATATCAAATCAAAAGCTCACGGAACACTCAAATCATTATTTCCCTTGATCAGTAAATACAGCAAACTTAGCACGCGCACTAAACTCCACCTATATAAAGCGATCGTCAGACCGCAACTGACATACGCCCTTCCGGTCTGGGGCCACGCGAAGAAAACAACGCTACATCACATTCAGATCATTCAAAACAAAGCCCTCCGCATAATTTTAAAAGCACCCTACATCGTCCGTAATTCAAGACTCCACGCAGATACCAAACTACATACTATCCCCGAACATATGCGCGCTCTGGCCGAAAGGTTCTACAGCTCTATATCCCGTCATCCCAACCCAGTCATAAAAGCCTTAGATAACTACAACGCGAACACCAGTTACAGACACACTCGTCCGAAATCAATATTGCGAAACATCCCCCCGACCCCCCCCCCCTCTTTAACTCTAATCATCCCCCCAAATGACCCCCCGATTGTCACTCTGAACACCCCATCATCGATAATTCCTCCGGCAGACAGTTTACCGCCATGGGCAACCGCATTTCTCACCTTCAATAAACATTTTCTACACCTTAATATATTTATAAAAGTCACACACGTTTCCCCACTCATTAACTTATCTACATATACTATATTCATTCTTATAATTTATTCACCATCATTATTTTTTTATTTTTTATTTTTTTATTTTTTTTTTTTCACCCATTCAATATAAAACAGTGTACGACACAAATTTATGTATATTTGTATTTAATATTATGTATATATCATCATATTTATATATGTATTTAATAGTTTATAATTTCTCATAATCATTCATAAAATCTAAACATTTACCACAAACCTATCCTTTTCCGATTCCCAAAAATTTCCAATAAATATCTTAACAGTCAGAACTTATCCGATGAAGGAGTAAGGTGTCCTACCATCGGACCGAAACTCCGAACAAGCTATCCATCACTTGAGAGAATAAGGATAGAAAAATGGCGTATAATATACACTTGCAAAACCCACGGTGTCACATATACCTACAATTATAATTACAACCCGCGTTATAATTTCAACAGACACATCATATTCAAAACCTCGTTATAAGAAGCTTAACATTCGTACCACTGATACACTCTCATACGGATATGGAGACATCTAAAAGCTCCTAATCCTAATTATCTTAATCTGTGTTAAATGTTCAGAAGGAGCATTAATGTTCAGAAGGAACATTAATGTTCAGAAGGAACATTAATGATGGTAATAAGTGACTTGATGGATAATTGAGTTGGAATTTATTAATTTAAGTTCTACCTCATTTTATTTCTTGGCCATCATTATTATGTTGTGTAGCTCATGACTGATAATTATGACTTCCATAATAACCCTTGACGATTCCCCTCCATATATTCATGCACTCCGCAGTTCGAAAAGCAATTGTTAAAGGTACTCATGTTGCGTCTTTTACTTGGTAAGTCCAACACATTGGGACTCTACCTCTTGTGCGACGTCTCTCCACGCTTTCAGTGTCCACGCGAAACTCCAAACTGTATTCTTGGCCACGTACAACCTATACGGAGGACCCAAGGTAGGCATATTATCTGGTTTTGTAATAAAATACATCTAAAAAATAAAACGGTATTTAATAACGAAATAGTAAGAAAGAAATTATTCAAATAAAAATAAATAAAACTATTTTTAGTGCTGCGTATTTATTTCTATTTATTTATTTATTTAACACATTTTATTTATTTATTTAACGGCAATCTCTTCCAACCAACCAGACAAAAGTAAATGAAGCAAGTTACGTGGTCACATAAATCATTCAAATGACTATCCATCCCCACGAAATTCATAAACACATACGTGAGCATATGCCCACGAACCCCACAAAGACGGGCAATTACCCGAACAATATTTTCCATATGAAGTGAGATATCATCAATCAAAAGTAAAATAAGGGATGGTGGAGCGGAAAGGAAAAGAAAAATCAGGAATGTAATACGTTATTTTACTGACTAGAAATTAAGAGTTTTTTCAGTCGCTTCTTAAAGCATGGCAAGGACGGAGCGAGTCTTATATTGGTTTGTAACTGATTCCAGAGTCTCACTGCGTGTACAGTAAAGGACGACGTAAAGAAAGAGGAGCGGTGAACTGGAAAGGCCAATAAACAATCTCTGTTTGAGCGTAGCGCTAATCCATAATTGGAAATACGCTGAAAATTATCGGCGAGATAAGAGGGGGCGGCGGGACAGTTAAGGATATTATACAATAGAGAAAGTATGTGAATTTCTACTGATTAAATAATCATTTTGGTTTGCTAAGTCACAATAAAGATCTGTTGTAAAATTCAGATTGTTGAAAATGGCCTTATAAGCCAAGACTATCAAACAATAATTTAAAATAAATGTATATCATATGCACTAAAACTGAACTGCACACGTACGAGTATTAAAGTTTAACTTTAAATCAGTTTGAATTTTAATTGGAATAATATTATTGGATTTGTGTATTTTTAACTTAATAAACTCTTTAACTATTCACCTTGATTAAAAATAATAAACTCCTAGATTTTAGGCTTCATTTTTCGAAGTGATAATCATAGCGTTTATCTAGGAGTCAAAATTTATGGTGTAATGTTTCCTTAAGAAAATAATGAAAAAGCGCTACGTTATTTTGAGACTGAGATAGTTATCTCTTAAGTAGGCCATTATACGATCGATATTGCCCTGGAGTCAATTGATTGAATCGAAAATTTATGTGCACATCATCCTCTTACAAAGTATATAGCTGTCAAAAAATTTAAGCTATTTTCTTTAAAAGTTCGTGCTGTTTTCTGATCTTTTATTTGCCATTTCTTCTTCACCCACTCGAAAAAAATGTTGTAAACCTTTTTAGGGATATGTCCCTTAAAGGTATATGATGATTATGATTGTTGATAAATAAATAAAACACGTTAGATCGCAATGCGGAAAGAGAGAGTGAATGAATCGTTTATTTTGATAGTACGTAGGTATTTATAACATTTCAGAATGGGCGCGGGAGTGCGCCCGCGATATGCTGCTATCTCGCTTCTGTGCATGCAGAAATGGTCAATTGAAGTATTGTAGGTAACAATCTATTTACGGAACGGAGAGACAGCGTGGTGCGTTCTCTCTCTAGTATGTAGTGCGGTCCGCTCGCTACGGGATGACTGGCCGGCGGGTAATCTTTGGACTTGAATGGACGGCGTATGTACTTTGGACTGTCTATTTAAATTTGTCGAGGAATGCGAATCTCATCGGTCATTGACCGTATGTATGCGACAATATTCAGCGACGACCGTGGATCCCTACACCTTGAAGAAACCAGACTGCTAGTTCAGTCCAGACAATGAACTGTTGTTAAATAATACGTTCGTGGATTTAGGTAGTCTAGACGTAAATGTTACCTGGAGACAAATATTGGTGTAGTATTTATAAGTTATTCTTCAATTTCGTTAATAGTTAAATAGATAACAGTTAAAATAAAATACACGCACAGATTTTATGATTATATTGGAGGTATATAAATGTAAATAAACGTGTCTATGTATCTTATAGTCGATTCTTTTTCACCAATCCACCATCAGTATGCTATACAGGGAGTGGCATTAAACAGAGTTTCCGAATTTAACGATTTGGGCGTAACCTTTGATGTCGGACTCACGTTCGTTAACGATATCTCACGTTTGATATCGGACTATTACAAACTACTCGGTTTTATAATGAGAATATTAAGAGAATTTAACAGTACCGATATCCTTCGAAACTTATATACTTATCTAATCTGAACCAAATTAGAATATGTATCTACAGTTTGGGCTCCTTATCAGCTCAAATATAAAAACAATATGGAATATCAATGCGTTGACTGACCAAGTAAGATATGAAACTGGACTACCTTTAAAAACTACCCTTCAAGCCGCGGATTATAGGCATGGATAGAGAGGAACGTCGGAGGCTATAATAGGAGTCACAATACTCGACAGGATGGAGGGATTATGCAAACCTTCAAAAACATCAATTATTCGACCTATCAATTTTACAATGAAAATTAAGAGGTCGAATAATATTTGGTATTACAATGTCTAATAGACTAAAGTTTAACTGTTTGTTAGAGATGGATGTTATTTGTAGAATTTAGAGAGGGAATCTTGAGATGATCTTTGATCACATTAAGAAAAAGAATTACGAAATATTTACGAAACAAATATACGAGTATATGTCAGAAATGAATGGTGTGCGAGGTATATATGGACAGAGAAAATAGTAGGAGGGGATACGAGAGTGCATGTATGACGAGATGTATTGATATGGGTTCTATGGACAGCTTTGTACGCAATATGAGGCGCATGGCCGCACAGTAATGCACTAGATTTTAACGCACCGGACTAGAAGGTTGTCGGTTTGAACCCCGCGCTGTGCTACTCCCTTCGAATGACACAGGTATTTTTTACGCCTAGTATTCGTGAGTATAAGGATATCTATGACTTCGATCATATCTATTTTATCAAAAAAAGGACGAAAAAAACATACCGGCGTGCTCCGATCGTCTCACTTCAGGTATGCTATCGGATTCAGTACACCGGTGGGGATGGTGAGTTTGCTGGTGTGCAACACCTCACTCACCTTAAGAGAAGAAAAATAAAAGAAGAAATAAACGGAATCTCCACGACACAACTTTGCTTTCAACTGAATGGCAAGGAGGTCCTCGATTGCGAGGCCCAGTAACAACGACGCTTTGTTCATGGATAGAAAGGCGTGGTGATCTGTCCTCTCTGTCTATCCCAAAAAGGGACATGGCTCGATATCATATATGTAATGTTAAAGTGTTAATTTCATGAAATACAAAAAACATTTTGAATTGCGTTGAATTTGTAAATGAGTAAATAATTAGTTGTTTTGTGAAAGGAATTAATGAAATTATAAAAAATAAAATATGAAACAGATTTGTAATACGGGATTTGGCCATTAGATTTTTTTTTTTCGTTTTTGAGTTTCTGTTTTCAACGTGACTAGAATACAATGTGAATTGGTAAATATATGTTTTAACTCAAATATAATTGTTTTTGAAAGGTTATAAACATTGTTCAGGGGATGTTGAATTAATGTGCTTCGAAAAATATTTGATATAAATCTACAATGCAATTTTAATTGACAACTTCACATACAAAGAACATTATGGTTGGACAAAACGAATTAATGAAAAATTCAATGGAAACATTTAAATAAATCGGATTGTTGAATAAGAACATTTATAAAAATAAAAGAAGAAAATATGTTTAGATAGATAAGTCTGGAAATCTTCTTTCATTGTTTCCTTGCCAGAAAAAATATTAAAATATATTAGTGATTTTGTTTTTACAAATTATTATTTGTACTTCTCTACTCTTGACAAAGTAATCGTATGAGAAATGTATGGAAATGTAGCTATGTGAGAAGAATGCACATTCGGCGTAGTACCCAATATAATGACCGCAGTCATCACCTTCCTATCCTTCTACACAAATTGTTTAATTTTTTGTAAAATTATCTGTCAATAATAGTCGATTCGATTTCCGAGTAAGAGCCCCCTTGAGGAGAGTATGGATATAATATTTTTTTATACAGTAACTTTGATGATTGCAGGCAGAGAAAACATATCTCCACACTTTTCAATCTATATAAACAGCTTCAGCCTTATCCATACTCGCACATCTCGTCATACAAGCTATTCTGTTTCTCACACTTCTTATATCTCTCAGTCAAAATGTCTTTGTCTTTATCCTTTTCTTAAAATTCTTTTTCTTCTTCCGTGATGTTGGACTTTAAGTCCGTCACCGCTTCAATTCTTTTCACACGTAGGTGTGTCATTACCGGAGAAGGAGTCCCTCTGGGCAGTTCCTTCATCGTTATATGGGTCTGAGACTTGGGTTCCTTATAGAACGCACACTCAAAGCCTCGAAATGTTCCTCTAGCGTTTCCTTCGCCGAATTCTTCGGATCTACTGGAGTGATCATGTCACAAATGTTTCGGTCCTGCAACGCTCCAACTGTAAACCTATAGAGGATATGGTTGTAAAGGCGAAATTGCGGTGGACCGGGCATGTGATACGCATAGGCGATCACAGACTCCCAAAACGCGTCTTGTACGGGGAAGTGGTAGGCAAGCGAAGAGTTGGTGGGCAGAGGAAGCGCTATAAGGACAGTCTGCGAGAGTCGCTTACTTTATGGGGGGCGCCTGAGGACTGGGAGCAGGTGGCTCGGGACCGTGAGGGGTGGAGAGCCGTATATTCTCGGGCTGAAGCGCGTCTCAGCGGCTAGACGTGCAAGAAACAGTATGCGCGCTGCGGACATGCGTCAACATGGCCAGGTGGCTCAGCAGGGTACATATGTCTGTGGCATTTGTGGGAGGGAGTGTGCATCCAGGATCGGGCTGTTCTTTCACAGAAGATCACACGATCGACATGGGAGAACGGTTCAAGACTGACGTTGGAGTGGCGAGGGGATCCTCGACTGCGTGGCCCGGCAACGACGACGATTATGTGACATCGCGCAGAAGAAAAAAATAAAGACGATTTTGTACTACTAGTGAAGATCGCGCTGGAAGGGGGTTTATTTTGTTCTCCATAACAACGTGGATGATGGTGGAATCTAACGGTACTGTATTTATTCTTCCATTCTTCCCTCAGCCTATCTCTTCCTCGCACGCAAGTAATTCTAGACGTATATTTGTTTTGTAAATCTATGACAACTCATTCCACGACAATTACATCTACGAGGAAAGGGGTGTCTTTTTGAAACTACAATTTACAAACAAAAAAATCATGAATTGAATTGCGATTTAACTTGTCTCCGAAATGTGTATTGGTATTTATTTAAACAGAAAGTTTGTCGTATTTTATTCAGTACGTTTTTCGTTATATACAGTAAAACCTAATGGGTTTATTGCCATGTGGTGACTTGTTCCAACTAACCAAAAAGGTTCTAAATGAGGCTTTTTTTAGATATCAAGATGTATTTCGCATGAAAACGATTATAAACGATCAGCAGAAAAAAATGTCCGTTAAGGAAGTAATTATGATTTAAAACAAATAAAATTTTAGTTACCACACTGTCTATTGTATGAGCTCTTGAGTGTGGTGTTTTTTGTTGTTTTATATTTTTACATATTTTTGTTTTTATTTTTATGATTATGTGCGGTATATTGTGGGATGAATGTTTTTGGTTTGTCTGGAGTGATGAAGTGTGAGGAGTTTGATTTCGCGTTATGTAAACATATGTTATTGAGTGTCACTGTTTGTCAGGTTGATGAGAATGTGTAACGGAGTTTTTATGGAATCAAAAATCGGAAAGAAGTATCGATTTATTTTTTCATGGTATATGTCCTCAGTAAGATACAGGCAAAATCCTAGTTTACTGGGGATACGACAAATGAAAGGCAACAAACCCAGATCTATTCAAATTGTGTGTGCAAATTAAATGTCCAGGTGTTGTTTTGCAAATTATGTATATTTCTTGTCATGTGTAAAATACATAAATAAAAATATATTGATGTAAACTTGGAATGCTCGAAAAAATCGTTTTTAAAACATACACATGGTAATATTGTATTACTTTAGTGTTGTACCATATATGTTGTCCTGGTCGGTTTATTTTCAAGCCTACCAAATATGTTTAAGAATCCTTAAGTGAAAACTAGACTGGAACTTTTTAATAAAATTAATGAGAATAGAACCCGTAAACATCATTATATTTTAGTTGATAAGAAATTGATGTCTTATCAACTAAAATATAATGAGTGGCATTAAAATGTCGAATGGAAATATGTGCGGATAACTGTATGCTGAGGATATGATAGTTTTAGCGGAGATAAGGATGAGTTACACAGAGTCTGATAAGCAAATTGTTTGAAATATGTAAAAAGAAAGATCTGATGAAGAATGTTGCGAAATCGACAGATGTGAAGATAGAAAAGGACGAGTTACAGAGTCTAATAAGCCAATTGTTTGAAATGTGTAAAAAGAAAGATCTGAGAAAGAATGTTGTGAAATCGACAGATGTGAAGATAGAAAAGGATAAGTTACAGAGTCTGATAAGCAAATTGTTTGAAATGTGTAAAAAGAAAGATCTGAGAAAGAATGTTGTGAAATCGACAGATGTGAAGATAGAAAAGGATGAGTTACAGAGTCTAATAAGCCAATTGTTTGAAATATGTAAAAAGAAAGATCTGAGAAAGAATGTTTCGAAATCGACAGATGTGAAGATAGAAAAAGATGAGTTACAGAGTCTGATAAGCCAATTGTTTGAAGTGTGTAAAAAGAAAGATCTGAGAAAGAATGTTGTGAAATCGACAGATGTGAAGATAGAAAAGGACGAGTTACAGAGTCTGATAAGCCAATTGTTTGAAATATGTAAAAAGAAAGATCTGAGAAAGAATGTTGCGAAATCGACAGATGTGAAGATAGAAAAGTGTGAAAGAAAAAGTAAATTCGCTAATGGGTTAATTATGAAAGATTAGAGCAAGCGTAAGAATTCTGCTCTTTAGGTATTTTCTCAGATGAAGGAAGAGTGGCGAGGAATATTGAATGGCGTGTAGCGATAGGGATCATAGTCGATGGGGCACTAAAATATGTATACTCGAACCGGACAGGTTCAAAATCTGTCAAGATGATCACAATAGTATTTTAGTTCCAACTTTGGAAAAATACTGAAAAGTGCCGAATAAATGCATATATTTAGAAGAATATATGGAATGACAATGTATATACGAAATTAAGGAATAAGAGATGAGTATGAATTTAAGGTTGATGTGTTGAGGAAGATGAAGAAGATCACTGTGAGATCATTTGGGTATACGGAACGAATGAATGATGAAAGATTATCAAAACAAATATTCAGTGCAAATGTGAATAGAAGGCGTGGTAGAGGAAGGCAAAGAAATGTATGATTGGAACAAGTGTAATATTTTGAAAAAAGGAAGTACTAAAAGTCAGAGAAATCGTGGAACCTGTATAAAGAAAAGACGAAAATGTGTGTCGCGATAGGAAAGCCTGACGTTCCCTTCTTTCTGCCTACCCCGGTTGAGAGACGGAGTGATTGTATATTTGTTATCAACTAGACTACAGAGTTCACTGACCATCGACCAAATTAACATTAACTTAAGCCTTCAAGAGTTTTTTTCCTTAGAATTGTGCCCTAGTTGTTTCTGAGAATCGAATAGTAAGCGATTAATGGACTTGTTTACAAATTCCAGCTAAGCGAGACTAAAGTTTGATTGATCAACATTTAATGATCGGCAGTTTTCGTGTTGTTTTATTGTGAGTTATCGTTTACTCATTACCGGATATTAAATATTTTGTTTATGGCACAAATCAATTCTTCAATAAGTTTTGTTGTAAACAGACTTCCGAAATTCAAATCAGATCTCAAAAAGTTTTCATAAATTTTATGCTCGCTTTTTATTTGTACCAATAGTTTTGGAGAAATGTTTTTGTGAGTATTTTAATCTAAATTCAAGAGTTTTATAATATTAAATTTGTGAGAATAATTTTGGGATCTGATTCTGTTATAGGCTAAAACTAATTTTCAGTTAAACAAAATATATTAAATGCTTGTTTACAAATACCTGTTATGACTCTGCCTTGATGTTATGATTATCAAACCTGTGATCGAGTATGATTGTCAGTCAACATGTGAATATATTAAATGCTTGTTTTCAAATACCTGTAATAACTCTGCCTTGATGTTATTATAATCAAACCTGTGATCGAGTATGATTGTTAGTCATCATGTACGAGTACATATGAGACGCCTGAGTGTATTTTTTTTGTATACAAGCTCTTGCACTTAAAAACATATCAACTAGTCAATAAAATTAATCATAAAATTTTATAAAACCTCATAATCATATATATTACACTCAGGTTCAAACTATTATAATCTATATGAACAAAACTAAATGTTCGTTTATTAAAAAAGTTTTTCACCGATTGCTTTGAAATTTTACCAAAAGGTTGCATTTGAATACAGGCATGTTTATATATATTTTTTATATACAATTGTATATAAAACCGACGAAATAATGGGAGCGCCTTCTGGAGCAACACACGCAAACTAAACATTTCTCATTGGCAGTTATGCCACATAGCATTTTCGACGTTTCGGATTCTTTCATTTCGTTTTTTAACTGTTTTTCTTATTTTTCATTGCTTTGAAATTTTGACAAAAGATTGCATTTGAATACGCGCCTGTTTATATATAATTTTTTGTATAAAGTTTTATATAAAAAAATATATAAAACAGATGATATAATGGGAGCGCCTTCTGCAGTAACACACTAAACATTTCTCATTAAAAGGTTATGTTACATAGCATTTTCGACGTTTCGGATTCTTTCATTTCGTTTTTTAACTGTTTTTCTTATTTTTCATTGCTTTGAAATTTTGACAAAAGATTGCATTTGAATACGCGCCTGTTTATATACAATTTTTTATATAAAGTTTTATATAAAAAAATATATAAAACAGATGATATGATGGGAGCGCCTTCTGCAGTAACACACTAAACATTTCTCATTAAAAGGTTATGTTACATAGCATTTTCGACGTTTCGGATTCTTTCATTTCGTTTTTTAACTGTTTTTCTTATTTTTCAATGCAATTGGCGGTGGAGTTGTGATGTGTCGATTGGTTTTCATTAGAATTCAAATTATATCGTGAAATACATTGGAATTGATCACGCAATACTAAACATTGCTAATTTACAGGTTATGTCGTGTATACGTGCCTAGGAAGCAGCGGAGTTACTGCAACCAGAATTGAGGATACACGATTGCGATCACGGCGATCGCGTTCTGCAACTTCAGAACTGCTTCGTTCTCAACAGAATGAACGTGACAGGCTGAGAGGGGCTGGAAGACGTCAGTTGGATTATCAAAAGTATATTTTTTATATAGAACTTAATTTTATCTCTATGTTTATATTTCAAAATCTATCAAATATTTTTCAATGCAATCGATCTGAATGAACGCGACAGGCTGAGAGAAGCTGGAAGACGTCAGTAGGAATATCAAAAGTATATTTTTTATATAGAATTTAATTTTATCTCCATGTTTATATTTCAAAATCTATCAAATCGTATGTAGAAATGGAGATTATTTTTAATTAGTTCCAATTATCTATTTGTCTTCTCTTAAAATTTAATTAGTTACAATTATCTCTCTGTCTTCCCTTAACATTTAATTAGTTACAATTATCTCTCTGTCTTTCCTTAACATTTAATTAATTCCAATAATCTCTTTTCTTAACATTTAATTAGTTCCAATTATCTCTGTATTTCCTTAACAATACTATTCGACAAATATTTCCTTAACAATACTCCTATTTGACAAATGCGTGTCCAGCTGCAAGTGTTTTGTCTACAGTAACTCTGGTGGTTTTCATTTCATTAGCTCTGATCATTTTTTTATTGTTGTTACATCAGCTTTTATTGTTGTTACATCAGCTTTTATTGTTGTTACGTCAGCTTTTATTGTTGTTACGTCAGCTTTTAACTCAAATTTCATAAGTTCTGATTGGTCTCATATGTGCTTTGTAAATTTGAATCTGTCTATCCTAATATATTTGTAATTTCAGTCTACATATTTTAGGCAACTAGAGACAGAAACGGTTTTATTTATGTAGCCTCAAATTTTTGTATGGAGTTCATTGTAGATTAACAAATTGACACCTAGATAATTAAATTCCTTGCGTGGTTTTCTCGAATGATGAAAAAAAACACAGGTACATTACATCAATGTGAAAAAATATCGTAAGTACATTGTATACTCATTGTATAATCAATGTGACTTCAAACGATGGAGGTATTTGTCAAAGGCTTTTGTTACTCAAATTCATCCAAATACAGTGACTCAAATCCTGAAACTCACAATGAACTCAAAACTTACATATGGTAAGTATGTAAATTAATTACTTAGCGTATTCACATAAATAAACTCTTCATCGTTTCAAGTATTTGATATTCGTGAAAGTTATATGGGTCAATTAATCATAAAGTAAATTAACAAACCTGTGTTTAAAATTAAGAGGAAGTTGAAATATTTGTGGCAGAGGCGAAATATGAGTTTTGCAACAAAATTTCCCTAACTACTAGATATGATGATTTTCTAACATGCGATAAAAATAATACACGAGGCATATCCAGAAAGTAAGTGTACTGAATTTTTGTAGGTTACAATTTTTTTTATTTAAACAAAAAAATTACGTGGTTACCGTAGTACATATGTAAGATATTTTTCGACATAGTCGCCATTCCTCTCAATGCAGGTGGTGAAGCGGGGTATCAACTTTTTGATGCCTTCCTCGAAGTAGTTTCCCGCCAACCCCTCCGTCCACTTCTCCACCTCCTCCTTTACCTCCTCGTCGGTTGAAAACCTTTTTCCACCCATGTGCAGCTTCAGGGAGGTAAAGAGATAGTAATCTGAAGGTGCTAGGTCAAGGGAATGCGCGGGATGGTTCAGGACATCCCATTTAAACGAGGCGAGCAGTTCCTTCGTGGCGTTGGCCGTGTGTGGTCTGGCATTGTCGTGCAGCAGGCAGACTCCCTTTGTCAGCATGTCTCTCCTCTTGTTCTGAATTGCCCTCCGCAATTTTTTTAGGGTCTCACAGTATCTTGCAGAGTTGATGGTCTCCCCTTGAGGCATATTTTCAATTAAAATTATGCCTTGACAGTCCCAAAACACGGATGCCATGATTTTCTTGGCTGAAATTGTGGTTTTGAACTTTTTGGCGGAGGGTGAAGAGGTGTGACGTGACCGTTTTTAAGCTCGCGACACCACTTGTACACACTCGTACGATTGTTTCATTATAAACCTCAACCGGAGGTTTTCCCTTCCAAACGAGATAACGGATGACGCCGCGTATTTCGCACTTGGCGGGAGATTGGATTGACATTTTTCACGAAACATGTTGTCGCGTCGACACTTCTCAACGTACTGACCTCGAACCGGTCTCGTTGCGGAGGGGAAGGGTCAGGCTACACGGAAGTGTAGCCAACATGTCGAAAAATAAAATCCATCCGGTCGTGAGAGCCTCAGTACACTTACTTTCTGGATACGCATAGTACTTCTTTATTTATGGAAAAAATTGCCACGGAAGATAAGTTTTACAATGAAATTCCACTAACCACTAGATATGATGTTTTCTATAACACACGGAAAAAAAAACTAAGGGATTTTTTTATTAAATCAGTTATAGTAAAAAAATCCGCTACAGAAGATAAGTTTAGAGACAAAGTTCCTCTAACTATGATTTTTTCATACACGGAAAACTAAAGGATTTTTTTATTGAATCAGTTACAATAAAAAAATCTGCTACGAAAGATAAGATAAAAAATCTGCTACGAAAGTTAAAAAATCCGCTACAGAAGATAAGCTTTGCGACGAAGTTCCACTAACTATGATTTTCTAATACACGGAAAAAAACTAAGGGATTTTTGTATTGTATCAGTTATAATAAAAAAAATCTGCTACGAAAGATAAGATAAAAATTCTGCTACGAAAGATATTTGCTACAAAATTCCACTAACCGCTAGATATGATGATTTTCCAACACGTGGACGAAACTAAAGGATTTTTTAATTGAGTCAGTTATGTATGGTGTCCCAATAAGATCACCGGATTTAGTTTTTGCTGTCTGCTAGTTTGAGTTTTTGGGTCAGTTGGATCTTGTATGTTTGCAAATTCAGATCTTTTGCTAGAATTTGCTGTTAGGTGCTCGTTGAAACGTCTCGAACTCTTGTGAACGATTACCAATTGATGTTCCTGGGGTTTTCGGTAACACTTTATACCACTGCGGCTATGTTTTCTAGTGTACACTCGCTACCTGGACGCATGAGTGACTTATTGTCCAGAATCAAATCGGTTTTTTTTCAAAAATTTTAATAAATCTTGGATTTGATGACTCATTTGGACTATTATTTTGATCGAAAATTGCAGGAAGTTTACGAACTGTTTCAGTTAAACCTTCCCTATTTTTATAATGAGTTTTAACAACGATATCGCGTTGTTTTTTCATATAGCGTTTCATATTTACTAATCGCAAGATTGACAAAAACTTTAAAAAAAAATGGCGCGAAATTTAAATCCGGCGCTCTCATTGGGACACTCCATATTATAGGAAAATTAAAAAAAAGCTTAATTTAGATACTTCCAATCTTATAAATTTGGTTAGTTTTATTTATAATTTAGCGATATCTCTTTGTAAGACTCGTGTCTTCCAGCCTGGCGGGAACATATTCGATTCCCGTTGGTTCTAAATTATTTTAAAAAAGGTTCCATTCTAATTTACACTGAAGACCTCTTTAACATCTTGCTTGTTGATTGGAAAATATTTACACGTGGCAATAAACCAGGTTGTACTATATGCAACGAAATTGTAATACAATACAATAACCAGGTTGTACTATATGAAATGAAATTGTAATACAATACATTAAACCAGGTTGTACTATATGCAATGAAATTGTAATTCAATACAATTACGATTAAAACATATAAAAATTATGATCTCCATGAACGAATTGACAAAAAGCTTGTCATCTCTGAAATATTTTTTGGTTGATGTATCAATGAATGTACTAGGTAAGTCCAGAAAGTAAGTGTACTGAATTTTTTAAGGTTACATTTTTTTTATTTAAACAAAAAAATTACGTGGTTACCGTAGTACATATGTAAGCTATTTTTCGACAAAGTCGCCATTCCTCTCAATGCAGGTGATTTTTTTAGGGTCTCACAGTATCTGGCAGAGTTGATGGTCTCCCCTTGAGGCATATATTCAATTAAAATTATGCCTTGACAGTCCCAAAACAATTCGTCAATTTCGTCAGTCACAATTGAAGGTCTTCCGCTCCTCTGATCATCATGCACAGACGTACGACCGTTTTTAAACTCGCGACACCACTTGTACACACTCGTACGATTTATAGCTTTATCACCATATGCTGTTTTCACCTCATTATAAACCTCAACCGGAGGTTTTCCCTTCCAAACGAGATAATGGATGACGCCGTGTATTTCGCACTTGGCGGGAGATTGGATTTACATTTTTCACGAAACGTGTTGCCGCGTCGACACTTCTCAACGTACTGACCTCGTACTGACCTCGAACTGGTCTCATTGCGGAGGGGAAGGGTCAGGCTACAAGGAAGTGTAGCCAACATGTCGAAAATAAAATCCATCCGGTCGTGAGAGCCTCAGTACACTTACTTTCTGGATACGCCTCGTATAATAAAATATGTATCTATTTAGTTTTCTTTTGCTATTTAATATTTCAGTAATTTTTTAATGCATACGAAATATTTTTACTTTATTTTAGATGTCGGTCCGTAAAAATTTTGTCGGATTCGTTTTTAAAAAAACTGAGAAAACAGATCAAAGGGAAATATCATTTTATTGACTGTCAATGTCACATAAAATAAACTCCTTCATTTTTGCCAAGATTTTAAATTGAATAGATGTTTAATATGTTGTTTTTTACATGAGATTCTTCAAGCTTTCTTTGTGGTTGTTTTCAGAAAGAAAATTTAAACGAACTGATTCGAAAATATACATTTGTATTGAATAAATCAACTTTTATCTGCTCCTGCATTAACGCAAATATGAAACTAAATGTCTTTGAAGTGTGTTTCTTAAAACTATACATTTTTTCTTAAAACTATATAAGAAATTTACTCGCTGTTAAATTGAATACGCATATAGCAGGGAAATTAATTGAAAATAACGATTTCATCAAAATATTTGTAGTTATAACAATTTATTTTTAAGTACTTTTTTACATTTTTACCCAGAAAACTATTTCATGTATAAAAAAAACTGCTGACAAAAAAAAGTAAACATTTCATTTAGAACTAAAATTTGGAGTGAAGAAGCTGTCAGTACACAAGCAGCTGACACAGCTTGGAAACTATGTGGGACTACCATAAACTATGTGAAACTTTCAATCATAACTTGGTTGAAAGGCACAACTGCTGATAACTTCTGCTTCTATGTTTTCCCTATTCTCTCTCCTAATCCTTCCAAATCCTATCTACATTAGTATATTCCAAAGACTTTCTACAACACTCTTGCTCCCACATGCATAACATACACAAGTGTACATTTCATACTATAACCTAAAATACTGTGCGTTGACAGCAGAGCTCAATATATATATAACATGTATATATTTCTGTAACATTTATTGCGGTATGGAAATTGAAATGAAATTGAAAATGTTCCTTTTCAGAGAAAAACCTGAAATTTCTTTTTGACTGAAACTGAAACTTTTGAAAGATGAAAAAGTTCCAAAAAAAAATGAAGTATTGAAGAACTAGAAGCTTGGAAAACCTTTGGAAGAGTTGTTAGTGGTTTCCTACGTAAAAATAAAGCTGACAATTACGAACAGCTTGTACAAGAACTCTTGCAGTTACCAGAAGCTAGGATGTCGAATGTCACTGAAAATACACTTTCTGCATTCCAGTAATCTGTTTATGGCTGTTTACTGTAATGTAGGGGCTTCTAAATTATCAAATTTGAGCTTTTATTCAATTTAATATACAATCTCTAAAAAAAGTTGATTCGATCAAATTTATAAAAAAAATGTTATTTTTTAACAAAAAAATGGTATATAAGGTCAATTTTTCTTATAGTTATGATTTTTATTCTGCTTTTTTTATTTTCCTATGTAACAACATTGTATTATGTGTCTCAATTTAGCATTTCAAGGATTTATTTATTTTCATTGTTGTAATTACGACTTTTGAAATGCGTAAAAACGTACTTATTTTATTAAAACACTTCCCCTTCTGTTACACAAAAATGTTACGTGTTACAAACTTTTCACTGCAATTTTCGTAATCAGAAGGGTCGATGTAATAAGAATCAGCTAATTTAATCTCTGTTACAGACAAAAAGTAAAAATTTGTTAACTAGTGTAATTTGTCGATCACTTTACTCAGCATTACGACCACGACGAAAAATGTGTATGATTATTTTTTTTATAAAATAAAGTATAATAAATTTACCCAAACATTATGTTTAAATAAAGGCAATTACATTTTTTTAAGAAACGTAAGAAGTAAGGGAAACCAAAGATAAATTTAAGTTGGGCGCTTTGTCTTTTCTGTCAGTTTGACATACTGTATTTTCCGTCAGTTTAGCGATCTGCATCTTCCGTCAGTTTGATGATTTGTATGTCAATTTCAATAAAGGATGAGGAAAAACAACCATAAATCCATTATATTTATCGAATCCCAATATCTCGAAAACTTAAATCATTATTAAGTTTTATATATTGTTAAGGTTTATAAATAATCATTGTTAAGTTTTAATATTATTAGACATTAGTCTAAATTATACAAAACTCATTAGGATTGATTAATTTTAACATTTTCAACACTAAATTTGCATCTGTCATAATGTATAGAATTTTTAAAATTATTTTAGACATTGGAACCGCAATTGACCTTAATACTAGCTTTTTACGTTGGGATTTAAATATAAAATATTTTAACATTGGGATAAAAAAAACCACTCAACTTTGTTTTCTTTCGCTATTTTTTAAAATTTATTACTATGCGCATTTCAACATACACTGGAACTCTAATAAATTAATTAAATATGCAACTTACACTTGTATTAAATGTTCTCAATGGTATTATGAAAAATACGTCGTTGCTAGGCCTCGTAGTTGATGATTCCCTCGTTATTACGACGTCAATTCAGTTGGAAAGCGAAGTTGTGCCGAGGAGATGTTTGTTTCTTTTTAAGTTAGTGAACCGTTGTACACCAGCAAAGTCACCGGCTACATCGGTGTACTATATACGATGGCACATCTGAAGTGAGACGATCGGAGCACACCAGTATTTTTAGTTTACTCCTATTTAAAAAAAAATATATATATATCAAAGTCATCGGTATTCTTATACCTCCGAAAACTAGGTGAAAAATGCTTGTGTTATTCGAAGGAAGTAGCAAAGTGCGAGGTTCGAACTTCCGCACGGAAGTCGATATGTCAAAAAGTTGCAACATGTATTTTAGACAAGTATCGGTTTATAATCATTAAAGGAGTGGCAGAATGAAAGATTGTATTTAAATTTAAAAAAAAACAATTATGGTATCGTAGTTATGTCAAGAAGTTGCAATATAATTTTTTGATAAATATCAAGCTAGAATCACTAAAGAAGTGGTAGAATGAAATATTGTATCTGAATTAAAAAATATATAGTTTTGTAGTTATGTCAAAAAGTTGCAATATAAATTTTTGACTAGTATCGGATTAGAATCACTAAAGAAGAGGTCGAATGAAATATTGTTTCTGAATTAAAAAAAAATAAAAATGGTTTCGTAGTTATGTCAAAAAGTTGCAACATAAATTTTAGATAAGTATCGAGTTAGAATCACTAAAAAATTGGTAGAATGAAAAGTCGTATCTGAATAAAAAAAATAGAGATTTCATAGTTTTATTTATTTTACACGACAAGAAATATACATAACTTGCGGAAAAACAACAGGTAATTTAATTTGGACACATAGTTTAAATGGATCTGGGTTTGTTGCTTTTCATGTGTCGTGTCCCCAGTAAACTAGGATTTTACCTGTATCTCACTGAGGACGTTATTTAAAACAATTGCGTAAAAAAATAAAACATGTGTTATAGTCGTCAAAGAAAAAGAGAATCATTAAAGAAAAAGTAGCAGAATAAAAGGTAGAATTTTAAATAAAAAGAATGAAGGTCTATGATTTGTGTCAATACCAATAGAAATTTCAGTCAAATATCGAGTAAGAATCACTAAAGAAGTGAGAGAAAGAAATAAAGAGTCTGATTAAAAAAATAATAAAAGTCTCGTAGTAATGTAAAAAAACTGCACTAGAAAATTTAATGTTAAGTAAGAAAAACTGCACTAGAAAACAAATGTTAAGTAAGAATCATTAAAAAAGAAATAGCAGAATGAAAATTTGATCATAATAAAGGTCTCTTAGTTGTGTCGATAGTCATATTAGAAATCTCAGACAAATGTAGAGTAAGAATGATTAAAGAATTGGTTTAATGAAAGATAGCATCTGATAAATAAAAAAATAATAAATGTTTTGCTGTTATGTCAATAAATTGTAATATAAACTTTAAACAAACTTTCAGTGAGAATGATCAAAGAAGAAGGGGCAGAATAAAAAGTAGAATTTCAAAAAAAAGAATGAAATTCCTAAATTTTCGTTAAAAAAATTTGTCAAATTTCAAACAAGTGTTGAATAACGACAAAGAAAAATGTTTGTTGTCAAAGTTAATAAAAAAATATTATAGTTCGAATATAACCTATCAAACGTTTTTCAATTTCAAATTTGAAACATTTAATTAAAGCACTGTAGGCAAATAACTCGTAATTAAATTTGATCATTTCTTGACGGTCAGTGTGATTCAGGTGGGAGCTCGCTCTAATTAGTTTTGAAGTACATTTAGAGTTCATTCACTAAGTTTCCATCCAGACAAGGTAATAAAAGATCTTATGAAAAGCTATAAACTTAGATTCTATTTAAATTTTCTAATGAAATTTATAAATAAATGCAAGTTGAAGTACATGAATAGTTTTAAATTCATTAAATTAATCTGATACAAAAAAATGGCAGGTTTTCTAAGAAATTAATTCCAGAACTATTAAAATTACTAACTCGTATATTGTTAATATTCAGGTTTAAATGTTTTAAAAATAAGAAGCATACTAGTTGTTTTATTTAACCCTTCCTTCCCTGTGATGTGTAACTAGTACACATTGCTTCTAAAAACTTTAATATCTCTACAAATATAATAAATACTGGGTTCAGATTTTAGGTATTCCTTCGTAACACCTTTACGCATTGAATGAAAAAATAATATTAATAATAATTAGCACTTATCAGCTACATCAGAGATATTTTGTGAAAATCGGGAATAAATTCACCAATACAATCAAACGTGTGCTAGTATGGTACATAGGTATATTCATTCTAAAAACCGCTATGGATGAGGAAGCGACGCTATTCACGTCTCACTCTCACTCTACTTCGGTATATGCGAACCCAAGAAATAGAATCTCAGTTCGCTAGCTTCAGTAGCTCGCGGGCTTTTGTTTGAGGTGGTCGCTTCACCCATTTTGCGAACATCGGCTTATGTTTATTTCACGTTTTCAGCAATTGAATTTCAATTATTATCACTTTTGACTTCAAATTTAATTAATTTAAGCGATTGGCTATGAATATTCTAATTTTTCCGATTTTATTTCGCTCATTTTAACATGAGTATTAAATACACAGCACCGGAATGCGTGGATTTTTTGAGCACAGGAAGGGAAAGGTTAATATCAAAATATTTTTAACACCCTAATACTTTTTCACGACTTATTGTCGATACAAATTTTGGTTAAAAAAGGGTTTTAAGTGCTTTTTTGAAGCAGCGTATTCCATCCAAATCTCTCACAGTTAGGGTTCAACAATTCCACTCCAAGAATTTTCAACGGTTAAAGCCTTATAATACTCGCTCCATAGAATCGATTCGAAACAAATCATCTCATATTACACATACATAACATCACTCTGTTTCCCTGTAGGGATAATGAGAGAAAACAGAGTGACAGACTTTCCTATTGTGGTACACATCCTTCGCTTCATCTACTCTCATTCAACTCCTACGATTTATTTGACGATTTACATCGAACCACACTTTCCTTCGTCTTTCTCATCCACTATAAGCCGAATTTTAACCCTTTTAATCTCACGGGGCCAATTATCGGCCTCAACTAGTGTATGCAAAAAATCCCACGTGGCCGATAATCGGCCTCAAAGTTTTCATACAAGTCTTTATGTTGAATAAAAAAATTTTTTTTTTATGAAATATAAAAATTACTTATTATTTTAAACTCTACAGGGAGATCTCCACCAAAAAATTTGAATTTAAAACTAAATATTAACTGAGATAAAAAATAAAATGTAAACGACTGTTTTTTTTTTCCAAAAAATACTGGGAGTTTTCGCGCATTTTTTGCGAAATATGCTGGGATTAAAGGGTTAATATTCAACTGTTGATATTCCACAAACTTCTTTTGTTGCAGATTCCAAATTGTCATTTATCTTTATTCATTGTTCCTCAATGTCCTACCAATCGTTTATGGTACCCATTTGTTTCTTTCGCATTCACAGTAAATTCATCCAGATTTCTTGTTCTTTTTGCAGTTTCTCACATTTGATGCTCACTGTAGACAAATTCTTATTTTTATGGATCATTATCTTCAAAAACGCTAATTTTAGCCATCTTCAAGAAGTGATGAGTACCTCTGAACAGTGTTATATCTAGAATTCTTTTAAAGTGAAGAATCTACGCACACGAAGTCAATCATAGCTCTTTAATACCTTATTTGACAAGTGTATACATAATATCTTTTATGTCCAAATAAAGTGTTTGAGACAATAAGATCGTTTTCGAAACAAAAGTTATTGTCTATTGTTAGAAGACATCGACGTGTGCATTTAAACTCTGAAATATTATAGAACCTCGAAAAAGCCGTATTACCTACTTTGCTGTCAATAGAGAGAATAATATCAAGATATACGAGTATACTAAGAAACTTAACGCTGTATTTTAGAAAAATATTAACGTCCAAGACCTCAAACAGACTGCGTTGTCTACGTGGCAAGGCCACCTTGAGAAATTCCAATTCACTAGGATTTAGCTATAATTTATTTTTAGACGTCCTATTTGAAACTTTGTAAGTGCAATTATAAGCATCCTGCTTTAGGTTTTTTTTTCTCTAAGACCATATAACATTTAAAAAAGCGAACTGGACGTGATTTTGAATAATTTATTCCATTTGTCCTAAAGGATTTGGTGCACGATTGTACGAGAATGATGAAATCTTTAAAAAAAAAAAAAACACTTGTCAATGGAATTATTTCCACAGACACTTTGAAAACTATTCCAAAGCTGCTTAGTGTTTTCTCTTGTCGCCTTAATTATTTTCCTTCAATAAAAGGCCTTAGCAACAGCAACTATTGTACATCCCTGTAAACTTTAAGAGAATATAATCACAGCTCTCACTCCGAGGATTTCGTTCTCATATACAACCTCTCAAAAGGCCGCAAATCCTTTTTCCTGTCTCTTTTCTTGGAATTGAGCCAAGTGCAGTTATGCTATTCACTAAGCATTTCCATTCTTGAACTGCTAATGAACTAACTCAATTTATTAAAATTTCAATGTAGAGTTGTAGGGTTAACAAGATTGTAATTGTAAATTATCTTTATGAACTAAATTCAATAAAAGATACTCCCTCAAAATTAGACGAAATCATCGGAAGTGAAAAGTGACCAATTTTTATATTTATTGTATTTGAACACAAGCATCTAAATATAATTCAGTTAAAAGAAGATAATTCTTAAGTTTTCACATGCCATAGTACTCGAACTGATTTGAAATTATTCTGAGTAACGATCACACAGCAATGCTCAGACCGACATTAAAATAAGACTTTATTGTAAATCACTTTCGTTGTATACATTAAAACCTGGTAGACTTATCGCTAATGTGTATCGAACTCGTTATAACCGAATCGGAATCAGTGAAAGTGTAAAATATTTTTAAATTTCCTTGAGTGGGACAGAATTCGAATCTGTCGTCCTATTGAGATTTTTAATTAGAACAACGGGACACGGATGTCTTAATGTATTGTACATTCCAAAAAATCCCTCAAAATTGAGATATATATCAATAATTGATTTATAAAGAAACCTGGTGAAAATATGCGGCAATCCCTATATAAAAATATTTAAAAATTATTTTACAGTAAATTTTTGAAGACGATTGTAAGATTTTACAATAATAACCACACATCCATGATTATCTTCTGATTTCCCGCCATACAGCGTGAAGAAATCCTCCTACACCACATCCTCAATTGAACCATGAAGTTCTATTAAAGTCAATAGAACTACAGAAATCCTGTCATCTCTGCCCTGGGGACTAACGAAAGTAAGTCCAACTTACCTTTACGTTATAAGCACAGGCTTCCGAAGCATTATCTATTGCCTGACTAGTCCGTCTACAGTATAATCAGGGAGGACCAAGGTCTGAGTGAATGTGATGGAATGCAAGTAGCCAGAACGAGTGGTCATGTACGTTCTAAATAGGTAGTATTAAAAAAATTTGTTGTAATAATTGTTATCTAGTTACAAGCAATATGTAGGTGTTGAGTATTTCTAAAAAAAACATTGAGAATATTAAAAATAAAATGAATGTAGGAAATTACATTAGATTATTTCATGATCATAATATATAAATTAGATTAGTCATTAAGGCATAAATTTGTTTATAGATATAGTATTTGACGAACGTTTGTGTTAGAGATTACTTTATTAAATAAAAATAATAGCCACCATAACATTTTTATTTATGTAGTTATTTATATTACGTGAACAATCTCTTGAATACCATGACATAGGTCTTAAAATTGTTATATATGTATAGGTGTCCCAAAAAAATATATGCACGCTTTGACACCGTGCCATATACTTGAACTGCAAGAAAATTTATCACACCGCGCAATTGTGAGGAGTTTAAAAATTTGAAAGACTTTTATTCCCAGCAAGATATTGACCTCATGCCAATGTACTTTATTTTATGGGGACTCGTCTAATATATAATGAATTGAGCGCAACCATTAAAAAACAATGCGCCCAAATATCAAGCCTAGTTATCTGCAGCACATGGACCGGAACGACCAAAAATTTGAGCAATTTTTATAAAAAAACAATTACGTCTATATTTTTGTATTTGTAGTTTTAATATTGTCTTCTTTAAATCACAATATCATATCAAGCTTATATTATTGTTGATCGAGCGTATATTCTATACTCTTATAATAGAAGGCGATTAGTAGGACCGATTCTTCCACAATACCATGATTCCTATTTCTTTTTCTTGCCCTTCACCCTTCACCTTTAAAGACGAAACCATCAATTTTACTTCATTATGTTTATTAATAGAAATGGTCCGTAAGGAAAGAACCGCTTTCAGATTATTCGTAGTCATTTGATACCAATAGAATTACGAATCCCAACAAAATCAGATATCTTTATCTATTGAAGTAAATTGAATTGATACATTTTAAATGTTAGAAACGAACGTTAATCGAAAGTGTTCATCTTCTTCTACTCTATCTCTTTCATTCCCAGTTCTTAGCCATATTCACTGCAACGTTCAAACAGGATTATATTACCTCTATTATTTTCGACACCTTATTTCCTTATTTTGCTCGTTTCTCTCAATGTCGCTGATCTTGTGGGGTGGAATAGTCTCCCTCTTAGTGTTAGGGAAATTGGTGGTGTGTTCAGCTTTAGGAAGCACTTACAGATAATCCTTTTAAGAGGTCTTTTAAAAAAAATGATGTTTTAAGAACACTACGTAATGTAACTACACTGAACTTAAAGCTTTCATTTTAGGTATAAAAAAAATCGAAAATCCAATTATCGAATACCCCATCCCTAGCCAATGCGGATTAACGTAGTGACTTTTGACAAACGTCACCAAATATTATTTGATTTTTATAAACTGTCACATTTTAGCTAATTTGTAACAAGATATATTAATTTGTCATTATTGTTAGTTTTTGTAATTAAGAATCACGATTGGCTGAGTGAACGAGCTATTCTTGCTGCCAAGAACAAAGACGTCTACGAACTTAACAATATTATTCAGTTCCTTTTTTAATGTTTCGCAATTTTATATGTT
Organism: Odontocerum albicorne; assembly: GCA_949825065.1. NCBI lineage: Eukaryota > Metazoa > Arthropoda > Insecta > Trichoptera > Odontoceridae > Odontocerum > Odontocerum albicorne. Next base: position 8,661,098 of record OX463848.1, read on the forward strand.
TTTGTTATAACTTTCTTTCTTCTTTTTCAAAGCAATCGATCTGCATCATTCATCAAAATGCCGATCGTTTATCAAAATGCCGAGGAAGCAGCAGAGCGACGTGCAGCCAGACTTGAGGATGCACGATTGCGAGCACGGCGATCGTGTTCTGCAACTTCAGATCTGCTTCATTCTCAACAGAATGGACGCGACAGGCTGAGAGTGGCTGAAAGACGTCAAAAATATTGTATACCCACAAGCATTGTGAAATTAAACATATAAGAAACGTGTGCTTTCTCTATTCTTTCTTTTACATTTAACCAGACTGAGCCACATCAACGCGTTGTCGAGTACAGCTAGTTTCCTATAAAAATATAATTTTTATTATATGGAAAGCGACCCTGCCTTCCGGGAAATGCTCTTTTGATGTTGTTGGGTAAATATTTCCCATACAATATTTATCTTTAATAAATAAATATTTTTAATACGCCTGACACTTTTTGAAAGCAAATGTCGTCACTGTTTATTTAAATTTGTTGGTATATTTACTATTTGTGTATCAGATTTTAAAATCTGTATATGATTTATTTTCTAAAGGCTGCTATCAAAATGTGAAAATAAATAGGAACATTATGTTATCTCCATAAATTGGTTTCTAGAACGACTATGTACCAACCTGGATGTTGCGGTTTCAATTCAGGCCAATACCCGACTTTTTTTAAAGGCTATGGTTTTCTCTTAAGGTATTTTAGAAATCTTTCTAGTAAGTTAGAAGAGATTGCTTCATTTACTAATGTTTAATAGATTGCTTCATTTACTAATTGACTATGAACCCTCCAGGTTATACTGTATAGGTAATATCTACTGTATAGTTAAAAAAAAATTTTCATGTAGCGTCGTTATTTCTACAGTCATATTCATTGCCTTTACAACATCTGACTAATTGATTCTTAGATAAAAGTGTATTCTTAATATGAACTTTCTACAGCCTTAAGCGTAAGATGGACCAAAAAAATCTAAACAATTATGCTCTGCATTTTTCTACTAAGTGGGTGAAAAAAGGTTGTTATATCCATTTTTTTTATCCATAATTATTAGTAAATATCTGTTCTTCAGATTTGTTACAACACATAGAGTATATTATTTATAGTTAAGGAGGGTATTCTATTCTAGAGGTGTGAATTTTGGGCGTTTTTTTCAGACTAAATTAAAAAAAATATATATATCTTTCGTATACATTTTTTACAGTTTGTTTTTTGATGATTAGAGAATGTACAAAAAAAAATTTGAAAAAAAAAATTGAAAATTCAAGATGTTATCTTGTAAAAAAAGAAGGTGCGCTGGTCGACATGATTGGAACCTTTTCGTAAATCTGTAACAAAAATCATACACAGTTTTTTGATAAGAAATAATGTCGTTGTAGTTGGTACGAAAGAGAAAAAAAAATACAAAAATCGTAAAATGGCGGCTGTCGGAAACATTTTAATTTTTTTACTATTTTTTCAAAGTTTTAGAATTAAAAAAAAAATGTAAAAAAAAAAAGTTTTCAATTTTTTAAGGTAGGAACAATACAAAAACATTTATCAAAGTTTCATACCAAATTTGAAGGCAATCGGTTGGATTGAACTTGAGATTTTATAGCGAGCAGGTCGAACAAAGTAGTTTCGAGAATTAGTATTGAAATGTCTGAGTAATTCCGGTGTGGCATAATTGATGCCTCATTTATAGCTTTAACTTCGTAAATATTGATAATTGTAAAGTTTTCTTTTGAGAATATATTCTTCAAGGTCTAAACTGTAAGAAAATGCTTAAAAAAACATTTTTTTCAAAATTCTAGAGTGGAATACCCCCTTAAACAGTTTATCTTGGAAGCGCTAAAGTAACACCGTTACCCCCTCCCCCCCCCACAATTGAATTATATTAATAAATCTATCCTTTCTTTCTATTTGTACATATAAACGCGTGTACATATACGTGTAGTAACTAAAGTATACTAATATGTAACGTATATGTATATTTATAACATTAAAATACGTATATGAAAAATTCTATCGTTTCCTCTCTACTGCTATGTTTTTTTTCTTATAACGCCAGACAAATGCCCATCAAATATCCCAAGTCCATTTTATAAGTCTGATGAAGGAGTAAGGTGTCTTTAAATTGGAGCTTTACTCTAAGCAAAAACCACCAACGGTGTGCCTTGAAACATTATATTTTTCATCTATCAGGTACACTAACATCAATTCCAGTAGTTTGTCCTTGAATAGCTATATATTTTACCTTAGTCAATCCACAGTGCTTTTGTACGGATATCAGACATTCAAAGTCACAAAGTAGCTTTAAAATAATTATGACCTGTAAATTGGAAAACATAAGAGAAACATTCAAATTTATTGGACTCGTTTTCAGGCAATAGTTCCATTTATTGTTATAACTGAAAAATGATTAAGAGAAATAAGGTAAAACATAGCCTTTGAAATGTTAATTGAGTATTAAAAATTATTAAGCGGAACCCAAAAGAAATAAAACGGTATTTTCAACAACCACATAGACAACTAATGAATGGTCCCAGTTTAAAGGGAGACATTTCGTTGTAGCTAATGGCAACAAACACGCCAGTCTTCTAGAATTCGAAGAGTATTCTATGATCAGCAGTCAATTTATAAAATGCTGCAAATGAGAACGATAGTATAAAGTTGACTCAACAAAGCCTAAATTCGAAATAAAAATTGTTAAACATGGATCTTTATAAGTAATTATGAACGAGCGAAGCGAAGTCCACCCATATTCCCACTAAAATTCACATTTTCCCCAAATTTGTGATCGATTTTTTTCTAAAAATACAACACATAAAAGAGAGAACAATTGTTTTCAGATGCGTGCAGAAGTTTAAAAGTGCCCAATAACATTTTATAAGCAATACACGTACTCAAAAATTGCAAATTTACGTTTAAAACTCATATGTGATTACGAATAATTAGTTCATACAATGTATTAGTTAGTTATTGAAATAACCTTAAAGGTTGACACATCTTTCTCATTTTTCATCAATACACAAAATAAGTAAAAAGTGAACAATTTATGAATCCATTTATTAAGTTAACAATTATTGACCTGAAAATGAATTAAACATTATCTAGTATTTTGTATTCCTGTGTTACGAGTATATGTAAAACATCCCTTTTCTTAAAACTTCTGTGTTTTTCAGAAATAAGGTCTGTTAACTTCAAACTTAAGTTGCGTTTAGCCTACTTCTTATTTCAGTTAAATTAAAAAAAAAAGCTTTTGAATTTTGAACTTTAGGAAGTTTCCCACTTTCGAAACAGCGAGTCCAATCAATGCACAGCTTTAAGCTAGTTATAATTAAAATTGATACACAGAATAATCAAAACCATTATTTAATTACAAAGGGTACAAAATATAATAGAAGCCTCTGGGTTATCGGAAAACCTAAATGAACCTTTTTAGTATGAAATTACTCATTATTTGTCAGTTTTATATGGTTGAAAGCGATACTTTTATTAAATAAACTGAAAATAAGATAAAATAAAGATCACTGGCATTCAACCCCCTGCTCAGAAAATAAACAACATAAGGGTAAAAGAACTCATTAAAATGGGTAAGGTGAAACATATGGATTACTCAAAGGCATCCAAAGGATTTTATATTTTATGGAAAATCAAAGGTATTTGATTTATAAAATATTGAAATGTTTCGTTTTAAAGATGTTTGTTTTGCTTTTATAATATCAAATGTGCATTTTAAATTAAACATTGTAGACGCAATGTAAGAGGTGATGCACGAAGAACCACCTAGAAAAGAAAGAGTAGACGAGTTCGAGCTGATGCATGTAATAGTGCATGTTCATTGGCAAAAGAAAAGTAGGAAGTGAAGTAAGGTTAGGCGGGGCTTAGGCATCCAATGCCACGCGCAACCAAATCATTCGTTATACGAGTTTTATATTTGAGTGACCGGCAGCCTGTACACTTTAAATTTACACTGAAAAGCATTTTATAATATTTTAATGATGTTCCTTAAGTTGAGTTAGCGCCTTATAGCACGTCATTCGGTCACAAAACAGCGCGAATATTTAATAAAAACATCCAAATAGTCAACATTATAATTCATTTCTGCTATGGACGTTGATACCTCTTTGGTCGTATCAGGTTTTGTAGATATGCAAAGGATTCTTACGTGTGTTGCCAAAGCGTCTACGAGTATATATTCAGTCATAAAACAGCGCCAATATTTAATAAAACCATCCAGATAATCAACATTATAATTTCTTTCAGTTATTGACGTTGATACCTCTTTGGTCTCTTAGGTTTTGTTGGTAGGCAAAGGTTTCTACGGCATGTTGCCATAAAGAATACCAAACATCTTAAAAAGCTGGTAATTACGCGTACAACTGTACGCGTAATTACCTCAACTGAGGGGAATCCTACAAGAGAAAGGTCTCCTACATGATGAGCGGATCAAATAAAGAAGTAAACAAGATCATATTTTAACGGTGTGTTTTAATATAACCCAGGACTGGGAAGGATGGAGCACCAAGTTCCAGATTTAGCAAATGACAACCAGATTCAGCATTGAGCACGCGTTGATCAAGAAAGAAGCATCTTTTTTGGTAGTTTAAAGTTTTAAAGGCTATTTTGGATGTTTTTCCTTTACCAATGCCATACAATTTGTTCAGAGAGCTTTCTGTGTGAGCCCCTAGCCCTTCTGGTAGTTTAAAGTTTTAAAGGCTATTTTGGATGTCTTTCCTTTACCAATGCCATACAATTTGTTCAGAGAGCTTTCTGTGTGAGCCCCTAGCCCTTCTGGTAGTTTAAAGTTTTAAAGGCTATTTTGGATGTTTTTCCTTTACCAATGCCATACAATTTGTTCAGAGAGCTTTCTGTGTGAGCCCCTAGCCCTTCTGGTAGTTTAAAGTTTTAAAGGCTATTTTGGATGTCTTTCCTTTACCAATGCCATACAATTTGTTCAGAGAGCTTTCTGTGTGAGCCCCTAGCCCTTCTGGTAGTTTAAAGTTTTAAAGGCTATTTTGGATGTCTTTCCTTTACCAATGCCATACAATTTGTTCAGAGAGCTTTCTGTGTGAGCCCCTAGCCCTTCTGGTAGTTTAAAGTTTTAAAGGCTATTTTGGATGTCTTTCCTTTACCAATGCCATACAATTTGTTCAGAGAGCTTTCTGTGTGAGCCCCTAGCCCTTCTGGTAGTTTAAAGTTTTAAAGGCTATTTTGGATGTCTTTCCTTTACCAATGCCATACAATTTGTTCAGAGAGCTTTCTGTGTGAGCCCCTAGCCCTTCTGGTAGTTTAAAGTTTTAAAGGCTATTTTGGATGTCTTTCCTTTACCAATGCGGCAATGCCATACAATTTATGCAGAGAGCTTTCTGTGTGAACCCCTACAAGATAGACGGAATATTCATAGTATTGTATTCGGAGCTTTTAATGAAATAATTACTTAAACTCATGCTGAATAAGTTGTTGAAGAGTAATCATAAGGGTAACTAATTAAAAAAAATAACTTCCAAATTATCAACATCATAACTCATCTATTCCCAAAGTTGAGTTTTTACACTAGAAATTATCCTCTATCTACAGTTTTAGTGGTTCAAAGCTTTTATATCTTACTGTTGAGTCTCAGACACTGTTTTTGGATGTTATTTGTTTACCCAGGAGTTTCAAGAACATGTCCAATTCAAGCAAGCTTAAGTAATCGTATGTCACTTGTTTGTTTGTTTTTTTTTGTTAATTTATTTTCCTCGATTTTATAAGCAAACAATGAATACAGAGCTTCCCTAATGCTTTGGTTATCAGCAGATTCGTATTAATGTGGATAAATTGAGAGCCCGTGAATTTCATTTATTTATATTTGTGCTCACTTTTTAATTTTTTTTTTGATGCAAGCACTTTGAAATGGTTTGGGCATATATTGTATAATGAAAAATGAAGAAAGTCTAACAACACAAATTTATAGGGCAAATGTGAGTGGAAGGTGTGGTAGGGCAAAACCAAAGAAATTGGTTTGATCAAGTGAATGATATTTTGAAAAATGGAAACGTAGAAAGTCACAGAAATCGTAGAAGTTGTATGAGAAGGTGTATGATGGGTGGGGATGGGGTGAAAGACGTGTGTCAAGATATAAATGTTAGGTACTCTGTCCTTACTACCCCGGTAGGGAAATAGCGTGATGGTATGTATGTAGGTGTGTTTGTTAACTTTTTATGGAACGTAGCTCTTAGCATAATGTGTCGATATTTTTTATGTATTTGTGGGAACCACGGTCGTCGCTGAATATTGTCAACACATACGGTCAACGACCGACGAAACGACCTTTGGATATGTCCAAAGGTCACATACCAAAACATTGACGCGGCCGGACAGCGCGCCAGTCCCGTAAACAAATTGTTTACCCACAATACTATTTACGATGCATTCCACAGTAGAAAGAGAACGCATCACGCTGTCTCGCCGATCCCGCAAACAAATTGTTTACCCACAATACTATTTGCGATGTCTGCAATACTTCAATTAACCATTTCTGCACGCACAGAAGCGAGATAAAAATATATCGCGGGTGCACTCCCGCGCCCATTCTGAAATGTATAAATACCCACTTACCGATAAATAAAACATTCATTCACTCTCTCTTTCCGCATTGCTAATTGACGTATTTTATTTATTTACCAACAACTACTATCATCATCTCTTCAGGCAAGAAGCATACAGCTAAATATTTATTTGTCATACTATATTCGTTCATCGAAGTTAAACTTATAAGGAGGGTTATCTTTCACTTTTGTCATGATAAGAAGGGGTGCAATTTAAGAAGTTAAACATTTCACATATATTTTTTAAGTCCATACTCATCAGCAAAAATGAGATGGGAATGGACATCAAAAAAATAATCCAAAGTGAAAACACTATTCATCAGGACTTAAGGTCATGAAGGTTAGCATAGACATGTCTCGTAAGCAAATCAGTTGACATGGTCAACAAAAATCTTTATTGATGGCCAACAACACGGAATAAGGTTTCTAAGCAGTCCGAGAAGGAAAGCGGCTTAGAGAAGAATCGTTCGAGAGACTTAAGTTCTAAATGCATTATTTGTCCATCCGAGAGAAGAGGGGTAACAACAAAGTAACCTTTCACCAAACAAAAATAAACTAATTTAAAGTTTACGATTTATTCACTATATGAATAAAAGTTGACAGTCTGACGATGACATACTCAGGGTTACAAGCAGTTTAAAAAAGTACTCTGTCTATTACTTGATATTTTTTGTCAGTGAACAATAATTTTGACTAACGATAAAGCGATAAAATCAATTTACCGGTAAAAAAAAAACAGAAATGTCAAAACAAGCATGAACTTTTACTACGTTAATTTTAATGTAAATATTTTAAATTTAAAGTATGTTTTGTAAATTTAATGTATGTATTGTAAATTTAAAGTAAGTATTCTTATTTTAATGTAAGTATTGCAAATTTAATGTAAGAATAAAAATCTTAATTTAAACATTGTAGATAATGTAAGCTATTGCAAAATTGATATTGTAATTTATTATTCTAATTTGTTTTATCAAACACTGTTTATTCCACTTTTTATAACGGTATAACCCTACCGGTTTCAAGGCTTTCACCTCATCTTTGTGCTCCCCTTTTGATGAGGCGAAAGAAATGTAAATATTTTAAATTTAATGTATGTATTGTAAATTTAATGTATGTATTGTAAATTTAAAGTAAGTATTCTAATTTTAATTTTAGTATTGCAAATTTAATGTAAGTAATTTAAACATTGTAGATAATGTAAGGTATTGCAAAATTGATATTGTTATTTATTATTGTAATTTGTTTTATCAAACACTGTTTATACCACTTTTTATAACGGTATAACCCTACCGGTTTCAAGGCTTTCACCTCATCAACAGAGGAGCACAAAGATAAGGTGAAAGCCTTGAAACCGGTAGGGTTATACCGTTACAAAAAGTAGAATAAACAGTGTTTGATTAAACAAATTACAATGTCTCTAAACCTCCACAATGTTAATGTTTTAATTATAAATATTATGTTGTTTATTACTTTTTATTTCCCTTGCATATCATCTCTTAAATGAAATAAGAATATTTTTTCACGTAGAAATAATTTAAATGCACATAAAGTGAAATAACAAACAGGTATACTTTTAATTTAAATTTCTTAAATGGGAAAGGATTTAGATAAATTTGTCGCAAATAATCTTAAAATAATCGACAATTGCTACATAAATAAGCTAAAAGTGAAAAAATTAAGAAAAAAAGGAATCATTTAGTTCATCTAAGTATTTCACTGTTTAAATTTTATTTTAAAAGGAAAGAAATTAATCAAGAATAATCCCAATTGTTCAGCTTGAATACAAATGGCCAAGAGTAATGGATCTCGTTCTTCCAGAATCTTGGTTGGAAATCAAACGATTATTGAGTTTTGTAGAAGTTACGTGACGGGGTTATTGGAACATTTTCAATCTTCTCCAGATAATTATCCTTATAAATTGTTCATGGTTACAAAGCAATTGTCACGTTTATGTTTTTATTTATTAGTTCTCTATTGAAGACCAAACTAGTGGGTTTATTTCTATCAGACAATCTGTTTCAAACAATCAGATTAAAGTGAAATAAGGGAAGTTAGGTGATCGCAAAAACTATTCAAACTGATATTAGACTACTTTCAGGTATTCGAACTCGAAACTTATAGGTAGAAGTCAAGAGATCTAATTTCGTCAGGTAGAAAAAGTTTTTTTAGGTAACGGGTAAGTAAAATTCGAAAACAATTTGTTTTACTGTATTGTATTACACTTTTGTTGTACAGTGCAATCTAGCGTGCTTATTCGCATGTGGCGATCTCTTCCGACCAATCAGAAAGATGTTAAAGTGGCCTTAAGTGAAAACCAGATTGGAATCCTTTTAAAATAAATCTGGGTTCCAGCGGGATTTGAACCCCGCAACCTCCGGGCTGGAAGACATCGTCTTATCAACTAGGCCACGGAGGTCATTGTCGTTGGTCGACAATAAAATAAAACCATTTTAAGATAAAATAATAAAATAACAATTAATAACCATTTATAAAACATAATTTAGAGAGAGAACTTTCTTCAAAGTGCGCTCTTATTTGGAATTTGAACCCACTATTATTTGAAGATTAAAAATATAACAAGATAAATATAAAGTATAAAAATTGAGTGTAAGATATAAAAGTGGACGCTGCGTCCATTTGAGCGAGCACTTCTCCGAATCTAAATATGTTTAGAAAAACATACTATTTGCTAAGAAAACCGCAAAAAACTTCTACATAAAAATCTTTTTATAACATATCTTCTGATATGTGATGGTAACACATTTGGCTTAAGATGAAATTTAGTGTTTGTGTGTACTGTTTTTGTATTACTATACTCGTACATTTTGCTAAGACTTCCAAAAAAGTGTTGTTTTCAGTTTAATACTTCCTTAATATTTTATTTATTAGCACTGCTTTATAATATTTTTTTTTATTAAACAAAGTAAAATATTGCACAAATATTTGTCAAGGCTATACCTATGTACAAATGTATTACTTAACTAATCTTAATTATATGTTATCATTTATGAATTTACTTAATCTTATTTTCCTACATGTTATTTTATTTTATTTTTTACAATCTTAACATATGATTTCATAGAAATAATTAACACCTACATACTACTTATAACTAGATAAAAATTCTTACACTAATTATTTAGCAAAAACAAGTTCACTCGTTCAGGCTTCTTGTATTACAGGCTCCGTTCAGGCTACTTTTATAATAAATATAACAGTTCAAAAATATTATAAAAAAAACTCTGATCGTGTATGACAAGGGTAATTTATCTAGTATTATTCAATCATATAATATGTAATTTGTTTTATCAAACACTGCTTATTATAAACAGTGTTTGATACAACAAATTACAATGTTTTAACCCTCCACAATATTGAGATGAATACATTGAAACTGGTAGGGTTATACCATTATATAAAGTGGAATGAACAGAGTTTGACTAAACAGATTACCATGTATTTAAAGATTCACAGTGTAAATGCCTTTACTATAAAAAATATGTAATTTAACAAATCATAATTTGACAGTGGAGTGTACTCTTTTATATAAATATGAAGATGGGCAATTTTCAAGAGAGAGGATATAAATAATTAAATTAAACAAATATATATTATAATTCAACAAAGGTGCGAGTATATTCTTTCCACTGGAAATTTCACACAATAGAAGGAGATAATACTCCTACATGTATTTCACCTTGTAGCACATTCTACACATTTGCTTAGAGAGTTTTCCAATTTCGTCCAGTCGAATTGTTTTTGGAGTGCATAAGAACGTTACACGAGATCAGAAGTAATGTAATTGGCAAAATTCCAGGAAGTTGTCGGTTTATTCGAGCAATTCTGAAGTCAGAGTTCAAAAAATAATTAAGGAATAAATTTGCTGAAAAGTGGGTAAGTGGTTTTTTTAATTATAATGTATTCTAAAATATAAATTTTCGGAACCCTACTGTTCAACTTAATAGGACGACAGATAAAAAAAGTAATGCTGATGACATTATTGTGTAAGAAGAGAATGAAAATTTATAACTTATTAGTATGAGAGATGTAATGGGAAATATTTGATCCAAAATCATGGGGATAGAAATATGTGAAAGGACAAGATAATGCGATATATGAGTGAGTAATGAAATATTAGAACACGTTGAAGGATTCTGCTATTTAGGTAGTATTTTATTACATGATGGAACAGTTACGAGGGATATTGAAGGGCGTGTAGCAATAAGAAACAAAGTCAATGGGGCAATGAAACATATATATTCGAACCTGAAAGTATTAAAATCTGCTAAGATGAAGTCCACAATAGTATTTTAGTAGCAACTTCCATGTATTAGAGTGAAACGTAAACGTCAGAAAAGACTGAAAGGAGCCAAATAAATGCTTTAAAAATGCGTGTATTGGGAAGAATAGATACGGTGACAATGTATGATGGAATACAAAATAAAGTTATTAGAAATGGATATGAACTAAAAACTTATGTGTTGACTAAATGAAGAAGAGCACTCTTAAATGGTTTATGCATGTGGGACGAATAATAAAGAAAACCTACCAAAAGTACTATACACTGCAAATATGAGTGAGAAACCCACGGGATGTATGTTGGGATCAGCGGCGTCCGGTCCCGAGGTGCGCTGGTGCGCTGAGCACTAACTCACCTCGAGATGCTGAGCGAATATGAAACATCGCTGTCTCACGGTTTACTCTGTCGGCCCTATATGAATTTGCGTTTCCGTCCGGTGTGTATTGGAGATCGCTCCGGTAGTATTGGCCAACATGGCCAGTCAATTTGAAAGGAATATTAAAAAAAAATATATATTTTTTTAATTGTCACTTAAATAAAAATACTTGCACTATTTTCAGCATTCTTATAATACAAATATTTAACATTTTTTGAAGTCATGATTGCGAATATATAATTAAATTTTTACGAATTACTTCTCCGGTTCAGCGCACCAACGCACCTCTAGACCAGCCGCCGGTGGTTGGGATCGAGGAAATGATATTTGAAAAGAAAGACAATTCAGAAGAAAGAGAAATCATAGGAGCTGCATAAGAATGTGTATGGTCCTGGAAGAGATGGAGTATGTACTCGTATGTTGACATAGGAAAGTCTTATTTCCCTCTCCTCTCGGCCTACCCCAGTAGGGTAACGGCGTTATTGTGTGTATGTATATACTCGTAATTACATAATATAAACGCGCTTTTAAATAATTAGTACCAATGACATCGAGATTGAAGATCAAGGATACTGTTTAAAGGAAGGATAAAAAATGAGTAAAGTGGTCAGTATCCTGGTCAAATGGTAAACATGCTAACTTTGCACCCAGGCGCCTCAGGTTCGTTATCCAACGGGATTACTTTAACTTTCTAGACATTTTTACCTCTATATGACAATCTTTACTCAATGAAGATGAAGATTGATTTATTAAGGCAATTTATTTTTGGGTACACAATTTATTTTTGGGTGAGATAGCAAGCCAATTACTGTGTGAAAAGGTAACGACATTTTTTTAATACCTTTGAATAAAGGAAGTAAAATTATTAAGGTTTTTATTTGATTATTATTTTTAGTTCTTTTATTCCAAATTCAGGTAATTGAAAAGACACTGTGAGGGTTTTATCAATACCCTCTTTCAAAATTGTCGAGCTTTTAACTAAAAAAAATTAGTACTTTCTTAAAGCTTTCAAAAAGGATATGTTTGACTGACTGATTTTCAATAAAATCGTAATTTAATTTTCCTTCAATGTCACTAATAATTCTAAGGACGAGCTACGGGCAAGGATTATAATATTTAGACAAGACCGACGATTTTTTTCTCAAACCCTTTCAGTTGAATTTGAATAATTTTTTCAGTCAGTCTAGATACATAAATTACGTCTATTTTTTTAGTTTTTTTTTGTATTGGACATGAAAAAACTATTGATGTGAGTAAAACAATTTTTTTAAATTAAAAAAAAAACATCCTTTCAACTCAAGTATGAAGTTTAAATCGACAATTGCGTATTTTATTGAAAATAAAATGTCGTGGCCCCGGTGACTTGAATTAAGTAAAAAGGGTTTCAGTAAATCAGTTCAGGAGCTCGTCTGAAAACAATAATGGCAAGCGTTAGAAATAGAGCTGGAGAGTGTGTCCTAGTAGGACGTGCTGATGATGTTGATGTTGACATCTCTGTATTCGCTTTAGTCGAATTCTGTGTTCCTTTTCGTTCGGGGTCATCAATTTAGCGAATAATAACAAGTGCTTTTATTCATCGATAAGTAGGTATATATAGAATTTCAGAACGGGACGCGTGACTGCGTCCGCGGTATATCTCGATCTCACTCCTGCGCGTGCTGAGGCAGACGCAAGCGCTGCGGATACTACAGTGGGTAGGATATTTATTGTCGAAACGGCGAGACGGCGTGATATGTTCTCTTTCTACCTTGGAATGCGATGTAAATATTATTTGCGTGTAAACAGTGTTGACGTTTCTGGTATGTGACAATTGTAGATATCCAGAGGTTGATTCATCGGTCGTTGACCCTGCATGTTAACAATATTTTAGGGACGTGGGTACCCTACAGAGCTATGTTGACTTAAATGGAGATAACCTGAAAGTTACGTGCCTACTTCAGTGATTCTCAACACGAAGGTTCGTTTAATGAAACCAGAAATAACGTTACACACTCAAACGGTTTTGCATCGCTAAATCGATTATATTGAGAAATATAATGCATGTAATCATCATCATTATGTCGTGTAGGTCATGACTGAGCATTGTGATTACCCATGATAGCTTCCGACGGCTCATCTCCATCCAGCCCTGCACTCCACGGCTCGAAGGGCAGTTATCAAGACTGTAACGTTTTTCACTTGGTTAGTCAACGCATTGGGCTTATTTCTCCAGTGCGTCGTCCATTCACAACTCCAGTAACCTTCCTTCAGTGGTTAATAGGTCTCTTATTTGCTTTTTTTTCTTTATTTTCTCTCTTTTCGCTGGTGGTGTATCGGGGATTATGCGTACGTGTTTGTGCGTTATCTTCTCGTTCATTCTTTTAAAACTGCTTAACTATTTCAATGTATTACTGCCTCACTATTTCAATGTTGTTTCAACTATTTCATTTCCCATTTGTCATTTTATAAAATTAAGACTCCTTTGAGGCTTATCTTTTTTTTTCGTTCTTGCTGACAGTTAACCTGAGGTGGTATATGTGGGTTTACTTTTTTTTGTTTTCTGCCATACGTTTTTGTTTTTTTTATATTTATTCTTTAATCTAGATATGCGGGGTGTGGGATGGAAGCCCCCCGTTGCCATTGCGGTCGGGCTCGCCTTACATTGGGGGGGTGTACCTCGGACGGGGGAATGTTTGTGGGATGAGCCCGGACCTTTTAATGTCTTCTCTCCTGAATGTATTTTTTTTGTCATCTATTTATTTTCTGTTTTTTTTTTATCTTCTTGTTTAACGTGTTCAAGGGTGTGGGCTGAAAAACATCTGGTGTCCTCGTGGCTGGGCTCGCCCTATATTGGTGGGGTGTATCTTAGCCAGGGGGATGTTATTAGATGAGCCCAGACCTTTTAATAGCTTCTGTTTTTTTAATGTGTTCTTGAAATGTGTCTAAATGTATTATGTACATACTATGTTGCTATCAATAAACCTGTATTTATTTATTTATTAAACTGTCTCCTTGGCACGAGCAATGTGCCCCAAGAATCGGAGAGCTCGTCGAAGGTACGAGTATATTCTCGACAATCTGTCGGCAATTCTTAGTTCTTCGAGAAGGAAGATGTTAGTTCGTCTTGCTGTCCATGGAATTTGTAACATCCATGTCTAGCACCATATAGCAAATTAATCTTTTCTATGTCTTTTGTTTCCTTTTAGAGTCTTATACATGTAATACGAGTAAACTAAGTTAATGTGTCTTTTGTTTCTTTTTAGAGTCTTATACATGTAATACGAGTAAACTAAGTTAATGTGTCTTTTGTTTCCTTTTAGAGTCTTATACATGTAATACGAGTAAACTAGGTTAATGCGTCTTTTGTTTTCTTTTAGAGTCTTATACATGTAATACGAGTAAACTAGGTGAATGTGTCTTTTGTTTCCTTTTAGAATCTTATACATGTAATACGAGTAAACTAGGTTAAAGTGCTAAATTATCTTTTAGATTCTTATACATTTAATACGAGTAAACTAGGTTAAAGTGTCTTTTGTTTCCTTTTAGAGTCTTATACATGTAATACGAGTAAACTAGATTAATGAAATATGTAGAAAAATATCATTTAACTTTTTATTTATAAATAATAAGCTATGAAGAACTGATCAATTTTCAGATTTAAACAATCATTTCTGAAAACCTTGATTGATATTTTAGAGATGTTGGTGCTATCGCATGAAATAATGGCAGTGTGGAAATGCATTGCTCATCCGTGCGGAAAGTCGTCGTTTCGAAGCCAGCGCTATGTTACTATCCTGGAATGACACAGACATTTTTTCCGCTTAGTATTTGGGGGTATAAGGATATCCATGACTTTAAAACTATTTTGCTTGATTGCTTGTCCGATATATTCTTTAAAAAAGAGAAAAGAAAAAAAATCCTACCGGTGTACTCCTATCGTCTCATTTCGGTGTACCATTGGATCCAGTAAAGCGGTGTGACCGGTGTGCAAAAGCTCACTCACTTAAACTTCGTGGCGCAGCTTAGCTTTCCAACTAAATTGACATTGGAATGGCGAGAGAATCCTCGACTACGAGGTCCAGAATCGATCGATCGAGATACTCTTGAATATCAAAATGATTACTCTTGAACCATAAACTTGTTCCAACCATACTCCATTTGGTCTTCATGTACCATACCTATTACTCGCATTTCTTTTCAAAACACTTACGTGATTTATATAATTTGGTCATAAGCAGTGAAAAAAAAACGTATTTTTTAAATTGAACAAGTAAGAAAAATAAAAATAAAATAAAAGGCTAATTTATATTCCAACATTTAGGGAGGTGACTCTCCTCAAAGATGTTCTAAAGATACAATTTATTTTATTAAAACACTTAATGAATAAGTTCAGAGATCTGAACATACATTTTTCCATCTCTTTTACAGATTAAACTTTTTACATAAATTAAAACATCTTCTCAATAACATGAATTTAAAGCTTAATTAAGAAAATATATCAATCTATCATTATTTGATAAAAATATATACATTAATTAACATATAAAAGTAAGGTTACAAAAACAAGTGATAAATGAATAAAAAAATATTAATTTTATTTATTTATTAATTTAATTCCTGACACAACAGTGCCTTTTACATTACATGAAAACAATAGCACACGAAACCTGTTAATTCAAATGCTTAAAATTATTAACCAAATTACAAAAGATCTCACTTTATATCAAAAGGAATGTTCAGGTGATCGGGTGATTGTTCGGGTGATTATCTGTCTTTGTGGGGTTTGTTGGCACATACTCACGTATGTGTTCATGAGTTTCGTGGGGATGGATAGTCATGTAGCGATGCTCGTTACCAATTTAGCGTGTGTCCTAGTAGGACGTGCTGATGATGTTGATGTTGACATCGCTATATTCGTTTTAGCCGAATTCTGTGTTCCTCTTCGTTCGGGGTCATCAATTTAGCGTGGTGCTTAATTCGATACGTCGTCGTGATGATTTAGATTTGTTTGTATTTAAAATGAAATACAAATATTCAGGAATGCGAACGAAAATGAGAGTGAATAGCGGGTAAATAATAACAAGTCTTGACAGTTGAATGAATAATAATGTTTATTTGTCTACAAGTAGGTATTTTATAGTAGTGAGTGAATGTGCTCGCGATATATACTTTGTCTCACTCCTGCGCGTGCACTAGTGTAGCGGGTAGGATATTTATTTGTGAGTACACATTGTTGACGTTTCTAGTATGTGACAATTGTAGATAGTTCAGAGTTTGATTCATCGATCGTTGACCCTGTATGTTTATAATTTATTTTAACAACAAATTATGTTTGACAATTATTTATTTATTTAGGGGACGTAGGTACGCTACAGTCATTTGAATGATTTATTCGACCATGCAACTTGCTTCATTTACTTTTGTCTGGTTGTCTGGAAGAGTTTGCCGTCTGGTAATAAGCTTGCCAGATTGTATTTGAAATAAAAGTGTTAAATAAATAAATAAAAGATAACAAACATGTAGATACATTTAAAACAGTAGCTACATTTACTAAGAAGTCGTTTTGAGTAAAGTTATATAATATTTATATGATAAATGGTGTATATTTAAACTCGATATATTTATGCATATGGAGATGTATTCAAGAAACTCGAATGGGAAACTAAAGGAATCTGTATTAATGATTCATATCTGAGCCATTTTAGGTTTGCAGACAATATTAGTCCCTTTGTTACACTTCCTGAGGAACTATACATAATATCAAATACTGGAACTGGCAGAGGCAAGCAAATTAGTGGGTTTGAAAATGAATATTGAAAAAACAAAATATATATCGAACCATTTTGCTAATGTCACTTAGATCCAGGTGGGTGGAACGCAGCTTGAACAGGTCCAACAATATATCTACTTACGACAAAGTATTTAATTTGAGGATCGCACTCTCAATGAAATAAATAAAATAGTAAAACAAGCTTGGGTGCATACTAAATTATAACAGGAGAGACCGCAAATGCAAGAGACACGAGTCCAAATAAAAGTTAACGATGTTATAGAGGCTGCAAAAAGACTGAAATGGAAGGGGGCTGTGACCATCGTTGGATGTATGAAGTAATTTAGTGGAACCCAAGATGCAGACCTAGGCTTGTAAGAATATCAGAGGCATGCTGGGTGAACGAAACACGAAAGCAAAGATCGACTACGTGGCAGCATTGCGAAAATGACAGGATTTCTTGGTAACAACTTGGAGAGGCCTATATCCTGCAGTGCATGAATGTGGACTGATGATGATGATGTCTATATATGTTATAAATTATTACCAAATTTAGCCAAGTCGATACATATGTTTTTTGGGGATAAAAAAATTGTATGATTTTATTGTTCCATCAATGCGTTAATCAAAGCTTGTGCAATATTGTTCCATCATGCAATATTGTTCCATCAATGCGTTAATCAATGCTTGTTAATAAAAAAGTTGTATGATTTAATGGTTCCATCAATGCTTTAATTAAAGCTTGTTAATAAAAAAAATGTATGATTTAATGGTTCCATCAATGCGTTAATCAAAGCTTGTTAAAAAGAAGACTGATATTATTTTAACGTGCATTACCATTAGTTTAAATCATTTTTGGAAGCAGAATAAGCCAATGAATCTTAAATACGCAGAAAAATAATAATTGTTATTAGTGGTAAAATGCTTACATAGATTAAGGAGAATTGAATGTATCGAGAATTTTAATGGATAGTAGTAATCTTAAAAATTAAAAAAACACATTTGTTTACTTGTAGCACGAGATGCAAGTAGCTTTGTAACATCGTAACATTTCGCGTGTTGATGTAGGGTAACGCAACTCCAGAGGTACGAGTAAAGTATTGTCTTTATATAATGTACAACGCTTCAGCGACTACGTTAGATATCGAGGAAAGGTATGCATTTTATATGATGAGACGTGTTAAATAAGGTAATAGGGGAGACTACATCAAGCAAAAAAGGTTGATCGATAATACTAACTTCCACAACATGCCTATACAATTCTTGTAAGCAATAAACACTTTAAATATGACTATAACCTTATTTGAGGAATTGGGAAACGATGACAAGCTTCCTACTAACACACAGAGGAAAAAACCAAGAACGAATTTCAAAATTCAAACCAACCATCACACAGCTTCCCTGTTGAGCAAGGGAGAGAGGACAGAGCGCAAGACTTTCCTATCTCAACACACATATTTCGCCTCTTTCACATACATACACCTTGTCATACAACTAATACGATGTCTCTGATTTGTATACGGGTATTTGGTTTCAAAATATGACTCACTTGATCTAACCTCATTTATACTATATATTGCTTTTGTTAGTATTTCTTCATTATTTTTTTTACATACCCAACCCTTTCAGTGTGTTCTTCTTCATCTTACTCGACACGTCAGCTTTAGTTTAACATTCATCCCAAATGACTGCATTCCGTATTCAGCTATACACTGTCGTCCCATATATTTTTCGTAGTGCGCGTATTTCTAAAACATATTTTTTTTATCTACTTTGCACGGATTTCTCCTGTTACACAAAGAGAGTCTGATTCTAGAGTTAGCTTATTCGTTCGGAAGAATATCAGCCAGGATTCTTCTCGTACTGCTAGGCGGTACCGAGAATATATCCAGTGTCGTTCAGTTAGTTCAATATCTCTATACTACGCGTGACTGAGTGTTTAGCCATGATATTCGTTCTGTAAGTTGGTAAGTAGAACAGTAAACTTAGTGTTTCTAGAATCGCGGAACAGTTAAAGCAACCTTGAAAAACCTTAAGTAGGAATATCGCAATGGATTTTTGCCTTCTTGTTTCGAGGCTTCTACTATATAGTTACACACCGCGAGAAGTTCGATATGGTGAGCATATTTTGGGTAATCGCCCTTTGTTCTGTACCATATATATCAGCTCCTTTTAGTTTTTTTCACGTCCACGCTACATTTTCACACATCGAACGAAGTTGGTATTATATACTGTTGTGGACTATCTACTCAAAAAGCATAATTTTTCAACATGTTCCAATCTTGGATTCAATTTCCTTAATTTAAACATACTATCTTTGATCTCAATTTTATCTATCCGTCTATCTATTGCTCTATTTTTAAATACTTACGACGATAAGAAAAAAATCACCGAGAGACAAAAACAGAATTATGAAATTTATACCTATATAAACATATGGGAAGAAAAATATTGAACATTTTACGAGGACATAAGATTTGCGAGCTTTATGAAATACTTCATCTAGATACGCGAGTAAAATGTATATTGGGGAATTTAGAGTAACATTTGTTCCAAGATTTGGTAAAAGTTAGATTTTTTTGGCAAATATTTCAAAGGTTCTGAGCGTATTGCAAAACACGCTTTATGAAGAATAAAGTATTTTCAAACTTTCAAGGTGGATTGAAAGTAATCTGTAAGTTTTTTTTAAATTCAACTATTTTACAAAAAGTGGAATTAACAGTGTTTGATAAAACAAATTACAATATCAACTATTTTGTTTGATTTGTAATTATATGTTACACATACACATATACGTCGTCGCGGTTTTTCCTTGTCGGCGTCTGATTTATCTATTACAAAAAAAAACAACCTTGGAGTAACTGCGGTTTCTAAATAGCGCTGTATATATAAAGAGTTATATATTATATTTTTCTTCTCCCTGGCTCCATCCCAACTCACTGTCTGCGAAGGCTGTTGGGGTCCGCTCTCCTCGTCCTCAGGTTGTATGCTCTTCTGTCCCGGACTACGTCCCCCAGGCCGTGCCTCTACATCAGGTTATCTTTTTGCACTTTGCAAATTTGAAAAAAAAGGGACACAACTTGTGTTAAGACCTAATATTATTACTTGACTGCGTAAAAGTAAATATTCGTTTTACAAAATTTTAAATACAATAGTGTTTTAATGTGGTCGATGAACGAAGAGAAACTTTGAGTATTTGCCATAGTAAATGTTATTATTACTTATAACTCTTAGTAGGGTGAATTACCTTAATCAAAACATGTATTTAATTACTGTCACCTGTCACTTTGAATGAATGCCCAACACCCATGACGAGTAAAATACAAAGTCGATCATCAGGGTACTTGACTTGGTGCCACGGGAGATGACTATGTAAGCCAATTGGTAATTGTCACATATTTAATATCACCTCTTCTTTCCATAATTTAATCTAGATTATGTCTGTGTCCATTCTTGGACCATGTTTTTTTTAATTCGCCATTTAGTGGAAAGCGCGTGTTTGTAATGGTGTTCAGCACACTTCGAAAGCAGCAGTTAATCGTTGGTGTTCATTTTTTCCATGCGATATTTACCTATACCATAACTCCCTGCTAGATATCAGTCTTCATCTATTCTAGCATTCAAGTCGCTAAGCAGGATTATAAGCTCATAGCCAGGAACCCTCTTGAAAACTTTTTAAAGTATATCATTTACATTTAATGTTCTCAATAACATACGCAAGAACGGGTCTTCCAGCCGCTATGCCTGTTGGAAGGGCCTTAACTCTTCTTAACGGGACTGCTTCGGATATTGACATATTTCATATCACATTACCAAAAGCAAAAGTAAATTTTCTTCTTAGATTAAGCGCGTTAGAAAGCACTCATCAACATACTTAAGTGACTGAATATATATGTAACATACGTTTGTGTGTAAATACTCGTTTGTATACATATGCATTATTTTTTATTTTATATAATTTAAAAAAAAAAAAATTCCCTGTAATTTTTCTTCTTTTTTAATGTCTTGTATTTTTCAATGTAATTGGGCTAAGCCTGTTTTGAAAAAATAAATAAATAAATAAATAAATAAATAAATCATAGTACTCATTAGCTTCAACAACTGCGTCCAGGCTGGAATCTTAGACAGAAATAACATTGACGTAAGCATTGTCTGAAATTTGGTAGTGAAGTCTTTAATCATTCTAAATGAGCCCACTGGGATCTGGTCCAGCCTGTTAATTTTATGGTGAATTTTACACCATGCAGTTTGTTGCCATTTGCCTTAAGGTATCCCTAAGGAATAATGTATACTGACCCTCCTTTCCTACCTTTGTTCACCTGGAAAGAAGTACGGCACTGATTGACTGAAACCTTTAGTGTATGGATGTAGACATTTTTGCTCAGAAAAAACGATAGTTTGTTAGATTGAAAGATAATGTGAACTAATTACCATAGTTTTTTTGTGTATAGTTCGGAAATTCTATTATGAGTCCTGTGACAGCTCACAAATTTGGCCCAATACAACCTTGTAATGATGTTCAGTAATTTTAATTATTTTATCAACTTTAATATAAGCCTCAATTCTAATAAATAGTAAGTTATTTAGGTAAATACATTACATAAGATTGTATTGAGGCAAATTTGTGAGCTGTCACAGGACTCATCCTAGAATTTCCGAACTATAATTGCTTAAGTTTATATCTGGAATGTATAAAAATTTGGGAAATTACGAGTACATAATCTCAACACCCACATCAAAATCTTGTCCAACAATAATTATTCATCATGACGCATTCTGCATTCACATCAGTAATTCACAATGTTTTTTTTGAGACCTTCAAAAGCTCTCACTTCTCACTTTCTTCTATTAAAAAACAGCCTTGTATTTGATTATTAAAAATAATATGTAAAATTCGTCTGTTAACTTTATTTTCAAAATTCAGAAGCCTTCGCTGATCCCTAAGGGTATTTTTTTTTGTTGAGATGTAAAAATCTACTTCCTCGTTTTAAGATATATCCTCTAAAGGCGGTCCTTGAAAATGTTGACTCTTATGTAGGATGTTAATACTAAGTCGACTATTTTTTCTTTAGGGTGACCTTTCGAAATGCCTGAGCGTCTTTTGTATAGTGCGATGTGGGGATTTTTGAGATTTCATCCTTTTCAAAAGTGTGAGCAAATGTTTAATTTATTTATTTCTTCGAAAAATATTTTCCAAGATTATATTTTACTGTCCTATTTTGCTAGTCGGACTTTCTCAGAAAGGAAGGCATTCATGTATGTGTATATTTATTTAATAATTTATAGTATAGTGTAAAATTTGGCTATCTTTTCCAGCCAACCATTGTTTTTTTTTAAAGTTTTATATTGTTGTATAGTCTCACATTTTAGATGTATACAGAAAAACTTTGCGAATTCTCTTCCCACCAACTAGAATGATATTAAACAGACCTTATCTGAAAACCAGATTCAAACCCATTTTTTTAGTCTGGTGTATCAAATGGAATCAAATCCAAACACCTGAATTGGAAAACAAGTTTCTTACGAACAAGGCTTCAAATTTTGTTGATTGGTGTAGAGAAAAAACTATTCAATAGTAAAATAGAAAAAAATGTGAGGATTCTCGCATTGCTTTGAAACACTCTCGTTTACACTAAGAAACGACGTCATTCAGAGTGTTGACAAACAATATTTGAAATTGAAGCCATTTTCAATTGTTTTGATAGTGTCAGTATTGTAAACCCTTGTTCAAGCCCTTTTCAATTGTTTTGATAGTGCCAGTATTGTAAACCCTTAAACCCCAGTTCAAAAAAATGACGTGTCTTACCAACAAACCACGGAGGTCGTCTGTATTCTTATATTTAATATTAAAGGTGTGATGAAGATTGGATCTTAGGGTTAAAATTATATTTGAGTTCTAAGGGAAACTGTTCATAATATAGTTTTTATTCATTGAATATGATCTAACTCCACTTTTGCCCTGCATGCATTTGTAGTGACTATACGTGCGGTCACTGAACCCACGAGGCAACCTTTGCCCGCCCGGTCATCAAACTCGCATTCTTCACAATGCGAGACAAACAATGGGCAAAGTTCACACGGTAGGTCATTCAACTCACTACTAGCGGAGACCGCATTCCATGAGGAAAGGAGAGAGCAACATATCTTCCGCGCTGTCAGTCAAAACAACGAATACCCTACGTGACGACAATAAACATATTGTAAGGCAAAGACGAGACAGCGATATATCTCTTGCGCATTCCCGCACACATTCCAAATATTATAAATACCGATGTTTATCAATAAAATACCTCTTTGCATATTCCGATTTCAAACGAGTTTTATTTATCAACAATAATCCTCATCATCTCTCCTTTAAGGAACAACCGTTCCTAAACATTCATCAATTCTCACTTACTGTCATTTAATATTTTATTAATTTAGAATAATAATAAAAGCTCAATTTATGTAGCGCCGTTTGAAGTACATCATCTCCTTAATGGCGATCTAGCTTGGGATTTGAGCAGACTATTATGGAAAGATTAAAAATATTACTAAATAAATATATCGTATATTTAGGAGTGTAATTATAAGAAGGTGGTGGCTGTAGCTATTAGTTTAAGTACTTTCTTGCATTTGCACATGTTTAGAGAAACGGATTTGCCAATAAAACTGCAGTAAATTAATCAAGGAATGACAACTATAAATATATCATTTATAGTTAAGGCATTAACATTGTGTTGGTTTAAATACATTGTAATTTGTTTTATCAAACACTGTTTATGCCACTTTTTGTAACGGTATAACCCTACCGCTTTCAAGGCTTTCACCTCATCATCAGGGAGCACAAACAGGACTCCTGTTTGTGCAGGAGTCTTATTTGTGCTCCCGTGATGGTGAGGTGAAAGCTTTGGAACCGGCAGGGGTATACCGTTACAAAAAGTGGAATAAACAGTATTTGATAAAAACAAATTACAACTATAAATAAATATTTGTAGATCTTCCGGCATATGTTAGTACACAGTCGACTTAAGTGGAGCGTAGTATATGTTATATGTCTCGTGTTTATATTAAATATAGGGTGGCCTATGAAAGGCTGAAGAATGTACATCGCTGCACTGCGCACGCTGCCATCGTCGCCCTGGCAGTGTGCGCAATAGCTCCATCCTGTTGGAACCATACCTCCTGATTATTTTCGACCGCTGAGCGTAAAAAAAATCAAGCATTGTCCTATACAGTGTCCCGTTGATTATTTCTGGCTGACCTTCCGCATTTTGAAAGAAATGGAGACAGATAACTCTTTCAGCCATAACACCGCATCAAACAGTGAATTTTTCGGGATGCAATTAATTCAGATGTAATTTCCTGTGATTTTCAGTACTATTAATACAGATTTCAGTACCCCAAGTTTTGTTTGTTGAAGTACCCGTTTAAATGAAAATAGGCCTCATCACTCCTTATCAAGCTATTCAAAATGTTGTTGTTATCTCTGGTTAGGTGTTGAAATCGAATGGCGTACTGCAGGCGCTATCGAGTTTATTGAAATAGTAAAGTTCTATAACCTTTAAAAAAAGAACATTATAAATATTGAAAATGAACAAGTTGGGATTTTTCTCAAATCCTTCAGTCTTCAGGCCACCCTGTATAATAAAAGATTTCACAAAAAGGGTATTATTCAAGTATGGTATTATTCAAAAGTGCACACAACATCCTATATACATATATATCTTGGGGCACACTTTTTTTTCATATAAAAACCAGACTGGAACACGCTCCAATAAAGTTACGTACGAACTAGAGTCAAACCCGTAATTTCCCTCTTGGAAGATAGGCTCACCAAGAGCTACCGTGGTCACGGATTATTAGATCTTAACGTTATAAAATATCGAGTCATTTGAAATATAATTAGAGAAAACGAACGTTAATGAAAAATAAAGGTCTTCAATTCATTGAATATTATGCAATAATAATATGACTGTTGCAAGAATAAAATAAAAATTACGAAAAATATACTTTAAAATATAATTAAATCAATTAACAATTATCTGTACATATAAAAGAATATTGTGCACAGGTTTAAGAATATCCAAATAGCAAAGAACGAAAAACTCAAACAGAGAAAATCGTACCACGGGCAGCTACAATGACTCCCGAGCGTTTTTACAGTTAAATATCTTAATTTGATCTGCACTGAGAAGAAATAATATTCGCCTGGTTAAGTCTGTAGTATTCTTCATAGCACTGTATGGAGGGGAAACTTGGACTATGAGAAGGAAGGAAACCAACATGATAGATGTCTTCGAGATGTGGGGCTGGAAGGCGATGCTTCATGTTCCATGGATCACAAGGTGCACCAACATCTCAATCATCCGAGAATTGGAGATAACTGAAAGAAAATATTTAGAAAAAATATCAAAACATATTCAGGGTATGCTGCAAGAAAGAATTATAAAAGTCTGGAGAAGCTGGATATTCAGAGTTAAAGAAAAACGAGGAAGAGAAAGGTATCTTATGAGATCGATGGATGAAATAAAGGAGTTAACAGAATCTTCTTTAAGCATTCCATTCAAAATACCCCAGGATTATTTTCGTAAGTTCGTAAAATATTTAGTAAAGTGCTAGTTTTGCACGTATATATATAGTATACTCCTCTTTCTTCCATGAAATTTTCATTGGCACAAATCCATCCTCTTTAAACGATGGAATGCTTAATTAACTCATAATAATAATTCTTCCATTTTTTGTTTTGAAATTTTAATTAATTTTGTAAAAGAAAAAAGGAGTTTTTTTTTAAATAAGGGTTGTAACTTTATTCTCATTAGTAAAAGGGTAATTAATTTCAATTATTAATTAAGGATAGAAGACAAAATCATTTACATTATAATCCCTTCGGAATTTGTGATTTGTCAAAATATTCTTGTCGTAAATCCCCTCAAAAACCTTGAAATTAATTTACTCAGTCTAACTTCAGACTTTTTTCATTTTCTTCATCGTAAAAAAAATCTATTATTCAGTAATGTTCTCCGGTATTCGAATAAATTCCATTATTCAGTGTAAATTAAAAAAATAAGAAAAGTTGAAAAAAAAAACAAGCTTTTGTACTGTACTATATTGTTTATAGTTAAGGCATTAACGTTGTGGAGGTTTAAAGACATTGTAATTTATTTTATCAAACATTATTTATTCCACTTTTTGTAACGGTATAACCCTACCGGTTTCAAGGCTTTCACCTCATCTTCAGGGGAGCACAAACAATACTGAATTATGTTCGAACTGGTTCCGATATACACGCTTCTAACGGTTGGGGACATTCGGGTTGGAGACTGAGGGCTGACGGAGTCATGGGACGACCTCGGCGAGCAGCGGAGGTATTCTTGGTATATTTGTGTTTTCCAGATGTTCGCCTCTATGTACTGACTTAGAAATTTCTAGGGCCTCTAATCTGTCCAATTTATTTCCGTTACTACTGTTATGTAAGAATTATTGTACTATATTAAACTTTCGTCGTAACTAAAACGATC
This sequence comes from Odontocerum albicorne, assembly GCA_949825065.1. NCBI lineage: Eukaryota > Metazoa > Arthropoda > Insecta > Trichoptera > Odontoceridae > Odontocerum > Odontocerum albicorne. Next base: position 8,687,618 of record OX463848.1, read on the forward strand.
ATATGGTTCTTAAAAACAAACTCACGAAGGTTGTCATACACAACGCTTCTTTGTAACATCTATACCCCCAAGAGTGTTCCAAGAATCTGTGTAAGACAGTTACAAAGAGCCAGTGGGCATTATGGAGAAACCATTTCAGAATCCGCAAATCCGAAACGTTTGAGTATTAAATTAACATGTTGACCACTAGTTTAAAATGATAACATTATTTATAAACTTATTTTGTAACCATCAGAGATTGAACCCAGACATTCAGTAGAGCATCAAGCGTTTTTGGTCAAGATCACGCAAGTTGATTTTTTTAGATTTTTTGCATAGAACTCTCTTTTTCACCAATATTTTATTATATGGGGTGGCTCAACAAGAACTGCAATTTAAAATTTAAATGAAGTTCTGCAATCGTGCATCGCTGCATGATTAATTAATAGGTAACGTAGATGGCGTATGTCCATTATAAATGTTATGCGTTTGATAGCTGAAAACTGGCAGCAAATTTAAAATTGTAGTTTTTGTTGCGTCATCCTATGGAATAATACATTCGGTCAATGGAAATCGATATTGTGATATGATTCAACCTATTTTTTGGCATAAATTGAATGATTTGGACTTGGAAAACACGTGGTTCCAGCAGAACCTGTCATACTGCTGATGAAACAATGGTTTTATTGCAGGAAAAGTTCTTTGACCGTGTAATTTCTCGTCGTGGAAATGTGAATTAGCCGCGACAATCGTGTGATTTAGTTCCTTTAAATTTTTTTCTCTGGGGCTATGTTAAATCTTTGTTTGCCAAGAATCCAGAAACCACCGATGACCTTAAATCTAACATCACTCGTGTCATAGATATACGTATCCGTTATTGAAAATTTTGCTCAACGAGTCGTCACCTGTAACAGGAGTCGAGGTGGTAATTTGGTTCATATCATTTTCCATACGCAATTCTCATATGCACTTATTACATTAATACAAATGAACATGAACATTTAAAAAAAAACAGTTTTTTTTTAATTGATTAAAAATATCAGTTTTTGTTGTGCAACCCTATATAACACTTGCGAGTACAATCTGACGAGTTTATTGCTATTTAACAATCTCTTTTATCCAACCAGAATGATTAAAAAAATGCCCTTACGTGCGCACCAGTCTGGAATCCTTTTTAAAAAAATCTGGATGCTAACGAAAATCGGTTTTGCAGCCTCTGGGCTCGAAGACAGGCATTTTACCAACTAGGCAACGAACTAGGCAACGGAGGTCGTCACTATACTAGTATATTTAACTCAACTTTTATTCTTCCAAAAAAAAATGCACGTATCTTAGATATTTTGGAATACACTCGTATCTTGACATTTTTGGGTTCGTACGATGTATAGTATTTTCAATTCTTCATAATGTGGAACACTTTTGATATAGCGGTATTTCTTTGAACTTTTTGAATGTTTCATAATTGTCACCTTCCTTGGTCTAATGGTAAACCTTTACATTAAGCCAGCGAGCGCCCTAGGATAGATACCTTGAGCGCCCTAGGATAGACTAGTTTTACTGTTATGCCATTAAACACTTGAATTAAAGTATTTGTGTTGCTTATATGCTGCTTAACATTAACTCCTATAGCGCTTTTAAACAATAAAATAAAAGCGCTATAAAAATCCAAATGAAAAGCCGTAGACCATTAAACCTGCCGATTGTCATGGAAATTAGATCTCCTTGCCATCGGAACTTTGTGTTTGATCTGACAAGACCGTGTGCTTGCTGAAGTTTAACAGCTTGCACATAATATATCAAATAGGTTTATTTCATCCACACAATAGTTGACAATTTTATTCGATCACGAGGGATAGCCTGTCGTACGTAGTAAAGTCCAAAAGTTTCCGGTCAGTGGACATTTTTATTCTTCCATACAGTTACCCTTTTTTTAGAAGCATGAATACGTTTTTCAATAATACTGAAAAGATAATCAGAATTTTGATTCTCAAAATTATGTAACATTGCGGAGATCAATGTTTCGTCACTTTTAATTTATTTTCTACGCCAGTCGAATTTCAGTTTTGTTAATAAAAAAATAATCACTTGGAGCTAAGTCATGACTTAAGGGTAGGTAATTTAAATTTCAAAAAGGACATTGTTAAAATTGTAGCCTAAGCGACACTGTTTAACCCATTATTTCTTTGTGGAACATGACTCAGAAAATTTTCCGTAAACAACATCGTCAAAAGTCGTTTAATATCTGTCAGCCTTTTCCCTTCTCGTTAACCGCAAAATTTTCATTACAAAATAAAACGAAACAACACGTCTTGTATTGTCTCTGGTTGACATACTACTGAGACTAGAGTTAACAAATTATAACTTTAAGACTCGGTTACAATCAAGACAAATTTTCACAGTGCCAGGTATGTTATTGAAGAATTCTACAATATTTTTTGTGAAGGGATAGCTAAAATTATTATATCAAAGCAAATTAAGAATATTGTAATGTAAATACTTTGTGTATTTGTTCAAAATACTTAATAATTTAGTGTTGTATGGTAATTTTTCCAACATTTTACTTTGAGGTACATCAAACTCTTACAAATGTACTGGGTCTAACTTCTCTTCTTGTACGGACCACATATCATACCTTGAAAGTTCTGCAGGGTTTAATTTTTTGTCAGTTGAGAAAATACACATCAATAAATGTTTAGACACATGCTGACCACGTGTTCGGAGAACCCTTCATATTTTGTATTATATTGTACTTGGTCTTCCGATTCATATGTCAAAATCTTCAAAATCTGACTCTACTACTGATGACGCGACATCAGAATCTACAACCTAAGCATGAATACCTGAATATTTTCATTATCTAGGCCATTTATTATCCATGTTCAAAATCAGTAATCAAACAACTAGAGACTGTCGTTTAAAGGTTGAACTGTTGCAAAAATATTAGCCAGATGCCAGTAATACGTAATTTTTTTTTAAATAAATATCTATACTTTTACATTAAATTAATCTCGTATTTTCTTTAAGATATGCCTTCAAATCATGATGGTAGTAGGAAGGTGCATCATCTTGATGGAAATAAAATTTCTTCTTGTCCTAAAACTCCTCACAAATGCGTATTATGATCAATTCCTGCAGAAAATTTAAGTAAATGGCACGATGTAAAAGTGTGTATACATTTTTTTGAGACATTCTGTAGCGAATTACGAGTAAAAAAAGTTGTTTTAAATATTTTTGCAAGATCAACATCTTCTTTTTATCTTCAATTATGAACGTTATGGTCCTCTGCTATGTCAGGAACATCATGTGTCTCCATCCCCAGCGGTTCTTGACCATGTTGAATACAACATTTGAAGTAGATCACGATGAGACCTTTATTTGGTCTTTCCATCTTATAGGAGACCTTCACCTTTCTTGTTTTCTCTTAACTGCCTAAAACATATAAAAACTTTGGGAGCGCAAACAAGGTCTTGTTTGCGCTCCCCTGAAGATGAGGTGAAAGCCTTGAAACCGGTAGGGTTATACCGTCATAAAAAAGTGGAATAAACAGTGTTTGTTAAAAATAAATTACAATGTCTTTAAACCTCCACAACGTCAGTGCCTTAACTATAAACAACAAACAACATAATTACAAATTACTTTGTTATTACATTTACCCTCACGATAAGTATTTCTAAGGCTGTATCGAGGTTAATTTAGGTGAAATGATCCCTATTTGTTACGAGAGCAATATTTTTATCAAATTGGTGTCATGTTTCATGGGAAGTATGTGTGTTAAATTGCCCCTAAGGAAAATTTTAAGAGGGATGAAACCTTTAACATTATTTATTCATTAAGATGAAACCTTGTATAAATTCTACAGGGCAACTTATCAGGTTCGGTTTTTATAGATATGCATATCTGGAGTAGCTCGAATAATTCAATAGCCTTAAAAAATATTTCCATTCTCACACTGCATAAACTTCTAAAGATATTTGTTTTTTGCACTGAAAATGCTTTGTACATTTAAAGCAAGGTGAAAAAATGCTAATTAGTTACAAAAAATAATTAATAAAATACAACAAATATTCCATTAGAATTTCCTGTATGCACTACATTTCAAGAATACACCAGAAAAATAAAACAATACATTTTTTTTCTGAGTTTGCAAATCGCCTATTTACACACAATTACTCGTTTTCTTATGAGCAAAACACAGAAATTCTCACACAGAAAAATTAAAAGCATGCAATATAAAAATAATAAATAATTAATTAAACGTATCCAATTTTTACTCTATTTCCCATAATATCGTAGGCAACACTAATAAGGTCACTTATAACACTATCTCCTATAAATCCATAGACAATATAAATTATTACGTAATTAAATTTAATTAATTCACCTGAAAAAGACGTATAATGATATAGTAAAAAAAATTGTAAAATTATATATCTTTCATTATATACAGTACAATCTAGTGGATTTATTGTAAAACTATATGATAATCTCTTCCTATCGGTAGGAAAGTTTTTAAATATGCTAAAGAAAGTTGTCTAAGCAGAACTAAACTAGAACTGTTTATAAATTGGGTACCAACGGGAAACTAAACTGCAGCCCCCGGGCTGCAGGACAGGCGTTTTATTTACTTTGTCATGGAAGTAATGGTGAAGAACAGAGCAAAGTTAATTGTTTTACCTTTATATTTTATTAACTATGGAATCTTCTTCTTCCTCTTCTTTTAGGCCTGTTGGCCTGTTATGGTTCTGCATCATCGTTTCCCTCTTGTGACGTCGACTGCCAGCTGTCTTTCCATCTTTTGGGAGGTCGTCCTGGAGGTCTGCTTGTTTGGGGGATACTGCCCCTGGCTATTCTTACGGCTCTTGGTTCCACCATTCTGTCGTCCCCATCTGACTATATCTTCAACTTCGCAAATCCTTCGGATTTCTGTGTTTCGTACTCTATCAGGAAAGGGTTTTCCAGCGATACTCCTGAGTGCCTTTATTTCGTTGGTTCGAAGGAGATTTTTGGTTCTGACAGTGTCGGCTCTGGACTCTATGCTGTATGTCATTATGGGGTGGACACAGGTCTTGTATATCCTCACCTTGCTTCGGATGTTCATATACTTGGTTTTCAAGATAGTGTTCTTTAAACATTCAGAAATAGCTGCGACATTTAAAGAATAATTTAACATTTAGCGGAATGCTTTACTGGTACGTCGTGATGATTATGATTGTTCGGTATTTAAAATAAAATACGTCGATTAGGAATGCGGAAAGTGAGAGTGGACAATCAATGAATAGTAAACATCAATGAATGGTCAAGTGAATAATAATCTTTATTTATCGATAAGTAGGTATTTATAGATGTGCGTGAATGCGCCCGCAATATATACTTTATCTCACTCCTGCGCGTGCAGAGGTGTTTGCAGACGTTGCGGATAATATAGTGGGTAGAATATTTATTGGCGAAAACGGTGAGACAACGCGATGCGTTCTCTTTCCACCGTGGAATGTAACGTAAAAATTATTTGCGTGTAAACAATATTGATGTTCTGGTATGCGAACTTTGTACATGTCCGAAGGTTGGTTCGTCGGTTGTTGACCGTGCGTGTTGACAATATTTAGGGACGACGGTATTCCCTACAAACAAAATAAAAAATAATTGTTTTAAAATAATCTGTTTATTGTTTTTATATAAATCCTTAAAAAGTCATTGGATTATACAAATTATTCTTAGAAAGTAATGAAATATAAGCTCAGGTTTTCTCAACACCAATTTAATTTGTCTCTTAAAGGACTCTTTTGTGCTTGCTATTTAATCAAAATAGACATCTAATTGAATTCTTTAAGACGAGAGTTTTCCATCATTTGATCTTTAAAATGTTATTTGAGTACAAGAATTTCTAAAAAATATCTCAGTATCTCCATTATTTTCGCATAAAAAAACGATGAAATCACAACAAGTCGAGTAATTTGAAAAGGCGATTTTATTGAAGAGACAATTATGATGGGTCATTTTCAGATTATTGATGAAGGAAAGTTTTTTTCAAGTGAGTTTAATACGAGTGGCGAAATTTTTAAAGACACCTGCTTAAAAATTACGAGTATATATTTTCTTAAACGTAATAATAAAACGATTTTATATAGCAGTGTTTAGGAAATAAACTCTTCTTAAGGGCGCTCTAGCAAAGAATTTGAACCCGTTTATAAATTTTGATAAGATCTTCCAACAAGGATTGTCTTTAACTGATTCCTAAAGCTGCAAGTGCCACCCATAACTCTAACATCAGAAGACAGACCATTCCGCGCAACAGAATCAGTAACGGCAAAAGCTCTTTCATAATATCCCGCCCTATTGGACTGATTTTGAACCACCAATTAATTAGATGAAGAAGAAATCTACCTTGAGCTTTAACTTCTCTCCGAAGGAACATCCCTCAAACACATATCTCTAGATAAATAACAGAAATTACATTTAAAAGAAAGCTGTCAAAAGGTCTGGACACAACTCATAACATCCCCCTGGTCGAGATACATCTTACCAATATAGGACAAGCCCGCCCGCGGAACATCAGATGTTTTCCAGCCTACACCCTTGTACTTGGAGATTAAGAACAAAACAGAAAATCAATAAATTGCAGGAAAAGTTAAAAAGTAAACCCACAAATACCACCTCAGATTAACTATAGAGAAAATCTGATAGGAGTCCAAATTTTATCAAAATAAAATCAGAAATACAAAATGATGTTCATACCTTCATAAATATTTGAACAAACTATGTTCATACATATTTGAACAAACGACGTTCATACATATTTGAACAAACTACATGAAAAGCAATAAAAGTGAAATATCGTCGATCAATAGAAGATGGACTGGACGGGGCAGAGAAAAAATGGGGAATGAAACACATTACATTACTGATTATATTCGTGGCAAAGTTGATATGACGCTTGACTTCCACCCGGAGATTCGGGTTCAATTTCCGATGGCACTTGAAAATATACAAAAGGGCTGCAGTCTGATAAAATAATTCGACGACAATAATATTCACACGCACTAGACGTGTGCGAACGTTGTTGCATCTTTTTGTGTTAGCAATACTCGATTCATGGGGACGAAGACAATTTTATCTTTAGTATGCCCACATTATCATTTTGAATATGTTAAATGGCATCATTTGAATGATTGAAAATAAAGCGACAATTAAGATGTTTTTCAATCGTTTTGTTAATTACAAGTATGTAAATGACGAAGTGTCTCACATTCGTTTTAACTGTTTCCAAGTCGCACGGCATGGACAATAGTTGGTCAATGACAACGTTAAAAAATATGAATATTTAATTGGGAAATCCAATAAACAATATTTATGATGAAGTGATTTTTTTTGGTTAATACGGAATATAACCCATTCAAGTTTTGGTTAATACGGAATATAACCCCTTCAAGTTTTGGTTAATACGGAATATAACCCATTCAAGTTTTTATTTTTAAATAAAAAGAGCTTCATTTACAGGATTGCTGCTTCTAAAAGATTAATAAACGCACATACACTACACCTTAAGCCGAATATGTTACTATAACAAACCAGAAGATCTACAAAGGTTTCTTCGAAGTCCATCATTCCTTGATAAGTTTTCTAAACACATGCTGGATTCAAGAAAATACCTCGTCTAATAATGACTTGTAGTAAAGGTTTGAGTGAGCTCTTAAGTGTGGTATTTTTTTACGATTATGTGCGGTATATTGTGGGATGAACGTTTTGGTCCGTCTGGAGTGATGAAGTGTGAGGGGTTTGATTTCGTGTGATGTATACATATGTAATTGAGTGTCACTGTTGATGAGAATGTGCTACGGGGTTTTATATAATCAAAAATTGGAAAGAAGTATCGATTAACTTTTTCATACAACATGTCCTCGATGAGATACAGGTAAAAGCCTAGTTTACTGGGGACACGACAAATGAAAGGCAACAAACTCAGATCCATTAAAATTGTGTGTTCATATTAGATTATTTGTTTATTGTAAATTATGTATATTTCTTGTCATGTGTAAAATAAATAAATAAAATAAAAATAAAGTGGCCGCAGCTACCGCCTTTCTATCGTTACACTCATTTTTTTCTCTCTCAATAATAGTGGGTTTGAATTCCGACATATCCTTACTGTTTATTTGGGCATATGGAAATAACAACATTGTCTTCAATCCTATTAATCGTGCCTTTGGGGTAAGAACTATTTAAGTACACGCAGAACTCGAGATTCCTCATCACACGTGTTTACGATACTACCCAGCATTTGAAGAGTAAACTAAATTTTCACGAGTGTCACGTCTATGAGCATTGTTAGCATATTAACTCTGTTGTCTTGTTAGCAAAACGCCTGTCTTCCAACCGAGGGGTGCAAGTTAAATTCCCGTAGAAACCTAGATTGAGAATGAGAACGGAAATGAGAACTCTACGTGCTGGGGAGGCTTTGCGTGATCGTCTAAGAAACACCACAATCCGAGAGGTCTGTGAGGTCCAAGATGTAGTCAGATGAGAATGACATCGTCGACCATAATGGTACCAACATGTACAGAGAATGAATTCCACAAGAATTCTATACATAGCTCTGCATGGGATACCGGATGAAAGGCGTCTACCAGGGAGACCCCCGAAACGATGGAGAGATAGCTGGAGCTCAGCATCACAAGAGGGCAATACTGTAGTAACAGACTCTTGAGACTTCATAAAGTTGAAGACGAAGAAAAAGGAGAAGAAAACTAGATTAAAAAAGAAATAATTCCATTATAGTTTTCACAAAACGCTTTTTTTAACAGCCTTCTGCATTTTTTGGAAGAAGTTTATACATGACATTAAGCTGCCGCCAAGTTGTACTGTGAACATTGAAAGTGTAAAAAAAATTTACTCTTTTTCCAGCCCGAAAAGACAATAATTGACGATGGCTCGGCACATAACTTAACATTCGATCTAGAACTCGTTAAGGTAAACATTTTACTGTAAAATTTTATAATTTTTGAGTATATTATATATATGTTCGTACTATAATATAAAGTGGCGACAATAGTAGATCAAGTTCGGGAAGCACGACTACCCTGGTATGGGCACGTAGAATGGCGGGATGAAGGGTCTACGCTAAAGACAACCATGAATTGGGAACTCCCAAATAGACGCAGAAAGAAACCAAAGAAGAGCCTATAAAAAAGTGGAGGAGGAAGTGACGAGATTCGGTCTATCCCAGAGGGATTGGTCCAAGCACTCTACCCCAAATAGTTGGGACAAGGTAAGGGAAAAGAGAATATGGTATATACGAGTACATACTATGTTGTTATCAATAAACTTATTATTTATTAATTTAAATTTAAATTTAATAAAAACATAAACATGTGTAAATAATGGATTGAAAGAATATAATTACAAGTGAATTTATTCTTGTAATCACAATACTAAAAATCAAAACACGCAATTCTGATAACAATCAAAACACGATTTCTGATAAAAAATCAAAACACGCAATTCTGAGAAATGATATAAAAATTTCACTAAATATTTAAAATTTAGATAATATTCCAAAATAATGTTTAGTTTCTTTTCATTATCTTTTAAGGTGCCATTGGAAACCGAACCCAAATGCAACACAAGCGTTTTATCAACTAGGCCACGGAGGTCGCCATTAATGAAGAAAAATAATTTATTTTTAAATCGGTTTTTACGAAATTCTGATATTTTGGAAGATTTTCTTAAATTACATGATTTCGGTTTACAATTTAAAGGTAAATTGTAGTGTTTAAAATCGTGAGCAAGGCTCACGTTATCGCGTACATTAATTATACTGGCGTGTTTCTTAAACTTTTTTTGTTCCAACTAATACGAGTATAGTATACTGAACGTTATGTACAATTTTAAAAGTATTAAAAAAGTTATAAAGATTGATTAAGACATTATCAATATGTGGATTTTATTTCATAATAATTTTTTTTTGTACATATATTAATTATAAATAGAAATCTAAATACTCGTATATTGAAAAATAAGTACATGGCAACAAAAAGTAAAGTGAATATCTGAAAAAAAGGCTATTATTGCGACAGGAGCTGGAATACTTGACCTCGCAAGATGAATAACTTGTGACAAAGGTTTGTGTGAGCTCTGGAGTGCGGTGTTTTTTTTTATGACTATGTGTGCGGTATATTGAGGGATGAACGTTTTGGTCTGTCTGGAGTAATGAAGTGTAAGGGATTTGATTCACGTGATTTATAGAAATATTATTGAGTGTCACTGTTTGTCAGGTTGATGAGAATTTGCAACAAGGTTTTATATGATCAAAAAGTGGCAAGAAATATCGATTATTTTTTTCATGCTATGTATCCTTAGCTCACTAAACCCTAGTTTACTGGGGACACAAAAAATGAAAGACAACAAACCGAATTCCATTAGAATTGTTTACCTACATTTTTTTGGCAAATTGTGTTACATATATTTCTTGTCATAAGTAAATAATATTATATAAAATAAATTAAAAAATTAAGTACGTGTCCGACTTTTATTATCATATGCCACTGAAACGAGAGCTAATAACATATTAATTAACGTATTCCTTAGAGCATCTAAAATTAAGGTCCTGCGAAGTTTAACTGGTAAACCTCCTCCAACCAACTAGAAATACGACAAGCAAGCTTTAAGTCAAAGATAGACTGTAAACCATTTTACACAAAATGGGTGCCAAATGGAATCAAACTCGCATGCCGCAGGTTGAAATATGGGTGTTATATCAATTTGGTCACGGAAGTCATCACATATTGGCTCGAATAATTCCATTTTTAGATTCAATAGTAATCACACAAATCAATTGTCAATTGGACAATATCGTCGGTCGTCCTTTTCCGAAGGAAGACAACACTTTCCAAATTATTTCCTTCCTTCAGGGTGCGCCTCGGCTACCCGTGGGTGTACCTTAACTATTGGACTACCCAATTTCTCTCCACCAATGAGAGTTTATATGGTAAACTCTTTTAGTTTATATGGTAAATTTTGTATCTTCGTCTGGAAACTGAATCAATCCGCAGATCACATTTTGTGGTAATGCGATGATAATCGAGTAAATTATTTCAATTTGTTAATAAGGGAACTACACTCAGCCATACATCAGTTCCCCTTCGGACTAATTGGCTATTTCGATCTAGTGGCGTCAAAAGATAGTTTAAATTATTTTCCTTCTCCCGCGATGTCAGACCTTAACACATTGATCGCCAATAGGATTTTCGTAAAATGTCCAAAAAATATGTGTACGTTTTTAGGTTTTTAATTTAATATAACCTACCTATCACATTCATGAGTATATCTTTTAGAACCATGAAGATATCCTAAGGGCATATCGTAGTAAGATAGAGAAGGGCCATGTCGGCCAAGTTTAATAGTAGTTTAATACAGAGCGCGTAGCCGACGGACAGAATGACACTCTGAAGTTAGGTATGCCGTGTCAGCCACCGGTGGCCGACACGGCCCAATTGGAATACCTCGGTGTCGGCCACCGGTGGCTGACACGGCGATCTACGTGTTAAGCCTATCGTCACTACTATTATTTTCCCACTCAGGTGTGTCACTACCGGAGAAGTAGTCACTTTAGGTAGTTCGTCACTATGTGACGTCGCACTCATAAAAATATTAAGAAGATTTCGATCTTCTTGTGTATGTAGATCGCGCAGGATGTGGACTTATTTTTTCCCTCATATTAGCCTGTGTGGTAGTGGAATCGTACTAAACTGAATATCTACCGTCTAACCATAAAATGTTATAAATTGAAAATTTATAACGAGGCCTAAATTAGTGAGAGAATTGCGTGTAAAAATATTGAAAATTATAAATGTGTTGGTAGTTATGACAGTGGACTTAGTAAAAAAATGAATTTTATGATTTACTTTATGTGACAATTATTTATATTTAATAATCTAGAATAATTTTTAAAAAATAATTGTAAAATGCACCATTTAATGATTGTACGAAGTTGGTCGGTTAACATAATTCTGTTATTGTTTGTTTTGATAGTTGACTAAGTCACTTATTTTTCGGTGTAGATATTGTGTACTATTTTTTCTTGAAATATTCACATACCTACCTGATTTTTTCAAAAGAAAACACTGTTATTGAAGAAGAAGAAATTTGTACTATAATTCATAATTAAGTAAACATGAATATAATCACAAAATATAAGTGAATACTGTTTATAATTTTCTTTTTTGAATAAAACTGAAATATTCTCTTACAAGGAATTTTTAAGTTTTAATAATTTTGAAAATAGTCTGTCACATGAATTATCAAAAAATACATATTTTTACATGATACTCGTAAAAATTCATAATTAAATAAAATATTGTTATTTAAAGAAAAAGTTTTTTGAAAAATATTTTGTTAAACAATGGAAAAATATGTTTTACTACACACTAACGCAAATGTCGAAATATCTCAATCAGAAAATTGTATGACTTTGTCGACTGTCATAATGACCGGCACAAATATAAAAGAAAGATTGAGTTATATTTCAATAAATTATTCCACAGTATTATAGGAACTTTTAAGTACCCATTGTTAATAATCTGTGGTTCGATGAAATGTAATGTGATAACTCCTTTTGTAATTGTCGTTATTAAAGTTTGTACCACGTTTACGTTCAAAGTTAACTGGTGCAGAAATGTCGGTTATAAATGTCAACTCAACCCACAACTAGAAAGGCGGACCCATTCAAGTGTAAGGAGTGTAGGGTCGCTTATACTTTGCGGTGGAGGCTACATTGCAGATGAGGTTGAACTAATATTTCAACTACCTTTTGTTTCCACTGATGATGTTTTTAAGTTACAATATAACATTTTCTTTTCTCGAAAACCGTATTCGTTTAATAAATGTTCTATTTTTTTTATAAATATATTACCTCCGTACTCATGTTGGTATGACGTTAGTCATTCGATTCGAGGGTTGCAACTTCGATTCCCGTTGCTACCCAATTTGATTTAATGAGGGTTTCTAGTACGTTTTTCATTTTAGGGTAATTTTTTTAACGGAACATACTTTTTAGATATCAGATGTGCACTATCCTTGTATTGTACTCGTATTTGATTACACTTTCGTTGTATACAGTACAACCTGGCGGGTTTATTGTTATGTGGAGTCTCTTCCAGCCAACCAAAAATATGTTAAAGAGGCCTTAAGTGAAAATCAGAAAGGAATATTAAAAAGTCTGAGTTTCAGCGGGATTTGGACCAGCAACCTTCGGGCTGGGAGACAGGCGTCTCACTAACTAGGCCACGGAGTGGTGTCATTATTATTATTCTTACTCACGTTCAAAAGATAATGGAAATAATTTTAAATTATTCAGAATATTCTTTCATTATAATTTTGCTTTTTTACCTTCAGTGTCCTTTAGCAAATTTCTCTATTCCTACCATTAATATTTAAAGATTAGTCACTATACCATATATAATATTTTACTGGGATTACGTCGATTATTCGGTTTTGTAAAATATATTTTGAATTAAAACTTAACGTAAATAAGATAAATAGGTTATTAGGAAGAAAGTGCTGTAAATCAATAAGTCCACCAGATAAACCGTGTTTAGCCCTTCCTGTCCTGTGATGTGTAACTAGTACACATTGCTTCTAAAAACTTTAATATCTCTATAAATATAATAAATACTGGGTTCAGATTTTAGGTATTCCTCTGTAATACATTTACGCATTGAATGAAAAAAATAATATTTATAATAATTAGCACTTATCGACCACATCACAGATATTTTGTGAAAATCGGGAATAAATTCACCAACACAATCAAACGTGTGTAATGTAGGAATATTCATTCTAAAAACCGCTATGGATGAGGAAGCGACGCTTTGCACGTCTCCCTCTCACTACTTTGGTATATGGGAACGCAAGAAATATAATCTCAGTTCGCTCGCTTCAGTAACTCGCGGGTATTCATTTGAGGTGGTCTCTTCACCTGTTTTGTGAACGTCGGCCGATGATTTTTTCATAAAATTTCAATTATTATGACTTTTGACTTCAAATTTAATTAATTTAAGCGATTGACTATGAATATTCTTATTTTTCCGATTTTAAATCGCTCATTTTTACATGTGTATTGATGTGTATTGAATACACAGCACCGGAACGGGCGGATTTTTTTAGCACAGGAAGAAAAAGATTAATATAACAATTAGGAATAAAGTTCCGTAAAGCAATAAGTCTACCAGATATAATATGTTTAACATAACAATTAGGAAGAAAGCGCTGTAAAGCAATAAGCCCACCAGATATGACATGTTTATTATAACAATTTAGAGAAAAAATAAATTTACCGAAATATTTCTTGTTGGTTAAAAAATATTGCTACGTAATAATATAACCCCTAGGTTGTACTGTAAATAACTAAAATGAAATACAAAATCTCATGAAACTAGAAAGCGCTATAAAAGTCGCGATTTCAAACTAATAATTCATGAAAAATTTAACTCACAGTGTCAAGTAGTGCAACATTCTAGTATGATTTGTTGATAGTCCAAATATGTGACAGAACAGGAGTATATAAATTATTCTGGTGGAGTACTTGCATCCCTGGAAAGTCAATAATGGTTCCGGTTGGGGATGGACATGTCAACACAGTTTCCGAGTCTATGCAATTTAGATCGTGATGACCCCCTTCTGTTCGCGTTCAATCGAGGGAATAGAGCTGCCAACGCTGCTCGAGATATTTGCCAAATGTACGACGAAGATGCTATGAATGAAAGGACAGCTCGTCGATGGTTTTTGCGTTTCAAAAACTGTGATTTCGACTTGAAAGACATGGAGCGTTCCGGACGACCAGTGGACTTCGATAAGGACCGCTTAAACAATGTTATTCATGAAGATCCCCTTCAAACCACCGTAGAATTGGCTAAGCAGTTGAATTGTAGTTACATGACTGTATACCGCCATCTTAAATCAATGGGAAAAGTCCAGAAGTTCGGCATTTGGGTTCCACATCTTTTCAGTGAAAACAACAAAAATCAACGTTCAACAATTGCTTTTTGTTGTACAAATTAGTAAAGAAATATGTTTGTATGGTCAAATTTAAGAATATGTTACACAGCTAAGATTACATTTATTTATTAACATTTCATTGCGTAACAATCTAAGTGGCTGTCTCAAAAGCAACCAAACAAAATAAAATGGCATGGTTGCTAAAGTTATTCAAATTATTGTTTATTTGTAGAAAATATAATAGAATGTGACGAATTGAGTACAGAATCATAGTGTATGGACAATAATGAAACAGTGATTAAGACAGTGTTTCAAAAAAAATGTTAGGATTCTTACTACACACCGAAAGATTGAAAAAATGCAGTGGTAGTTCCATTATATTAAAGAAATGAAGTGGTTGTATGAAGTAGGGAAATTACAGAGACAATAATTTGGTGGGTATAATAAGGAGGGAGAAATTCAGAAAAATAAGAGGGAGAAGAATGACTGAAAAGAAAGTTCAGAATGCTAAAAGTGCATTTTCAAGCGTAAGAAGATCCGTGTATTAGATTTTCTCCATACGTCTGGTTGTAGAAAAATGTAGGAAAAATAATAAAATGCTGCGTTTGTAAAATTTGATGGCATTATACGAGGAAAGTTATGGAAAATATCTTCCAGCCCCCTGATTCATGATGAGAACCATACCCACTTTACTCAATGTGTAATAAGTATCACATACCTTAGAATTTGCGTTAAGAAAGTTTATGAGTACAACAAAAATTAACGAACACACAAATGAAATAATACCTTCTACAGGTTCAATACATATAATATTATTGAGTATTAAATCTATTTATACTTTATAAAGGCACTTTCCTAATTATTTTGTCGTATTATTGCTATGAAGCGATCTCTTGAAAGAACCAAAACGATATTAAAGGAGCCATAAGTAAATTTTTTTTAAAAACCACTTTGCACGGATTTCTCATGTTACTCAAAGACAGTATGTTTCCAATAGTTAGCTTATTCGTTAAAATAATATCAGCCAAAATTATTTTCATACTGTTTGACAGTACTGAGAATATATTGACAGTATCACTCAGCGCTTTCAATATCTCTATACCACGCGCAACTGAGTGTTGAACCATGATATTCGTTCAGTAAGTTGGTATGCGCACCAGATAATGATTCCTTGCTTGGATATATTTATTGGGGACATATAAACTTAGTGCTTCTTGTATCGCAGGATAGTTAAAACTACCTTGAAAAACCTTTAGTAGGAGTTTCGCAATGGTTTCTTGCTTTCTTGTTTGGAGGCTTCGTGTTTACATGCTTGAGAAGTTCGACATGGTTGAAGACACGGCGTCTTACCAACTAGACCAAGGAAGTTGTCATTTCACATTCTTAAGTGAGATAGTCTGAAAAAAACTGATGAAGTGATTAATTTTATAATCACGTACTATTTCATTTAATTTGAAACGCCAATTTATGTAAAGCAAATATCCATTACAAATGAAACATAAATCAAATACGAGTATAACGAACTCGTTTAAATTTTAACCATAAAATTTATTATGTTCACTCGATGAAATTGCGCAATTATGAATGGCAAGTGTGCATACACGTAAAATTAATTATTTATAAATGCACTGGGGGGAAAATGTGGTTTTTATTATAAAGAGAAATTTCCTCTGTTTAGATTATTTCAAAGAATAACAGGGGGAAAACGATGAATGAGACATGCAACAATCCACTTAAGCGGAGGAACATAGAAAAATATTTCAAGCCTCTTTTAGCAATGTTACCAAGTAATTTAAAGAATATTTAAAAAATGTACGTGTTGATTTTTTTAAATGCTACAAGTAAGATAAATCGTAAGAGGTCTATATTGAATAAATTTTTCACCGTTACATCGCTTACTTTTATAGATTGATTCATTATGATAATGAGGTCTCTGAATGTGGATATTAAAATTGGTTACATAAGACATATTTAACATAAACAGATTCCAATAATGCGATTCTGTAATTATGATCCATTGATTCAGTAAAAGCTGTTGCAATATTTATAAAGGTTCTTTCAAATTGAGCGTTTTTTTTTAATTCTTGGATAAAACATAGATGGCTGGCTTGACTGGTTCTAGTGACATTTGAAAAGTGTAATGTGTGGCATTTATAAAAATGAAGCCGTATACAATACAACAACGCGTTCAAATTGTTGAAATATTTTATATATTGTAATCCCCGGAAACGATGATGTTAATTGGCCACCAATTAAGACCATGTGATCTGACACCGTTGGACTATTTTCTCTGGGGTTGTGTGAAAAACCAGGTTTATAAAAATGACCCCCAATCAATTCCTAAGCTAAAGTATGAAATTATTCGCGTTATTGGTGAGTTAGAACCGCAATTATGTCAAAATGTCATCGAAAATATTGACAAAAGAGTGGATATCTGTGGAGCTGCAAGAGGTGGAAATTTGGCGTATGTTGTTTTTTGTGTTTAAATGCCATACATTATACTTCAATAACCAATAAAAAGTTTATGGAAATCAAAGCAAATTGTGTGTTTTATTCAAGAATTAAAAATAAATAGAATTAATAAAACCGTTCAATTTGAAAGACCCTTTACAAACATTAATCGTTTATCTGCCCTTAGCCCCTCTATTCCACAGTCTTGCCGACTTTGTAACTTTGCACATATTAACTTTTCTTACACTCAGCGCTTCTCTATTGTCTATAAATGAATAATTGATCATGCCTTTTCTCTTCGAAAGCCTCACCGATTCTCTTGAATCGTGTTCTATGGGGGGGACAGCTTTCGAGAATTAGAATCCATGTATCTCCTGAAATATTTAATAAACCTGCCTGATATTTTATTAATGAACCGATTCAGTGCATTCTCTTTGTATACACATATGTTGGTTCTAATGTCTTGACATGAGTATGATACCTATCTCTACAAATTATCTGCTTTAGTTTATTTTACAAGGAACACCGACAAAAAAAATATTTTAAAATAATTGTACCCCTTTTCTACGGTTTAAATAAATATTTTCCTTAAGTAAGTTCCCTAAAATAATGTCTACGTAAACAATACTTGTTGTTTAGGAAAACTACTAAATAGAAAATAAACCCACCATTATTTATAAAGTCGTGTTTACACAACTTACTGCAAACTATAAGGGGAATTTCCAAGGGTAATTCATCCAAACCACATGTACGATCATTTATTGAATAATATACAAAGGTAAAGTTGATTGTGTTATGCCGTCGTTATATACATAATAATCTGGTGAGTTTATTTCTATATGGTAATCTTTTATAACCAGCCAGAATGATGTTTATGAAGTGAAAACTAGAAAACTAGATGTGTTCTAACACATTAAAAAAAAATTGGGTATCAACGGGCGTCGAACCCGCAATCCCTCGAGTTGTAAGACAGGTGTCTTTACCAGATTGGCCACGGAAGTTGTGAATTTACACACATAATAAAAGTTTATTGTGTATAAACATACAATATAAATTCATTTCGTCTTTATGTTGTAGAATTCAATTTTCTGAAGAATTCTTTGACACTTAAATATTTGAGAAAATTCCACACTAACTTAAATTAAAGTGACAGATCTATTTTGTTATACAAAAACATTGTCCCACTGTACTCAATACATTTCTAACGAAGCTTTTCAAGCCAAATATTTTATAATCTATGTCTTAAAACTACCATATTTTTTTTATAGAAGCCGACTATCGAGATGATATGTTGAGAGCCACCAGCTTTAGAATACCCAGGCCTCAAAAAACTTTAATGCTACAATATTATCTTTTCCCAACTTTGATGTAAAATACGATGAAAGAGATCCATTTAGTTAAAAGGGTTGTCAAAATAAATTATTGGGATTATTTTCTTTTCTACTCTTTTAAAAACAGATTGTAAAATATTTTGCTATGCATATAAGCTTGGTAAACAATGCAGTTTGATAATGCTTTTGTAAAGTGAAACGGATCTGTCGCTATAATTGCAGTTTATGTGTAGAACTTCTCACATTTACAAGTAAGTTTAAAATCATTATGTAGTAATGATAAGAAATATTACATACCTCTTCAATGACGAAATTTGTTTTCCATAAATTCTTTTAAGGTATTATTTTTTTTAATGCTTTAAACATTTTAAGTTTTTTTCTTTTTTCAAAATAACCTTGTAAACTTCCAACCAGAAATTGTCACTTATCTGCGTAACTCTGATCCAGTAAGTTGGAAGAGATTACCGTAACATATAGCATAGCAATAAACCAACCTATGTAAACGTAACTCTGATCTAGTAAGTTGGAAGAGATTACCGTAACATATAGCATAGCAATAAACCAACCTATGTAAACGTAACTCTGATCTAGTAAGTTGGAAGAGATTACCGTAACATATAGCATAGCAATAAACCAACCTATGTAAACGTAACTCTGATCTAGTAAGTTGGAAGAGATTACCGTAACATATAGCATAGCAATAAACCAACCTATGTAAACGTAACTCTGATCTAGTAAGTTGGAAGAGATTACCGTAACATATAGCATAGCAATAAACCAACCTATGTAAACGTAACTCTGATCTAGAAGTTGGAAGAGATTACCGTAACATATAGCATAGCAATAAGCCAACTTATGTAAACATTAAATGCACATCACAATAAAATAAACATTTAATACAACAAACGATTATATTAATTGTAGTTAAGGCATTAACATTACTTTGGAGGTTTAAAGACATTGTAATTTGTTATGTGAAACACTGTATATTTATTTAAAGTGTAATGTAAACAGTACATTTTTATATAAAGTGTAATAAACAGTGCATGTTTGTATTTAAATAAAGTGTAATAAACAGTGTATGTGTATATTTATATAAAATGTGATAAACAAATTACAATACACGACTATCTATTTTGTTTGAAGAAAATACCTTATATATATAACATATACATGTGTTTGTAAGTCTTTCTGCATTTATTCGTTCTACATGTCCGAACCATTTCTGAGAGCTCTTATTATAGTGTGCAATAAACTGTGTATTTTGCAATAAGGTGTATAAATAATAAAAACTACTGTACTACAAAGACAAAACACTAAACGGTAAATGTCACAAAGTTATAATTAAACGAAGAATGTTTTGCATATTTTATTACTTGATATTATACTTTTTTTTTGTTCAACTGACGTAGATAAATTACAGGAACTCTCCTTTTTATTTTTCTTGGACATGCTCTTCTTGGCACTAAGAAGGTATTCATTAAATAAGAGATAAAGGTTCTTTGTATACACCCTTTTAATTTCCAGGGTCATTAAGGAAGACCATTTTTTCTTGTTTATTTTGACTTTTTAAGATGGTTTCGTGTACCTCTTAGAGAAAATTATTTCGTAAATCGTGTTCTATTTAACAACGTACATTCCACCCTTTAAGCCTTTTTTAATTATATTTCTTGAATCTTTAAAATAATATTTATTTTATTTTATATATTATCTTCAGTTAAGGTTACATTACACTGTGGAGGTTTAAAAATACCTTGTTATTTGTTAAGTTAAACACTGTTCATTCCATTTTATATGACGGTATAACCCTACCGGTTTTAAGGTTTTCACCCCATCATCAGGGGAGTACAACTAAGACTCCAAGGAATAAAGAGTGTTTAACTAAACAAATAACAATGTTTATATATTTGTTGGAGTAGTGCGAAAAAGTGTCGTGAATGAGAAACTCGAATGACTAAAATATGTCTATCATAATGATTACACGACTTCTGTGACATTGTTGGTAACACATTTTTCATTCAGTTACGGGTTTAAGATTCTATTTCCGAAAAAGCTAAAAAATAAACAAAATAGTAATTTTTTTTGAACCTTAGAAAAAACGTATTTTTCACATTGTATTGTATTACAATTTTGTTATGTATTGTACAACCTATCGGGCTTATTACCATGTTGTTATTATATCTTCCAAGCGACCACAAGGATGTTTAAGAGACTTTAAGTGAAAACCAGATTCGAATCTTTAAAAAAGAAATCAAGGATTCCAACGGGAATCGATCCCGCAACCTCCGGGCTGGGAGACTAATTTCTTACCAAGTAGACCACAGAGTTCATCACTTTGTGGTGTCATGTTTATAAATTTGATATTAAATTTTTTTGTTCCAAGTTGTTTAGGAACACATCTAGAACCCACAAGGACTTGATGAAATTCCCATTGAGTTGTTTGTAAATTTGATGTTAAGGGTTCATTAATTAAAACACAATAACTTTTCATATTTTTTATACATGCCAAACAATAAGGAACTTTGAAAAAAGGAGTTAGGAAACATTTGAGATATCTTTATAACAATCATTTTTAGGAGTACGCAAACAAATTAATCGAAAGAAAAAAAACATTCGTTTGATATCAATTGTGGTTTGCGGATTTTGTACACGAGCTGGGAGAATTGCAGCTAGACAACTAAGAAATTCTCGAGATAAAAAAAGCGTTTAATGAAGTCAAAATATTATAGAACAACCAAGTTAATTTGAATAATAGTCCTGTGCTAAATATGTTTCCCATTCAAAAGTCATCCTTTTGACGCTTATCTACTTCCCTCCCTTTATAAGCCACTACTATAACGTATATAATACGATCTCGTGGTTTTTATTACTATGTGGTAATCTCTTCCAACCAACCAGAAATGTGTTTATGAAGCCAAGAGTGAAAAACAGTCTGAAAACTTATTTTTTTAAATTCATTCCAGCGGGAATCAAACCCGCAACATCCAGGTCAGAAGACAGGCGTCTTACCAACTAGGCCTCGGAAGTCGTTATGTTTTCAATGTATATTATTTTCATTTACGCTATCTATAGTACAATCTTTTTTTCTGTATGGAAATCTTTTCCAACTAACCAGAGGGATGTCAATGAGGTCTTAAGAAAAAACTTGAATCCGTAGCCCTCGGGCTGTAAGACAAGCGTCTTAACAACTAGGCTCCAGTGTTCAAATTCTCCAGTTATTTTTGTCAATCTCTGTTGTATTCATCTCTTTAGAAGTCTCTACAATCCAAAATTAGATATATTAAAATGCAGTGGCATAGCCACGGTCTTCGGGGTCTGGGGACAAGACACCATTTTTATTACTTGCACAAAGTGTAAGCTAAGTGTTGTATGGAAATACGGTAGAAACTTGACTATCAAAGTAAAAGCCTGTACATTACATGAACGGAAAGTACTTTGTATTTCAGTATACGTTATTTTTTTTGCTTAGATTACAATTAATTATATTCCTTTTTTACGCATTTTACACACAAAAAAATACATTATGAACGTGCTCAATCATAAAATATATTAAACAAGTAATTATTTACAACTAGTCAAAAGGTGAAGTGTGCTTGAAAAATATTATCAGTACTAGTTTCAAATTTCAAGAAAGTTTTACTGTAATTTCCATATCAAAAGTGTATGCGAAAGCAAAAACAACAGAGTTGTTGATAAATAAGAAGAAAAAGCTTTCAACAAACATATAACGTTTGCTCCTTAATTTTGCGCACCGTTAACCTAGAGGTCATGAATAACTTTCTCTCCTAGCCCACCCCCTCGCTACGCCAAAGGTGAGATGAAAAACTAGATAATATCTCCATTAAACTATTGGCGAAAGTATTGTTATCTCATTTATTCCAGCAGAAATCTCATTTACTTAACCGTCAGATTGAGAAGGAAGATATGTCTTGTATTGCAGATACGATTTCTGAGGCATTTTTTAGTAAAACTGCCTGTCTAAGTTTGTAAGGATTTATTTATTATTCCTCGATAGAGATTGTCAATTATTAAAATCTTAACTGCCTTAGATCCCGACCTTTTTTTCTGGATTGAAGGACAACGTTTATTTGAGAGAAATATGAACTCACCAGATTCGATACGAACTTTTCACATTATAGGTGCGTGCTACTCCAATCAAGCTCAAAATACTGAAGATACTTTAATACAATTTATAAGATGTTAAGGTCGGCTAGCACCAATAATATTTATCAAAGTAATCTCGAGTTTTCCAGTTGAAAGAATGAAAAAAATTCTCACAAAAAAAATCTCTTATATTTTAAGCTTGTCAATTAGGTCAGGTTAACGCGACAGTTAATCGGTTAAACAACACTCATTTGTTATATTTTAATCGAATTCTGTGGTATATTCATAATGCAAGGAGTAAAATGATAGGTAAAGATATATTTTTATCTGTTAATTTATACATGACAAGAAATTTCGTAATTACATAATTTATGAAAAAACAAATTGGTAATTTAAAATGGGCACGCAATTAAAATGGATCTGGGTTTGTTATCTTTCATTTGTCGTGTCCTCAATAAACTAGAATTTAGCTTGTATCTTACTGAGGACATATAACACCGAAATATAAGTTAATGGTTTTTTTTCGAGTGTTGATTAAATAATACCCCGTTGCAAACTCTCATTAACTGGATAAACTTTGAGACTTAGTAAGATGTATGTATCACGCAAGTCAATCCTTGGATACTTTATAATTCCAGATAAACCAAAAAGTCTGACCAATAATGTCCCACATATAATCACCAAAAACTCACCACTTTTAAAAGTTCACACTAACCTTGGCTAAAAGTCATTCCTCCTGTAAGCTCAAGTACTCATACTCTTGTCGCAATAACAACCCCGTTCCGATCCACTAGCTGAATTTTGATTCCCTTTTGCTTTATTAGATTAGGCGCCCTATTGTATGTCATGGGAGTCAAATAGGCATGTTGCCTTTAGAAAAAAAAATCTAACTCTATTGACGGTGAACGTTTGATCAGTTGCCATACGTATCGTGTATCTTTTTTTGATGATAGTGCCAGATAGTGAATTCGAAGTGTAAGTACACTACATGAAGGATACAATACTTCCTGAAAATTTCCGCTGAAATCTGGGGTGTGTCACTCTTTGTAACTTTCATTAGGTAGTACAATTCAAAAAAAGTTTTCGAACCCATGGTCTCAGTCATATTTTGGAAAGGCATCCAATATTTTTAATTCCGAGAGGACTGGTTAAGGTATATTGGAATACTGCTGAAGCTGTACCAATGATGAGAAATCTGAATATCATACTGCGAGAGAGAAACCAAACAAGAAAATAAGAAAAACTGTATCTGCTCTGCTTCGTTCTGTAAATGTTCTTTGAAGATTAAATATATAATTTAATCAATCTCATAAGTCTAACTTTTCTTGTTTTGATAATTGCTTTAATTTTAATACGATCCTCCGGCAATAAGATAATTTGTATCATTTCATGAAAGAAAATTATAGGGGTGATTTTCGAAGGATGAAACTTTCTACTGATTTATTACTATTTCTTTGTTTAAAGGGTCGATTGACCTTTTGGATAGAAAAATAACAATTTTTATATACGCTATGTTATGCACTAGAAAAAAGTTAACCCAGTATAAGCAATAAAAAAACTAACCAATATTATTTACTATATTCGACCCAGCAAGAAAAACTCTTTTACATTACTCTTGTTTGAAAGCATAATTATATAGAAGTTCCCACAATGCTCACACTGACAACTGACTTAATCTGTGTAGTGTAAAAGTTGCCACTCCGCGTCCCCTCAATATCTAGCTAATGTTCAACGCTTCTCCGACTATGGATTTACGCTACCCTCAAGCAGATATTGCCTTTTGGTATTTGGCCTATCGCTTTATCTTCTGCACATCGTTTTTTACTTTCTATGCCGCCAGACTCTGAAACCAGTTACTAGCTCA
This sequence comes from Odontocerum albicorne, assembly GCA_949825065.1. NCBI lineage: Eukaryota > Metazoa > Arthropoda > Insecta > Trichoptera > Odontoceridae > Odontocerum > Odontocerum albicorne. The sequence goes on from OX463848.1 coordinate 8,712,335, forward strand.
GTAACATTACATACTCGTATATCTTAAATGATGGAATTTATTATTTATTTACTTATTTTTTCAAAACTGGCTTAGCCAAATCACATTGAAAAATACAAGAAATATTAATATTAAAAAAAATTATGAAAAAGTATGTACATATATAAACACAAACATACACATACATACACACAAACACACATATTCAAAGTCACTTAAATACTTTGATGAGCGCTTTCTTATGCACTTAATCTTAGAAGAAAATTTACTTTTGCTTTTAGTTATATGAAATACGCCAGTATCCGAAGCAGTCCCGTTCAAAAGAGTTAAAGCCCTTCCAACAGGCATAGCGGCTGGAAGACCCGTTCTTGCGTATGTTATTGAGAAAAGTTCTTGCCGGCGCAGTCTATGTTAGTGTAATTGTTAGGAACATTTAACGCTTTTCTTTGTAGTAATGTTGGACAGCTCACAGCTCCTCGAACGAGTTTGACAACGTATACCAGGAGACGCACATCTCTTCTTACGCTCAAGGAGTTATTTATTTTCTGGTTCTTCTCATATTTTATCTCATTTAAGTCTTATTTCTCTTTGGTAATAATCTTACAATACTTCACCCATTCACTGAAACGGATAAATATAACTTTTGTTTAATTAATCGAAAAATATTGCCATATTGACAATTATTTGTCCTATGTTTTCTATACAACTGTAGCGACCGTGCGTGCGGTCACTGAACCCACTGAGGCGACCCTTGCCCGCGCGGTCATTGAACTCGCAAGTGGCGAGTGCGAGGATGCACCGAGCGAAAGTCGCCCGCGCGGTCATTGAACTCACTAGTAGCGAAGAACGAGACACCGATATATATCTTGCCTCTCCTGCAGACTGCAATATGAAATGTATATAGAACGTGCAACAATAAACATGTGTTCAGCGGAAGCGAGACAGCGGCATGTTCTGCGCCGTTCTATACATTATAAATACAGACGCTTACAATAAACTTTCTCTTCGCTTATTCCGATCTCGACGACTTTTATTCAAACAACCATCATCCTTCTATCCAAAATACAAGTCCCTAAACAATAAAGTGTCTAACTAAATAAAAAAAATCTAAAATCTTAAAATTTTATAATAATAAATAACCTTTTCCCTGCAATTGGTCTGAAAATGCGTAACTCTTATCTGATTGGTTAAAAATGATTGCTATAATAATAAACTCACCATATTTATATTTAACAATTGAGTGTCTAAATAAATAAATGAGTAATTTTGATTTTATAAATTAAAAATATAAATTTCACCCTAATTTTGGCACATAAATGCACAATTTTCTCTGATTTGGCTGCAAGAGATTGTCATATGATAATACACTCACCAAAAGTGTCATGATTAAAGAAAGCTTTGAATTAAGTCTCAATATTATAAATAACTATGTAAATTTCTACAAAAGTACTCTGCTATACACATTTATGTTTCCCGTTCAAAAGCCAACCATTTGACGCCTGCCAACTCCCTTCCTTTAGTAGCTACTACTCTCTCCCTCTTCTGTATCTATTAAAATTAGAAAAATATATATTTTAGACATAATTCAGTTCATCTTCACCTGACGAGGAAGACGGAAATCTTTAAAATCGGTAATGAATTGAAATAAAAAATAAGTGTTTTATTTATTTTATTAAAAATATATAAAAGTTCTGAAAATTAATAAAGTTTGGACGAAAATATTATACGAAACTCTGATTTAATTGCAAGATATTGTCGTATGAATATAAACTTGTCATAAGTGTCTAAATAAATACTAGTATATTTATGAATTTATTTCATTTCAATTTCTATCTCAGGAGTTTTGTAAATATAAGGAATCGTAAAAAAACTGTGTCCTTCAGATTCAAGTAATATTTTATTCCTGCATAGACATTCCACTCTGCTGCCTATCCGAGTGAGTAGCTTGGCTTGCTTATTGGATAAATTGCGCCTGTGCCGGTAAGGTATTTGTTCCACTTACTTAGATATTGCATTCTCAACAAGTCCCCATTTGAAACTTTCCTCCTTGGGTATGTTGTTCAGATATTTCAATTTTCTCAATTCCTTCATACGCTTCGTTTATGAATATCTCAAAAATTGAACATTACATATTTGAAAAGTTCTTACATGGAATCATACTTGTAAATTTTTCTTTTGATTTTTCAATTCGTGTTGCGTAAAGTGTGTTTTAAGACACACAAATATAATAGAAAAGCTTGTTAAGCTCCTGTTCTGTTTTTTTTTGTTTTGAAGCTTAATCAGTTGAAACTTTGAATTATCTAGAATTATCATTTTTTTAAATTGGTTTTATTATATTAACTCATATAATTTCATAATGTCATTAATTTGCTGACAAAAATCCTCCTAGTTTGGGTGGATTGCCTATATTGCTATTTAGTAGTATTTTTTCAGATGATGAAAGAGTTACGAGTGATATCTAAAAGCCCGTAACGATAGGAAACAAAGTCAATGTGGTATTAAAATGTTAATACTCAAAGTGGTCAATATCAACATCTAATAATCCACAACATTATACGAATTTTAATATAATCCACAACATTATATGAAAAGTGAACGTGGAAAAAGTCTGACAAGTGCCGAATAAATGTTATAGAAATGCTTACACTTAAAAGAATGCACGAAGTGAGAATGTTAACAAAATACGGAAAGAAGTGATAAAGTGTGAACTTAAGGCCAATGTGTTGAGTAAGATGAAGAAGATCATTCTAACATGGTTTGTGCATGTGGAACGAATGAATTAAAAGATAACAAAACAAATATATAATGGAAATATTAGTCAATAGCTTATGGAAGAGAACGACCTATGAATGTGTAATTGGATCAAGCGAATTATATTTTGAAAGAAGAAAACGCAAAAAAGATGGAAAGGTCAGACGCCTACCCCCCTCCTCCCCCATAACATCGTTATTTTGCCCCCATAACATCGTGATGAAATTAACCCAAATTGAAATGAATTTCATTTTTATTTTTCATTTAGTCTAACAGATTTCTTTAATATATTTTTGTTGTATAAAGCACAGTGTTGGTAACATTTTCATATGGCAATCTCTTCCGCACAACAAGCAATGCTTCCTTTCAGACAATAAGAACTTCCGCACAATAAGAAATGCTTCCTTCCGGACAACAACAACTTCCACACAACAAGAAATGCTTCCTTCCGGACAACAAGAACTTCCACACAACAAAAAATGCTTCCTTCCGGACAACAAGAACTTTCGCACAACATTTCTAGAACATTTTCAATAAAATTTGGCACCAACTGAAGTCTAATTCGTGACCTCCGGATCACAAGACACAAGTCCAATAATATCTTACCACCTAGGTAATTATTTTTTCGCTCAATATGCTGAAATTTCAAGTACATGGCAGTTTAACTTTACAGCTTTCATCGAACCTGAATAGGTCGTACATAAATGATTAAAACACCATCGAAATATACTTACAAACTTGAATGTCATTTCCCCGCTGGGGTAACCAGAGAGGACAGAGCGCTAAATTTCCTATCTCGGTCAACATATTTCGCCTCTTTTACATCCATATATGTACATCATGCGGCTCCTATGATTTCTCTTATTTCTTACATTTCCGTCTTTCAAAATGTCATTCGCTTAATCCAGTTATACTTTCGTTGAACTTCCTCTATCACGCCTTTCACTCATATTTGCACTGTGTATTTGTTTAGTTAGTCTTTCTTCAGACATTCGTTCCAAACCATCTCAGAGTGCTTAGAATGTCACTTGAAAAAATAGCACCGATTTTGGTTATCAATCTTAAGAAACTAAGCTGGAAGAGTGTTTTTCTCTGATAGTAGTCACGTAGGGTAGGTAGGCTTTGAATACACAACCTTTATTTCATTTGATTCCTTCCCACATATCTTGTAATTTATACAAATACCACACTTTCAACATACGTGTTCAAGTATTAAATATCTCGTCGTCGTTGCTGGGCCTCGTATTTGAAGATTCCATCACCATTGTCATTCAATGTCAATTCAGTTGGAAAGCAAAACTGTGCCGTGGAGCTTTTCCTTTTATTCTTTATTTTTATTTAAGTGAGTTAGCCGTTGCACACCAGCAAACGCACCAGCCAAACCGATGTACTAGATCTGATGACATACCGAAGTGAGACTGTCGGAGCACATCGACATATTTTTTCCTTTATTTTTTTTTAAATAATATTTTGACCAAAATTATAGGCATCCTTATACCTCTAAATAAGAGGCGGAAAAAATACTTGTGTTATTTGAGGAAAGGAAAGTAGCAGAGCGCGGGGCTCGAACTGGCGACCTTCCGCACGCATGCCTAATGCATAACCGCACGGTCATGCACCCATGTTTAACATCTAAAACAATAGTGAAATGAACATATAAATATGTAGGAACGGTTGTTCCTTAAAGGAGAGATGATGAGGATGATTGTTGATAAATAAAACTCGTTCGAAATCGGAATATGCAAAGAGATATTTCATTGATAAACGTCGGTATTTATAATATTTTGGAATGTATGAATGACGGAGCAAGAGATATGTTGATGTCTCGTCTCACGCCTCACAATATATTTATTGTCATCACGTAGGTATTCATAGTTTTGCCTGACAGCGCGGAAGATATGTTGCTGTCTCGTTTCCTCATGGAATGTGGTCTCCGCTAGTAGTGAGTTGAATGACCGACCGTGTGAACTTTGCCTATTGATTGTCTCGCATTGTGAAGCATGCGAGTTTGATGACCGGGCGGGCAAAGGTCGCCTCGTGGGTTCAGTGACCGCACGTATAGTCACTACAAATATAAACCAGCACCCTATTTCTCTGTTGTGCCATGCAGAGAGGGTAGAACGCCATACTTTCTTCCTCTCTTCATCCAAACCATTTCCTATGCAGCTCCTTCGATTCCTCTTACCCTTACCTTAACTTATTTTAACGTTTCATTCACTTGGTCCAACCGTATTTTTTTTCGGTCGTCCACTACTACGACCCCAATTTATGCTTGCATTATAACTGTATTTAGTCAGCCTTTAGTCATGAAATGAATTTTGCGATAAATCACGTGAAATTGTCTTAACAAGTAAATAAACGTATTATATTTGCCATAACATTTATTTCTGATTAATGTAAGCTTTTTATTTTATTTAATCTCAAATGAATATTTTTTTTACATTTCAAAAAAAATTAAATTTTTTTCTGTTTATTTTTTTCTAAATGTCTCATATACGAGCATGTTATTCTGTTTTTCTTCAACAATATATTATACTTCAAAAAGATTCGCGCGTGTCTTTGAAAAAAATAAACAGTATCAACACGCGAATCAGCGAGTCAAATAATCGTTTGATGTTCTCAAAACTTTATTTAATTTTATTTAATAATGTCGACTTGTTTACACGTTTTTTATTCTTAAAATTAAGCAACAATGAAAACAACAAGTGAATAAGTTTCTTAAATAAATTTTAAGCGTTTGATGTTTTTCAAAGCTTAAACACGTCAATTTTCCATATGATTATTTAATTTCTAATATAAAAAGTCTCCTCGACTATGTTGGTAAGACACGTGTCTCTCAACAAAAGGTTTGCAACAAAAATTTCCGTTACATACGCAACAATTTGGCATCATCAATAGAAAATGAAAAACTTTTTTTTTAAATCCACTTTACACGGATTTCTCCTGTTACACAAACAAGGTCTGCTTCTAGTTAGTTTATTCCTTAGGAACATTTTTTTCTCATAATACTAGGCGGTGCCGAAAATATATTCACAGTGTCACTCAGTTGGTTCAATATTTCTACACCACGCTGGTTTGTTCCATATCTCTACTATACACTATCCTGCGAACATGCGTCAACATGGCCAGGCGGCTCAGGAGGGTCCATATGTCTGTGGTATTTGCGGGAAAGAGTGCGCATCCAGGATTGGGCTGTTCTCTCACAGAAGGTCACACGATCGACGTGAGAGAACGCTTCAGGACTGATGTTGGAATGGCGAGGGGATCCTCGACTGCGAGGCCCGGCAATGATGATGATGATCTAGACCACGCGTTACTGAATGTTTAGCCATGACCGCAATGGCCGCAGCTTGCACTTTTCTTTCGTTACACTCAACTTGTTTTTGTTTTTGTTAAAATTTTAATTTGTCAAAAAGAGTGGGATTGAATTTCGTGTTTGAACGCCCTTGGGGAGACTTGATTATTAATATTACAACCAAGATTTTTATCATTTATGAAATTAAATGACTCGAATGTTGTTTACTATAACGAGTAGAAGTTTATATAATCAATTTTATCAATTTTCTTTCAAGAATGCTAACCGTGATTATTCTTTTTATAAACTTCTATTTTCGTAAGGTGCTCGAATGTTTAAAATTCAAGGCAATATTTATTTTCACCTCACGTTCATTTTTCTTCACAAACACCTTTTAAATTCTTTCCCTCCATAGCGAATCACGTAGAAACCTGTGTTTATTGTGAAATCTAGTGGCAAAGAAGAATTATCAACAAAAGGCTTCGTGATTTAATTCTTCACATGGTGCCCTTCAAAATATGAGAACAAATTAGCATTTATATTACCGTGTCTTGGGCGGGAAATGTGGCGTATGTGGTTCTCCATGGAAACATTTTGGATAGTAGTAGGTTGATCGTATATTTTGCATTAACAGGGACTATCCTGGTTAGTCTATAATTTAAAAGAATTTGACTGCCAATTATAGTGATAAGTTCAGAAAGTTTAGGATTTTTTACAAGCTTACATCCACTGGCTAAACCCGATTACATAAAAAAGTCAACACATAACAAATAATTATTAAGCATAAACCACTAACACCCATTACAAAGAAAACTGTAAACACTTCATGTAAAAAAAAAGCGAAAATAATTTTTGCATGACTAGTGCACCTCCATTATTCGCACGGAAAACCAAGATCTGAGTGAATGTGATGAAATGCAAGTAGTCTGAACAAGTACTATATACATATGCGTGCTAAATACTAAGCATTAAAATAATTGTTATAAGTTAGTTTGTAGGTGTTAACTATATAACACAAAAATTAAATTAGATTTTCAAATGTAAATTAGTCCCTACTACGTTAGTTAGATCTAAATTAGATTTTCAAATGTCAATTAGTCCATACTAAGTTAGTTAGATCTAAATTAGATTTTCAAATGTAAATTAGTCCATACTACGTTAGTTAGATCTAAATAAGATTTTCAAATGTAAATTAGTCCATACTACGTTAGTTAGATCTAAATTAGATTTTCAATTGTAAATTAGTTCATACTAGTAAATTAGTCCGTACTAGTTAGAATACAAGTAATTATTTTCAGTTTAGATATATAAATATTTTTGTATCTCGAATAGTTATCCTGATAAAACGAATAGTTTTCCTGATAAGAATATACATATATCCCTCCTCAATTTTAGAAAATAGTAATACAACATGCCTTGAAATATCGAGTCACGGGTAAAAAACCGCATTCACGTTAGTAGAGATGTCTTAAAAAAATATTTTGGACTATACGAACATGGACGTGGGAAATTGGTGAAAAGAGCCAATGAAAAGTGGTGAATTTCGAATGAATCGTGCAATAAAAATTATGTGTAATATGTCAATGTATGACTGAAGAAAATATGTTATGTTAAAGGTGAATGTTATGTAGCTAAAAACTGATTTGTTAAAAAGGGTAAAAAAAGCATATTGAAACTTTTTTGATATGGTTAAAGAATGGGTGAAGAAAGACTGACTAAACAAATTTATAACACAAGCATGAGTAGGAGTAGGTATAGAATAAGACTAAAAAAATATGATTTAATCTATTGACTAACTTCCTATTCTTACATTCCATTTATACGAGTATTTTCAACTTATACGAGTATATTTTTTGTAATATTTTTCATCTGTTAATGATAGTGGATTTGAATCCCGAGGTGAGATGCCTTGAGAAGTTTTTCATCTGTTAATGATAGTGGATTTGAATCCCGAGGTGAGATGCCTTGAGAAGTTTTTCATCTGTTAATGATAGTGGATTGGAATCCCGAGGTGAGATGCCTTGAGAAGTTTTTCATCTGTTAATGATAGTGGATTTGAATCCCGAGGTGAGATGCCTTGAGAAGTTTTTCATCTGTTAATGATAGTGGATTTGAATCCCGAGGTGAGATGCCTTGAGAAGTTTTCCCTACAAACGGCGCTTTATAAATTGCCGTTCATTTTCATTATTATTATTTTGGTGAAATTTAGAAATAAATAAATGAAAGTAGTATGATAAACATATAGTATTGAACTGGCTGAGAAGATGTTGAGAAAGCGAAGTAGTTATGTCGTGATTTGAGAGTTTAGTTCTCAATCCTCTTTGCTTACTTCAAAAGATACATGATGTGATGATGATCGTATGTATGAAGAGTTTTTGAGGCGCATGGCTGCGTGGTAACGTCCTAGACTTTCGTGCGGAAGGTCGTCGGTTTGAACCTCGCACTGTGGTACTCCCCTAATGATACAGGCATTTTCCCGCCTAGTATTTAAGAGTATAAGAAAATCTATAAGTTCGGTCATATTTATTGTTTTTAAACATAATATGGTATAGTTTTTTGACGGACAAAGAGGCAAACTGCTGAGCTTTAGAAATGGAGGCTGCTCTAAGGAGCACTCCTGGTTTTGCCGATGCCCATAAGAACAGGATTGTTTACCTCCTGAGGAGAGGCCGTTATACGAGTACATATATCACCAGATTAGTGATATAAATTCCTAAAAGGTAGAAAGACACTATAAAGCAAACTTCGAGAATATGATCCACTAAACAGCTACAAAATAAAAAGAGTATACGTTTTTGGAAAAAGCCCACAAAGAATACACCCATGATTTTCCAGATTTAAAAGTATGTTTCAAAATCTCGTATTGAAAATGAATTTTTATTACTATTAATAATACGTACGCACATTTAGCTTCAATCTTGTTTAAGTGGTCAAATTACACCAAATTTAATGTTCCGTTGGAGAGTAGTAGAACTTTGAGGTTGATTTCTTCTTCATCGAATGAATTGAATATTGCGAATCGATTGGATATGAAAGGGCGTTAACAATCTCACGAGCCCATAAGGTTCCCTTATGGTTTTCGATCACAGGTAATCCCAGGTAACCTGTGACCGAAAATCATATTGCCTAATTTGGTATATTTGATTACGCCAGTATCCGTAGAAATTTTCTGATATCTGGGTCTTTTTAAGTCACGTTTCTGACTCAATTTTCAATTATTTCCCTGTTCATGTGAAGGCACACATTTCAAATATATGTCACATGGATCGATAAGTTTTTTTGTTAGAGATCTCTCTCTCTCCGTGTTCAAGTTAAATTGAGATTTTATACATTTTACGAAGATGTAAATGATTTCGATAAAAGGTACACATAAAATGTTACAGAGTTTTTCGTTCATCATCAGAACGACATGCAATTTGCATTCAAGTCTCTTTACGTGATATCTCCATTCTATCTTACGAGTTTGTGTCTGAGAGATATCTCATCGAGTAATTTGATTGTTCGGAATCCATCCAATATGGCAGAATATTTTGAAAAGGTTTTAGTCGTAGCTGTCTCTGTGGCGTGGAATGGTCTACCCTTTAGTGTTAGATATGTGTGGCGTATGTATCTTTAGGAAGCATGTTTTGAGATATTTTATCAGAATTAATGGTTATATATGAAAACAACACACATACACTAAGCAGGACGTGTTTCTATCACATATCGGAAGATCAACAAGGTGTCTTTGAAGTTCGTCTTCCTTTGTTCCTTCATTTCTTTGTCTTCAATTTTTCTAAACATATGTAGATGTGGGATTACCTTATCTTAAGACCACTTTTTTATCCTTACACCAACTTAAATATATTTTTTTGTAATATTTTTAATCTGTTAATTAACATGGGTTCAATTTTTGAGTTATAGCACCCTTGAGGAGAGTCTACTCTCTAAAAGGTGCTTTTCAATTTTTTGAGTTATAGCACCCTTGAGGAGAGTCTACTCTCTAAAAGGTGCTATCCAAATGTTTGAGTTATAGCACCCTTGAGGAGAGTCTACTCTCTAAAAGGTGCCATCCAATTTTTTGAGTTATAGCACCCTTGAGGTGAGTCTACTCTATAAAAGGTGCTATCCAAATAGTTTTTTTTATTATTATTACTTTATTAGAAAGGAAATTTTATTTTTATCAATTTTACAATACTTACAAAATTATTAAAAAAAAACGTTTTCAGTACATCATTTACCAAGTTTACAAAACAATCTTGAAATAAAAATTATTATTTTATGATAATTCAACATTACCAAATAAAAATATATACCTACCAATACAATGAAATATTAAAAATAATGCATAGGCAAGCAAGTACACAAATCTAAATCATTTGAAAATGTTAACAATATTCACAGTTGATTATACGATACGGGACAGTGTCAAGTCAACTGCCCGCACCTCACCACACCGAGTGACTCTTGAAATTCATATGAAAATAATAGTATAGTACACATTCAACACTTTATCAATTCTGCAATCAGCCTTTATTTACAGTTCGAGAAAATATAATATGTAAAATTTCAGCAAATTGACTAGCCAAAATTTGAATTCAATACACAGGTGAATTTTGTTGGTAACTAAAAGTGTTGGTTTATAACAAAACATAGCTATATGTCGAGTATGTACTGTAGACATTAAAACAAAGCAAAAATTAAGCGATTCAGGACAGTTTAAGTGTGAATTTACATTAAAAAATCAATCAGAATTCTTCTTTTGTTAAATTTAGTGTTCGTTTGATATAATTATAATCAATGTAAATTATAGAAAAGCTCAATTGAAAGTCAATGAATCTCTAAAAGCTTATGTTGTACGCTTAAACCGCCCATGTATGAACATCATAGCAAATGGACCAAAAAGTGAAATTACATTCAAGTTTTCTACGTACTAGTGAATTACACAACATTGTAAATATATTTATTGAAGAAAAATCCTTGAATATTCTCAACATAAATTTTACATATTGTGAATAAATTTTTGAAATAATGTTGTTTATATTGAAGCTTAGTGGAGTTGGAATATAATTTAACTATCAGCCTTTTCAGCTCAAATCAAAGCAAAATATAATGTTATGGTTTCTCCGTTATGAATTATATACTCAAACGTCTAGTCTGAATAAATATCATGAATTACTGAACCTACATACTCGTATATGTTACAGTGAAAGAAATATATCAAATTATGTTTAATAAATATTGAATTACATCTAAATATTCGAAACTCAAGATTTTTTTATAAGTTGTTGAAATTACCATTACAAAAAAATACTGTGGTTCGGCAAAGAATTCTTATTGATTTTTTAAAGGCACAATATTTATATTCTGGCAATTTAGAAAAACTAACGAAAATCATAAAAAAAAATCCAAAAGTTTTAAATTTTCGAAAATATGAGTTATTTACAATATACGCCCTTCTTCTTCTTCGATGGCTCTACAGCTCATATTGGGCCTTGGCCTCCATCAATCCTCGCCTCCAACTCCTCCTGTCTCCCGCCGCGGCCCTCCAATCTGTCACTTGTAGTAGTTGGGCCGCGTGCTTTTTCACCTCATCCTCCCACCGCAGCCTAGGTCTACCGACCTTTCTTCTTTCGACCGGATGCCCCTCAAGGATCCTCTTAGGTACCCGCGATGACGGCATTCTTTGCACATGCCCAGCCCATCTCATCCTGCTCAGTCTAGCATGTACAGAGAGCCTGGGAGCTTTATATATGTTATACAGCTCATCATTGTATCTTATTCTCCAGGTTTCGCCATCGTTCACGGGCCCCAGGATTTTACGTAAAACTCTTCTCTCAAATGCGTCCAGCATCTATGCGGATCTTGCTGTCATCGTCCACGCTTCGCACCCGTATGTCACTACTGTCCTAATTATGGTCTTGTATAAGGTGATTTTTCTTTTTCTATGGACACTTCTTGATTTAAGCACTGGGAGAAGAGAGAAGAACGTTTTGTTTCCTGTCGCAATTCTTCATTTGATCTCAATGTTTTCTTCATTTTCCTGAGTTATGTTGGTACCCAGGTAGGTAAAGTCATCAACTAACTCAAAATTATATCTACCTTTAAACTGAGTGCTGTGTTGAGGGTTATTTTTCGACAATATACAACCTACATAAGCTTAAAATTAAACAACCCAAGTATGCATTTTTCCACCCTTCTCAACATATCGGTGACAACCTTCGTTGCATAGTTGATAAGACATCTGTTTCACAATTCGTGGGTTGAGGGTTTGATTCCTATTGTAACCCAGATTTTTAAATAAGGGTTCCAGTTTGAGATATTCAACTAGAATATTATTTGAAATTCCACAAATTTAAAGTCAAAACTTTGGATGATTACAAGTTGGATTTTGATTTAAGAACTCTTAAACATCTTTCTGATTGGCTGGAAGAGATTTCTAAAGGGTAATATATCCAGTTGAAGGCACTGTATACTATGAAAGTGTAATAAAATAAAACACACCATCTTTTCTACCATAACTCTTGAAAGTGCGTTCTACAACCGCGCTAAACATGAAATAGACCACAAATGAATATTGGTATCCAAAAAGGTTTGTCAGATCGACAGAATTTTCGTACTCAAAAATAAATTGGAATATTTCTTTAAAAAAAATGAACAATATTAGAGTATTCTACAAATAAGTTATTCCATTAATTACATAAACCGCCACTACACAGGTTTCCACCTTATATCCCAAAGTATCATTCATCATTTCGCCTGAAGAAAAACTTCAGGAGGAATGATTTAATAAATAACTGATTATAAAGTTGAGAAGTCGCGAATGTCCTTCGTCAAATTTTAAATCATTAGCGTCTGGTAGCTATAGTTTGTGTCAATTATTTTGAGCTCCTTTTTTAAGTTATTATTTTGTCGTCCCGCTTAGAAAAATATATATCATGGTAAGCCTACTGAGGAGGAACTTAATAAATATTTCTCGGTACCAACAAGTCTATAGTAGCTGTAGGCGCGTATGTAACACACGTCGAAGAATTTCGGTTAGCAAAAGTACTGAAATTTAATTTGAAATTTCATGAAAACATTCCTTATGATGGACTGCATTGTGTAATCTGTGATTTTTGGCAGTTTTCTACAGATGCGTAAGATTTATGTTATTGGATTTTTCTAAATTAATTTAAAAAACCAAGAACAGACTGCCGTTTAATGGTACTATAAGACATATGTTATAAGATGATCTTATCATATTCGTTTATTCATTGGTACTATGGCACTCATTTATTTATTGGTACTTGTTATATTTGTCTTAAGCCCTAGCATAATGATTTTTTTAGCCAAGGCTATTAGACATCTTTACTGAGCGTTCTTAGCGACAACGAGGTACACTTTTAATAAATGTATTTATTGGCATTAAATGTAAAGGCTAAAACATTAATATAAAGTAATCTCTGCATTTACGAAGACCGTTGGTTCAATGAAAACAGCATGTAGCTGAAAACCACGTTAACATAAAATATTTTTGGTGATCTTTTATATATTTCCAGATATTCCATTCTTTCAAGATTTGATTATTTTTAATAAATCTACATGATTAGTTAATGTTTTTTTTTTCGTATAGTGCCCTTCAATATATCAGAATTAGTGTTTCGGACAAGACTTGTTTGTTCTCCCCTGATTATGAGGTGAAAGCCTTGAAACCGGTGTGGTTATACCGTTACAAAAAGTGGAAAAAACAGTGTTTGATAAAATAAATTACAATGGATTCATAGTGTATTCGTATATGTTAACATAGTTATCTGGCATTTCGAATTTAATTAATATCAGCATATTTTTTCGGGACTAGTTTTATTTTCAGACCATAAAAAAGTAAATTTTTTTTGTTTTTGTTTAACTAACTTTTCATAAAAAGCACCAAAAACTTATTATTTTGGGTCAAAATGATAACTGTAAAAGAGTTGCAGATGCTTATAGGAAGAGACGATTGCGTCAATCACAACGATAAAGCAAGGCTCGAATAAGCAGTATCAAGAGGACAATATGAATCAGTACATAAAATACTTCTTTCATTGTTGACAGGTTAATACTAGTTGTTTATTAATCTATTTAAGATTCAATAATGGTATGGATTTGATCTAATTCATAAGTTTTAAACGTAGCCTTAATATAGCGATATGAATATAGGACTGTGTATAAATTTACTTACCCTTATTATATCAATAGTTGTTCCCGCTTAATATTTTAAGCCTATCGACTTTTTTTCGAGCCCCAGTTGATTTGCATACACATACTCTTACCCCCTTCCTTTTTGTGGTAGGCAGAAATAACTAATTTTTATTATTTCCGTATCTGTACCCACAGCTTAACTTCGTTCTCAATTATACGAGGCGTATCCAGAAAGTAAGTGTACTGAGGCTCTCACGACCGGGTGGATTTTATTTTCGACATGTTGGCTACACTTCCGTGTAGCCTGACCCTTCAGTGAGACCGGTTCGAGGTCAGTACGTTGAGAAGTGTCGACGCGACAACACGTTTCGTGAAAAATGTAAATCCAATCTCCCGCCAAGTGCGAAATACGCGGCGTCATCCGTTATCTCGTTTGGAAGGGAAAACCTCCGGTTGAGGTTTATAATGAGGTGAAAACTGCATATGGTGATAAAGCTATGAATCGTACGAGTGTGTTCAAGTGGTGTCGCGAGTTTAAAAACGGCCGTACGTCTGTGCATGATGATCAGAGGAGCGGAAGACCTTCAATTGGACTGACGAAATTGTTTTGGGACTGTCAAGGCATAATTTTAATTGAATATATGCCTCAAGGGGAGACCATAAACTCTGCAAGATACTGTGAGACCCTAAAAAAATTGCGGAGGGCGATTCAGAACAAGAGGAGAGGCATGCTGACAAAGGGAGTCTGCCTGCTGCACGACAATGCCAGACCACACACGGCCAACGCCACGAAGGAACTGCTCGCCTCGTTTAAATGGGATGTCCTGAACCATCCCGCGCATTGCCCTAACCTAGCACCTTCAGATTACTATTTCTTTACCTCCCTGAAGCTGCACATGGGTGGAAAAAGGTTTTCAACCGACGAGGAGGTAAAGGAGGAGGTGGAGAAGTGGACGGAGGGGTTGGCGGGAAACTACTTCGAGGAAGGCATCAAAAAGTTGATACCCCGCTTCACCACCTGCATTGAGAGGAATGGCGACTATGTCGAAAAATAGCTTACATGTGTACTACGGTAACCACGTAATTTTTTTGTTTAAATAAAAAAAATTGTAACCTACAAAAATTCAGTACACTTACTTTCTGGACTTACCTAGTACATACTTTTAAAACATGCTCTTGCTTTTTTTAATATCTTCAATTAAGTTAAAATATATATATCTTTGTACAATTTATTTTGGTACTCCCTTTATATCGTTTAACAGACAAATTAATTTAATTATATTATGTCGTAAAGTTACCCCAAGTCTGTTCATGGGCAAGTCTGATTTCTTTAGCATATGCCAAAAAGTGTATTTTGAAGAAATATGTTGTAAGTATGAATTTTCGCAGCCCTCTAAGCTTATTTCGTGCGACAACCTGAAAACTCGATCAAGGTGTTTTTAGAGACTAACAATTTCAGCCTATTTTGCGTCGGAGAGTAATTCCCTAACAAATTATTATGTCATGTAGTAACACGTCAAACCATTTGAAGCATTGAATACTATAAGACATAGCTTTTACTAATTTTCCCAATATGATCAAATCGTCTTATGGTTTTTTTACTGTATTTTCTGTAATACTAGATATTCTTTAGAAAATACCATATGATCATATCACATTATATTAAAATAAGTTAAATTGGTTAAATATAAAAAAAAAACGCCGACAGGTCAATGTATTATAAATTTTTTATAGCATTCTTAACTGTCTCGCCGATATTTAATATCATGTCAAAAGTATTAAGCGCCTCTCCGATCATGGATGGACTTGTGCTTAGCTCAAACAGATATTTCTTTGTGGCATTTCTAGTTCATCACTTCTGTTTCTTCACACCGTTCTTTACTGTTCCATGTCGTCACACTCTAGAACCAGTTACGGGCTATCGCAAACCCTCACCACCCTCATTGGCTTGTTTCAAATTATGACATAAATATTACACAACCTTTCATTGACGAAATACGTTTCTCCATAATTCCTATTTAATTGTCCTTTCCAATCTTTCTTTTACATTTTTTTCAGCCTTTGATGATGTTAACAAATATGATTGTTAACGTTTTTATTTCATTTGCTTTTAATGTCTTTTTTTTTCTTTCGGAAATAACGTAGTAATCTTTAATTAAGCGATTGGCATGAATTTAAATTAGTCTGGCTGGTTGAAAGATCACCATATACCAATAGACTCACTATTTGTATACTTTACAATAAAATGTTTAAATTAACATACAAACATTTGAGTTTATAATTTTGAGAATGAATTTATTTTACTCATGGGAATTACACTTATTTATAGAATTGAATAAAATCTTTCAATCCATATTTTTTATCAAATATACGCAATCGACGCATTTCTTAAGGGAGTATTCTAGTCTAGAAATTTGTAAAAAAAATATTTTATATACATATTCTTAAAGTTTAGACCTTAATAAACATGTTCTCAAAAATACATTTTAAAATTCTCAATATTTACGAAGTTAGAACTATAGTATAAATGAGGCAACAATTACGCCGCACCGAAATGATTCAGACAATAATCTCAAAACTTTAAACGCGTTTTTCTCGAAATTACTTTTTTCGACCTAGTCGACATAAAATCTCAAGTTTTATCCAACCGATTGCCTTCAAATTTGGTATGATACTTGAATAAGTATTTTAATATCGTCCTTGCTTTGGAAAATTCAAAACTTTTTTTTACTATTTGAAAAAAAATTTAAATTTTTTCAGACAGTCACCATTTAATGAATTTTTTTCTTCTTTTTTTTATCTTTGGTACCAACCATAATGAAATTATTTTTTATTAAGAAACTGTGTATAATTTTTATTTTAAACTTATAAAATGGTTTCAACCATGTCGACCAGTTTACCCTGTATTTTTTATGACGAGGTATAACTGTTGAATTTTCAATTTATTTTTTCAAAAACAATTTTGTATATTCTCAAATTATCAATAAACAAAGTGTAAAACAATGTACAGCAAAAATATTTTTAGTTATTTTTTATTTAGTCAAAAATTCACGCCTCGAGAGTAGAATACCCTCTTAAGAAAGAGTCTGTCGGTCATAATCGGCAAACTTCGGCTTTGTAGAGTCGTCTCTGTCGCACGATGCGCTGTCTCGCGATGAAACACGTGTGTGAATAACACTGTATATCATTACGTATTTATCATTGTTAGTTCGCAATCGATTTCTCAGCGAAGCGTCACTTGTATCTAATGTTATCTCACTACTCCATGCCTTCGTTTTTGATATTTTGTAAGCAACACTTCATATCTATTTTTGTTATTTTTCTACCCACATTGTTTTCTTGTTGTTTCTAATCCCCTTTATTATTTCATGTTTTCAGAATATCCTAAAGATTTTCTTCCCTACGTGTCCAACTTCCATAGGATGATGAAAGAATTATCGTCCCACGTGAAAAAATATTCCTTAAATATAAACGTGTAACAACACCTTTGATATCTTCCTATTTTTAGATTCTCAATTTTCTCAGTATTTCTTACTTTTTACCATATTTAAATCATTTCAGGAATTTGAAAAAATTCTAAGGCTTATTTTCAAATTTTAAATTCAACAAAGTGTCTTATTATGACAAACTGCCCACTCCTTCTCCGCATCTACACTTATTCTCATACTGTTCCTTTTATTTCTTATACATTATTTCTTTTGAAATGTAATTCGATACGATGGGCTGTCCCTCGTGATTGTCAGTCTTCTTGTGAATGTAAGACGCATATGTATGTATTGGTTTATAGTGAACCAGCTGTTGCACTTCAGCAAACACTCAATTTCGATAGATCAAACCCAAAATGTGAGGTGCATGACCGCGCGGTAACGCACAGGACTTTCGTGCGGAAGATCGTCGGTTTGAACCCCGCGCTGTGAACGACACAGCCACTTTTCCGCCTAGTGTTTGAGAGTATAAGGATACCTATGACTTCATTCATATCTATTCATTAAAAAAAAGTTCCAATAGTAAGAAGATCAAAATTCTATGACAATCAGCAGAATTTTATATAGCGCTGTTGTGTTGTTTAATAGCGCTATAAGAATTTATGACGCAGAAAAACCCATCCAGATTTATAACATCATTTCCAAAAAAATGTTAAATTACATTCACTTGGCACACTTATACGAGTATACACATTTATAGTATACCAAGACTCTCAGCTCAGCACACTTATACATTTATACCAAGACTTTCACTTACGTTTGCATTCGCTTGGCATACTTATACATTTATACCAAGACTCTCACTTACGCTTGCATTCACTTGACACACTTATACATTTATACCAAGACTATCACTTACGCTTGCATTAAAATTTTATTCAGTCAATCTTTCATAACTCATCTGTTTAACATGCCCAAACCATTTAAAAGTGATTTTCTCACTGTACTTATTGTACATCACCGATACAAAGATTGTAGAATAAATCGATGCCTGCCGCTCAACCCTCGGAGATTTCGGTTTGTTTCTCGTTTTTTCGGTGAAGAGCGGGATGGAGAGATTCCTCTTTGCCAGGAAGAAGTTTGCAGAAACAAAAATAGAGCTGATGTTTCAGAAGATATGAATATATTTTTTCATTTTTCGTTCCATATGTTCAGTCCACCGTTAGCATCCTAATTCGACCGTGTATGTCGTCACGGCTTGCAAGCACCACGCAAACCACGCCCTATCCGCGCGTAGAGGGTGTTCGATAATCTAAAATGATAATTATAAAAACTGCGCATAAGGAGTCTTTTATTTTAATATAAACAGGACAATAATGATTATTAATTAATAATCCAATACAATGCAATATACAAGTTTCCAAACAATTACAGCAGTAATACAAAATCAAATTCAATCATCTAGGTGACGCATACGACCGATGCACTTAGTTTATTAACTTTTAACGTACATTATTCCTTAAGAATAACACTGTGTTTTCCTAAAGAATTACACTATGTATACATTAAGAATAACACTGTGTATTCCTTAAGAATTACAGTGCACGCATTTTTACTATAATTACTTTGGTCTTTTAATTTATTTTCCACGTTCTCCAGATCTTTATTATAATTTATTTTCCACGTTCTCCAGTTCTTCCAGATCTTGATATTGTTTGATTTGAGTATGTGTCTTTGTTGTTCCATCTACAATATTATATTAATCCCCGCTTCTCGTGTTTCTGCCTTATATCCCGAGGCTGTCTTCAGGGTAATTTGGAATATAAATTTACCCGTTTTCGTTATTAAAAAATGATGGTTTACTGTATCGAATGGTTCTGCAAAGTCGTGAGCAATCAACCTGATAGATA
This sequence comes from Odontocerum albicorne, assembly GCA_949825065.1. Classification (NCBI taxonomy): domain Eukaryota; kingdom Metazoa; phylum Arthropoda; class Insecta; order Trichoptera; family Odontoceridae; genus Odontocerum; species Odontocerum albicorne. The sequence continues at coordinate 8,731,834 of OX463848.1, forward strand.
GAACCAAGTATGCCAGAAACAAAATCAATAAATACTAGACCGTTAAGTTGACCCTGTTGATTTTCCACGTCGAAAGCCGTGTCGCTTATTGATAATATTGGAATATCGATGGCATCTTATCAAACTATCTTTAAGTGTCTCAAGTAGTTTGACTAGAGAAGAGAGAATGGCAATGAGCCTATAGTTTGTGACGTTTTCATTAGGTCCACTTTTATGAATAGGTGTGACTCAAGTAATATTTCGTTTGCTCAGGAAAATAACTACTTGGAAAACTTATTTGAAAAGTTTAGCAAGGGATGCTGACAATGTCTCACCGTATGATTTTGTATGCTATCGGGTCTTACAGCCTTAGTGTTCTTCATACTATTAATGAGAGCTTGGACATCATTTTTATTATCTGTTTCAGAAAAGTTGTTGATGTAAGTGTTACACAAACAAAACTATCTTAGTCCTCTCTATAGACATATGATAAATAGTAAGCAAAATTAGACGGAATGCCCGAGGCTTTACATTAATTTCCATCTAATCATATTTGTAAACCCGAAATCATTACAAAGGATTTTGCCATAACTCCAAAATGATTTTGAATCCCTCACTATATTTGATTCGAGCCCATTTACGCTGTCAGCATATGTTAACCAAACATAACGTTTCAGTTGAGCTCTGCAAGATTTAAATAAATCACATTATGATTTGTTGCCAGTTATTTTCCATTGTTGGTGATAAGAGGTGTAAGTTTAATGTCCCTGACAATGTCGTGATAAAACTATTTCGGATATCGACATATTCGCGGGGAATGAGGTCTTACATGAAAGTTCTTTTACAGGAAAAAATGTCAGAAAGAATAAATAAATTTGATCGTTGAAATAATTAGCCCCTTCATTTAAATCGGAAATAAACGTAGTGTGACTATTTCTTAATTAACATTAAGTGTATTGGTATATCATAGATGGAGTGAAAATAGCCTCTATTAAAACATCACTAATTGAGAGCTGTTGTTTATTACAGCATTTTTTATTCCGATTCTAGCCCAAACATTGCTAAGCAGAGACATAGCAATGTTTGGGCTAGATCCGGAATAAAAAATCGAGAAACAGTTAACTTACTAGTTTTTTGTGCTCACTTTTTTTATCAGTGATTCTAATTTTTAAAATTTTAATCGCAAATGAGATGATTTGAATGTTTTCTCAAAGAAACATATCCAGTTTTTGACACAAATAAAATTGAATCAGTAAGGAAAAAGGCTATACTACTGAAAGATTTCTGTGAAATCAATTTTAGGCTTTCGAAGTATTTGTCTTTCCATATCGAATCAGAATAATGGATGTTATACAATATTATAATTCCAAGGAAAGTGTAATATTTAATAACATGAAAATACTCGTAGAATTCAACATTCAATAAAAAGCTTTGAAGTGACAAATACTATTATGAATGAATCAAGAGCCCAAGGCTATGTATTGTATTGTATTATTGTATATTTTCATTTTACACAGCAAAATTTGTACTTTTCGCATTAATGTCAAATTGGTGGTACTATGACAAACTGTGAATCGTCACAATCAGAGCATACATAAAAATCATCACGATATTTACATGCTAGAGTAGGCAGAGATTATACAGTGCCAAATTTTTCTATCACGACATATTCCGAGACCTCGTTAACATCTATTCATTCTCCATATTCTGTTCTTTTTAAATGTATTTTTTTTGATCCAACCATATTTTAGTCAATTTTGTGCAACCGTCAAAGAGATGTTTCCACTCTACATGAGTGTATCATATATGAATAGTTTACCTGGTTTTATCTTAATGTCTTCTGACTAGAGGTGATTAACTATCGAGCAAAAAAGAGTAGTCGATATCTTCGATTAGGTGTCCACATTTATTTGCTTAGGAATAATTTAGTAAACCCATCCGTCTTAAATAGCCATGGTTTGTATGTTCCGAATAATTAATTACCTGAGGCAACACACCCAAAGATTGTTATATCAACCAATACGTCAAACCTACCTGTCTAAGAAAATGCCGGTAAATAGAGCAATAACACTTTTAATAACAATAACTCAGATGGACCTTTATCATGTGTCGCTCAACTCCTTCAGGAAAAAAACTCAAAAAATTTGTTTAATTTGTGACAAATTGTATTTATATGAATGCGCACTCTTGTTACGTTTTTTTAATAATCGATAAAATACCACACTTTGTAATAAAATAAAATGAAAGAAAATAAAATAAACCTGTATATTATTTAATTTTCAATGTTATTCATAACATGTTATATTTTTTTCTTTTTCGGATTTATGGTCCGACATCACGAGAAAATGGAAATGTGAAATGCAACACTTTGTTCACATTAAACCAATAATACGCATGGGAATAGTCCATCGACAGGAGGGCTGATAAGTGCACTTGATTGCAAGGGATAGTCTATCTATCAATGGTATTGTATTACACTTTCATTGTATTCAGTACAACCAGAGTGATGTTAAAGAGACCTTAAGTGAAAACCAGTTTATTTTTAAAGAATATATATGACCGAAGTCAAAGATAGACTTATACCCTCGAACACTTGGCGGAAACATCGCCATCGATCAAGGGGAGTAGCACAGCGCGGGGTTCGAACCGACGATCTTCCGCACGGAAGTCCAGAGCGTTACCGCGCGGCCATACACCTCCAATCCAGATTGCGATCCTATTTTAACACTTGCCTTACTGTGCTAAAAAAATTACGCCAGCCACGGTGCTGGACGCTAAACATCCAGTAAAAAATGTATGTTTTAAAGTAAAATTATGCAAAATCAGCTAGGTTATTTTTTGTAATTAGCTATAAAAATAATTTTATTATGTATTAAAACGTCAAATAATCAAATAAATTATAAGTCTTGGTCACAAGCTATCCATCACAGGGTGGCAAGAGTTAAACACCTGAGTTTCATGGGAATCTAATCCTAAGCCCCCGGGTCGGGAGATATGCATCTTACCAACAAAGCCACGAAGGCTGTATATCTGAGATTTTCTTTATAAATAATTTAATATGAAATAAATAAATTAATATTATAAATTTCTGTCAATCGATCAGGAAGATTTTGAAAGGCGAATATTATAAAACTTTGCTTTGCTTAGTCAGCACCAGGAATTGAACAATATACCCCGAGTGAAAAGTTACCGTACCTTATAATAGGTCACGGAAGCCGTAAAATATATAACTTTGGCTACACAATTATAAGTTAAAGGAAAATTACATGGAAAATACATTAACAATATATTTTGCTGAAATATCACACACAATGAATTATGCTGTATCCCTAAAGTTTTATTCATCTTATTTACATTAATTTCAAATTTGTACAAACAAATATAAAGTTAAAAAAAATAATCAAGATTTTAAAGAAACGCTCGTTACAAAGAAAAAAAGATTTTTTTTAATAAACTTACGGAAATTAAACACTTCTATTAAAATAAATATTTTGCTCGATTATATATTAAATATATAATTAAGAAAAGTTTCCTATCAGTTGATTTATAGCAATACTCATTTTCCACGATAAATTCTAAATAATAGGAAGGTCGATATTGGTGCAAACAAAAAGTAATTTGGTTTTTGAGATAAATTTGAAACCTTAAAGCAGAAATAACAGAATTATATATTTTTCAAGGAATCGTGTTATGAATATCGAAGTCGTGTATTCAATAATAATAAAATGACAATTTATATAGTGTCGTGTAGAGAGCAGATTCTCTTCATGGGCAAACTTACTCAAGATTTGAACTCACTGTTTATTTATTCGTTATGTATTCAACACTTCATTGTAAAACAAAAACAATCTGGTGGGGTTATTGCCGCTTGCTCTTTAGCCCTGAGGTTTCAGGTTCGATTCTTGTTGGAATCCAGTTTTTTTTTCTTAAAAAAAACATTTTAGTCTTGTTTCCACTACAAGTTGTTAAAACACCTTTCTGGGTAGTTGGAAAAGATTGTCACATGGCAATAAATCCACCAAATTATATAATATAGAACGACAGTGCAATACAATACACGACCTTAACCTGTGTTTACCTTTACCATAGTATTTGTCCGTTCAAAGCAATTCTTGAATGCAGGATTATATTATAAAACACTTTCATTGTATACAATAAGACCTGATAAGTTTTCTGCAATGTGATCATTTCTTCCAGCCAACCAGAATGGTGTTTAACAGCCCTTAAGAGAAAACTGGACTGGAATTCTTTTAAATAATCTATATACCGACAGGAATCCAACCCGATTGGAAACCAAGCGTTTTCCCAACTAGACCACATAGTTTTCTCGGTGTTAAAAGTAATCGGGTCAATAGATTGAACATACCCAAATTTTACTAGTCGAAAATACTGCATGTTCATATTACTGTTTCAACTTCGAAGCTTTCAAGTAAGTGTATATGTGAAATGAAAGTGAACACTGTATGTATTTGGTGTTAACATAAGTTGTGTCCGTTTTTTTCCAAATGAAGACAACAAGAGGACACGACAAAAAAAAATTACAACAAATTAGTCAATAATGTATTCTCCTTCATTATTTTACAACAAATTAGTCAATAATGTATTCTCCTTCATTATTTTACAACAAATTAGTCAATAATGTATTCTCCTTCATTATTTACAACTTCTTGCCAACGTTCTACAATTTTTTCAATGCCTGTGCGATAAAAACCATCCGGTCTTGACTCGAGGAATTCGTCCAACCATGTCCGCAATTCGACGTCATTATTGAAGGAAAAACCATCGAAGAGCTGTCCTTTCATTCATAGCATCTTCACCATATATTCGTACTTTGCAAATATCGCGAGCAGCTTTAGCAGCTTTATTCCCTCGATTGAACGCGAACAGAAGGAGGTGTCGAAAATGCTCATTTTCGTCTACTTGACATTCCATTTTGGAGGCTTGTAATAAAATAAAATAATATATGTAACGTAAAAGCAAACACAATATCTTGTAGAGCAGAAAATTTCCTTTCCAATGACGTATAACCTTTACCATTCTGTTTTACTTTTGGTGCTCATTTTTAAATTTGGAAAAAAACGGACACAACTTATGTTAACACCTAATATATGTGAAATAAGAACAAATCAAAGAAATTTTGTATCTTAGAAGAATGTTCATATTTGATGGCTGGACGAAGTGCCATATTGAATAAAGGCAATATAGATTGTGGGTTACACAACGTGCTTACTAATCGAAGAGTTCAAGGGAAGCAAAGCTGGGCTCAATATAGAATATTAGACCCCAATATATGTGTACTTTTGCATTTTCTTTTTATTTTCATACCAATGCGTGCAATGTTAAACTTGGTTTATCTATCTGGTGGGCTTATAGTTAAATAGAAATTCCAATGCGTACTATTAAACACTTGGTTTATCTGTCTAATGGGCTTATTGTTAAATAGAAACTCCAATGCGTACAATGTTAAACTTGGTTTATCTATCTGGTTTATCTGTCTAATGGGCTTATTGTTAAATAGAAACTCCAACGCGTACAATGTTAATCTTGGTTTATCTGGCTAATGGGCTTATTGTTAAATAGAAATTCCAATGCGTACAATGTTAAACATGGTTTATATCTGGTGGGCTTATTGTTAAATAGAAATTCCAATGTCTACAATGTTAAACTTGATTTATCAATCTGGTGGACTTATTGTTAAATAAAAATTTCAATGCGTGCAGTGTTAAACTTGGTTTATATATCTGGTGGGCTTGTTGTTAAATAGTTCCAATGCGTACAATTAAAAACTTGGTTTAACTGTCTAATGGGCTTATTGTTAAATAGAAAATCCAATGCGTACAATGTTAAACTTGGTTTATCTATCTGGTGAGCTTATTGTTAAATATAAATTTTAAGGCGTACAATGGTAAACTTGATTTGTCGATCTGGGTTGCTTCTTGTTAAATGGAAATTCCAATGAGTACAGTGTTAAACTTGGTTTAACTATCTGGTGGGCTTATTGTTTAATATAAAATCCAATGCGTACAATTATAAACATAGTTTATCTGTCTAGTGGGCTCATTGTCAAATATAAATTATTTCAAGCAAACAATGATATGCAAGGGAAACTTAGACATGGCAAAAAAGAGATGAAAGTAAAATAAACGCGTTAGAAATGAGATCGTTACATAGTTTGTGGTGAACCAATGTATGACTAAATATCAAATGAGGATATCAGGAGAGAATACGGATTGAAAGAAGACGCAGTGCTTAATATGAAGAAAGGAGCAATGCGATTGTTCGACCATGTAGAAAGATTGAAAGGTAAAAGGTTTATTCAAATAATTTATTTAGTATACAAGGTTCGATACGTTTGAGAAGATCTAGAAAACGTGGTACGACCAAAGTAATCGCATTCAGAAAGAAGAAAAAATTAAAGTTTTTGTAATAAGGAGAGTATGCATGCTGAGGTGTATACACGTGGCAGAAGTGAAAAATGTGTATTGGTATAAAGATAGAATTAAGTTTTCTCTATATACCATAATAAGTTAATCGCGTAATGGTGATGATGATTTCAAAGTATTTTTATTAGCATTTCGGTAAATGTGACTTTTGGACTTTCAGCTTTAAGGTTCAAAACCGAGAGAGCCAAAGTAATCAGGAGTTGCTGAGATAAGACAAGCAAAAATGATTTATTCCAAATTTGACCAAAGCTATTACAGATAAAATATGATAAATCGACAAAAATTGCCACAAACGTTGTGTGCCACTGAACTATGAAATGCTATAGATTAACGCTGCCAAGCTGGAAATAATTTATTTCTTCTACAAAAAAACTTATGAATCATAATGTTTTAATTAGATTGAAATTGATTATCTAAGAGCGACCACCGTAGCTAAGCAGTGATTAAGGGTACAATATTATATAGTACGTTGTCAAACTCATTCGAGGAGTTGTGATCTGACCAGCATTACTACAAAGATTAGCGGTAAATGTTCCTAACAATTACACTAGACTGCGCCGGCAAGAACTGTTCTCAATGATATACGCAAGAACGGGTCTTCCAGCCGCCATGCCTGTTGGAAGGGCCTTAACTCTTCTGAACGGGACTGCTTCGGATATTGACATATTCCATATTACATTACCAAAAGCAAAAGTAAATTTTCTTCTTAGATTGAGCACGTTAGAAAGCACTCATCAACATACCTAAATGACTGTGAATATATGTGTATAATATGTTTGTGTGTATATACTCGTTTGTATGCATATGCATTATTTTTTATTTTATATAATTTTTCAACTTATTTTTTTTTCTCTATGTAATTTTTCTTCTTTTTTAACCCTTCCCTTACGGTGATAAAAATAATACGCGTGCTCCGGTGTTGGGTAGTGAGTACGCAATAAAAAATTACCGATTTTAATTCGGAAAAATAAGAACATTCATAGAGAATCCCCTTAATTAATTATAATTGAAGTTAAAAATTATAATAATTGAGATTTATTTGCTGAAAACATTAAAAAACCATCTGAAAACATTAAAAAACGCTCACAGGCTACTAGTGGCGCGAAACGTCAGTCGCATACCCTGGCGCTTACGCCTTTGCTTGCGAGGTTGAGACAATTCAGCTCTTCGCAATTCAGTCTAGCATGCAAGAGTGAGATGCGAATATAGTGTCGCACTTCTCGCATACTATTCACCTATCGTCAAGACGAGGCACTCGCAGCGTTTAAATGCGAATTTGTTTTCGATCTTTACAAAACACCTCGATGTAGTCGATAAATTCTGATTATTATTAATATTATTTTTTAAATCAATGCGTAAATATATTATGGAGGAATACCTAAAATCTTAACCTTGTATTTATTATATTTATAGAGATATTGATGGTTATTAGAAGCAACGTGTAGAATATACCCAACACAGGGAAGGAAAGGTTAATGTCTTGTATTTTTCAAAGTAATTGAGCTAAGCCTGTTTTGAATAAATAAATATATAAAATAAAAACATGGTTCCTTCGTTTTATTCCCCTTTATTTATTGTAAATCAAAATGCATTTTAACACTGTCACATTTAATTTTTTTATCAAGTGTACAAAATTCGAAAGAAATAAATGTAAATAGATAGAGAAATTTAAATAATAATATAAAGCTAATTTATATAGCGCTGTTTACAATTCAGACTCGAGTCCACCATTAAAAATATTGCAAAAATAAAATTACTTGAGGAAAGGAAAGTGGTGGCTGCTGTCATTCGATTGGCTACTTCCCCGGATCTATATGTTTAGAACAACATTTATGTATTCCCCTTCCGGTGTATACAATACAACGGTGCAAGCTTATTGTCATGAGGCAATCTCTTCCAATTAATAATAAATAAATTAGAGAAACTTTAAGTAAAAACGAAACTTGGTTTTTTTGAGAAATACAACCATCGTTTGGGAAGATATGGATATAAAGAGAATATCGTGATAGCAAAATTTTGGCGCGCAGTCCTCTCTCCGTACTCCAATTCATGTATTTAAGTATTTTTGATACTATCAGTAGCATACACGTAGATATGTATCAAAGAAAATTTATCGAAAACGTTAGTGATAGTCAATCTTTTTGGGCCGTATGCCAAAACCGGTCAAATGTTTTTTTTTTTTAATTAATTATCATCATTATTTCGTGTAGTTCATGATTGAGTATCGTGACTCCCATGATAGCCTCTTAAGACTCATCTACATCCACCACTGCATTCAACGGCTCAAATAGCAGTTCTTTGTCCAGTTGTGTCTTTCACTTGGTCAGTTCAACGTCTTGAGATTCTTCTTCTTGTGCGTCGTCTTTCCACGCCTCAAGTAACCATTAATCTCTCCAAACTATCTCCTTGGTCACGAACAATGTGCCCAAAGAATTGAAGGACTCGTTGAAAGCATATTTTAACTAATATATGCATATCAAGATTTGAATGCCAGAAAACGAGGTGACGTGCTTCTTATGATGCTACAAAGTCCAGCGTTTTCCTATCAACACTACTGCAAAATTAAACGGGATCGACTTGAGACCTTTAGTTCTTAAGCTAAATTATTCCACTACTGGATCACGAGGGTCGACAAACTTTTATATTGATTTTTTTTACATATATACATACCATCCCGCCATTTCCGTGTCAGAGTATGCAGAGAGGAAAGAGCGTCAGATTGTCCTATCTTGAAACACCTTCTCATACTCTCACTTGATCCTATAATACTTTCATTGGTCTTCCTATCACACGCCTTTCACTCATATTTACACTACATATATGTTTTTTTAGTATTTCTTCATTCATTCGTTTCACATATTCAAACCATCTCTGTTTACTTTATCTTACTTAACACATTGATTTTTTTATTAAATATAAATACAATTCACATTATATGAGTCTCATATTACGTAAATAAATAATAAAGTATTATTTTGTAAGCCTATTATGCATAAAAAATGAATATGTACCTATATTGTATTTTCTTTTTAATTTTTGTCAACATACTGTACTTTTCCTATATTACTATTATTTTAGGTCATATTTGTATAAATAAATCATATTTTAATTGCAATATTTTTTTTCTTGTCGAAATTCTAGAGAGGATCGTTATTATAAAATAACTATGTTTTGTGATTACTTGTCTTATTATTTATGAAAAAAAAAACAGCTCATGGACCGCGGGTTGGCCATGCCTGGATTATGTCGTAAAAATCCACAATATTGAACCGTTGTCGCAACCAGACCCTTTCTTGAAGGTTGAATTACATATATACACATATACCGTGTCTCATGCTATATTTGAACCACAACTGTCAGGGAAGCTCAAATACAAACACTAACTTATCTGGGTCATGTGTGAGTAAGTTGTTGAAACTACACTATGCGTTAAAGCAGAGGTTGTCAATATTTTTTGACCACGCGTGGAAAAAAATGGGTTAAATGTGAGAAAAATATGCAAAGTTCATAAATGTTATTGACACTTTTGTTAAGTTAGAATACTCTTTAATCTCTAACTCACGTTATAAACAGTTCAACCTGGTGGGTTTATGGGCATGCAGTGATCTTTTCCAATCAACCAGAAATATATTAAAGATTATTTAAGTGAAAATAACAGAAAGTTTAAAAAAAAACGAAAATTGAACCTGCAATTAGTTGAAAGACAATTAATTACCAATTTACCTATAACGGTCGTTGGTTAGTATTATCCCATCGCTCGCAAATATATCCCGCCAAAAATTTTCCACGAATTTCTGATCAAAGATTTACTCTACGCTCGAATATATATTCCATATTGACTTTCTCAAATCAAGCTGGTTAATTGTTTGTTGCATTGTCCTTTCGTGTCCATGTAAAGTGCCTTTACAGCCTGTTACCAACTAAACTCAGATGCTCGCTGTAACTGTCGTCTTTTAAAGTAAAAGGTGTACAAAATTTCAATACCTGAAAACGAGGTAACGTGCTTGAAAGTTCAGCGTTTTTCTACCTTTATAACAATAAACGATTGTTATTTTCCTTGTTTAAAATAACTATTTAAACAAATAAAATATTTATAATTTTGGCTGGTAATATATTTCATTAATGTATTATCTTTAATCGATTAGAACTCAATGAATAAGTACGTATTTATATATTTTTTTATTAATCCACTATGTCTAATTGACATTTTGAATAACTTATAAAAACAACTTGCGGGCTTCGCAAAACATTCGCAAAAACTTCGCAAAACACATGCGGCCCGCGGACTACAGATTTGCCATGCTTGCGTTAAAGGTGATATTTGTCCTTCGTATATTTAATTTATCCTTCTTCTTAAGCAAATAGTACCATGATGGTTTCCTTTAACAAAATACGATCTTCTAAGACGACAACCATGGCTTAGTTGTTTAGATATCTGACTTCCACCCGAGGATTTCAGGTTCGATTCCAGATAGTACCTTAAACAAATTATTAAAATTTCCCAGTTCGGTGAATAAGTTTTTTTTATATCAATTATCGTACCCGACCGGCATGTGTAAGTGTTGTTGTTTTTTCAAAACTTACGATAACGAACCTCGAGCTCTGGTTCTACTCCAGTGGTTTTAAGTCCTAAGTCAATGTTGTTTTCCGTTACGTATTTCAATATGTGCAATTAAACAAAACGTATGTATTGAAGGGTGCTATACGAATGAAATAAAATGTATTGTCCAAGATTAATTTCTTTGACATATCAAATATTTTTTTAGATATCTTTAAACGTATTTAAAATATCATAATTAATATTTTATGAAAAAAAGTATACAAGGAAAACATCCACAAAGTTTGGTTTTCATTAGGGGGTGCTTTTGTCATTTAATTTCAATGGAACAAAAATAAACAAAATTAATCTGCACTATGTGGTGGGACAACTTAACTCAGTGACTTTATACATAAATAAAGATCCTTAACAGTTGAAAACCAAAACCACGATTAAAATAAACAAGAGTATAATAAATTTAACTATTTTATTGAAGTTAAGTATTTTGTTTCCGTATTGTAAAGATCGACCGGTCATAACAGTTTCCAGGCGGCACCATGTTGAAGTCCTTTACATACTCTCCGCTATGCTGAATATGGCACGCCATATAGTGACCAGGTGTCTTAAATCTGCGCCGATCACGAAGGTACGAATCCTTGTTGTAATCACTCGTCCCACGATACGTTACCGGACTGCACATCAAGAAGGCTACTCAACAAGAGATCCAAGAGGTACCAGTTCGAACAGAATCCAGTCTTGTTTGTGCACCCCTGGTGATGAGGTGAAAACCTTGAAACCGGTAGGGTTATACCGTTATAAAAAGTGAAATAAACAATGTTTGATAAAACAAATTACAATATAATTATATTCTATACAAGAACTAAGAAAAACACGTGTAAATATTCAGGAAAATCACTTAAAATACTTCAATCAATCTCCTACGATCTATTGACTTCGTATCATTTTCCAATTTCACGATAATTGTTCCAAAAATAGATATATATGTATACAGATATTGTTTTTTCGAGATATTATTCCACAAATAATTTCCTAAAATTTCCCATTATTCGACATTTTGTTCAAAATGCTTTCATTTGTTGTAAGAAAACCCATTAAAATTTACAGATTTTTTTAATGTCCATCGCTTTAATTATGCTTTTAATGGAAATTATCAAAATCAATTTAAAAAGAAAATCTAATGAATGAATTTTCTTTTTATAATATTTCTAAATATTATTAAAAGAAAATTCTCTCAATGGATGAAATAAGGTGAAGGAAAAGAAATAGTATTTTCATAAGAGTAAGTTGGATTTTCGAGTAAAAATATCCGTAAGGAAAGTCCTTAAACGACGCTAAATAAATTTTTCTTTTAATATTATTATTTTTATTCCCCGTGCATTGCAATCAACATTCGAATATCTTTCTACTATATTATGTTTATCAAAATATCTCAAAGTGCTTCTGTTTCGTTAATAGCATACCAAAGTAAAAAGAGAAAGTCTTGACACAGAAATAAAATCTTAAACTCTAAAAGATAGTTCAACTATATAATATGGCACCAGATCAATCAAGAGTTAGAAAATTATAAGGCACACTTTAAACTCTACTTTTTTTTGACATCTCAATCAGTGATTCTTTTCAAAGTCGGAGCTATTTGCAGGGAATTTTCCAGTATCTAAAAACCAAGTACGAGTATACCACTTTGTTTAAGTAGTTGAGAATAGTCTTGCAACACTTCTTTTTCTCTCGCAAAGTCGGATGTTTAAGTTTCTTATTCATGATACAGCCTCAGGAATAGCCTAATATGTCTCCACTTCTCCCAGAAATAAATATATTGAGCATTCCTCCATGATGAGATACAATGAAAAATTAATGAAAACCACATTCAAGACGTGTACATTGCAACCATGGTCATATCTAAGATGATTCAAAATAGACCACACTCTTCAAGAAATATCAAATTCTTGGAGAAGTACGTCACTTACAAGATGGAGATTTCCTATTGGGTACTGATTCCCCTGCTGCCCCCAGTTATTTTGTGAGTTCACATTTCTCTTTGCTAATCTCTGTGTCTCGATTCAGAAAGGTCGTTAAAATATAAGGTGATAAGGAGAAAGGCAGGAAAGACCTTTGTGAATTTATAGCGCGTCACTAAGACACACCTTTTGTCATTCCCTCATTATCTTTGCGCCGTAGATGACGCTTGCAACACTTAACACTTGCCACCCTATGATGGATAGTGAGTGACCAGGACTTACATAATAAAATAATTTTATAGCTAATTACAAAAAATAACCGCCAATTTTGTATTATGTTTTGTGTTTTTTTTTTTTTTAGTGGACTAAGGGTCCATTTATACAGCTACCATTCTGTGTGGTGGTGAATTGTTGCTGCAACGGTTGTCCAGACCTTGGAGTCTGAGGAAACCTAAGATATGTGTAAAGTTCTGTGTGAACTTAAGGAGATAGAAGTCCTAGTTAAGTTCTGTGTGGACTATAGGATATTTGTAATTCAATGTATAAAGTTCTGTGTGAACTTAAGGAGATATAAACCCTAGTTAAGTTCTGTGTGAACTATAGGATATTTGTAATTCAATGTATAAAGTTCTGTGTGAACTTAAGGAGATATAAACCCTAGTTAAGTTCTGTGTGAACTATAGGATATTTGAAATTCGACGTGTAAAGTTCTGTGTGAACTTAAGGAGATATAACCCCTAGTTAAGTTCTGTGTGAACTATAGGATATTTGAAATTCAACATGTAAGGTTCTGTGTGAACCTCTTGAGATTTAAAAATGATAATATTGGCTTGCGAAATTTATTGTTATCATTGTTGTTATCATTTCGCCCGGAAGTGGCCGGAAGTTTGGACCGCCTTGTGCTGTAAGCCAGGGGCGGTCGTATTGTGGAAAGCGCCCGTGATATGGGGCCGCTTTAAAATTTATCGGTTCCCGACTGTGCAGTATAGGGAAGGGCGAAGAAAGGATTGTGTTGTAAAGTATTGTCTTTGGTGTATCAAGGGAAGTGGGGTTGTAATTTTGTGTTGAGCCATGTGGGTGGTTGGTTGGACGGAATCCACATTAAAAGGGGAGAATTTCAGGAATCACCTTTGAAGATCAGCTGGTTCATAGGTTGGCCCGTGACCTGCAGTGAACCCACTAAAGTCGGCCTTTGGGAGAAGACTGCAGATTTGTTTTATTATTTTTGGTTAAGCTGTGTCCATTTCTCAGAATATTGTAATGAGAGAATGGCTTAACTGATTTGTTTCCCTCCTGGTCAACATTTGATTGTTAGTTGACCTTGCTGTTTAATATTTTATTAATTGAATTAACAGATTGTATAATATTACTGTAATTTCTTTTTTTTGTGATTTGATTTTATTAATATTGTATCAATTTCTTGTAATCTTGTACCTTTGTGTATTGTTTTGTTTTGTATCAATTTCCTGTAATCTTGTACCTTTGTGTATTGTTTTGTTTTGTATCAATTTCCTGTAATCTTGTACCATTGTGTATTTTTTTTTGTGTGTAAGAAGTTGGGGAGGACTGTTCCCCGCTCCTGTGTAACCGGCTATGTGTTGATGTTAAATTGTTTAGGACCCTAGTCAAGGAAAAGGTTTACGTGGTTTCCTTCCTCGTGGTTGGTCTTACACCAATTAAGACTACACCTATGGCAAATGCTGACTAGAGATAAATCGGCCACGAAACCGTATCCGGTGAGGGGTACATACACCCCTCGCTCCTTAGAAACATCCCTCGGACTGATGCGTCTGTGATATACGGAGGATAATTTTTTTTTTTTGTTGTTTTTTTTTGTTTTTTCGGTAACTTAGGGTGGGGTGTCAGGACTGTATTTGATAAATTACATAGTTCACATCCCCAATACTAAATTCCCAACATTTCATGCTTCCTGAAACATGTTTCTCGAAACAAAATAATTTAGTATATTTTTAATACTGTCGCTAAGATTAAGTCAATAAAAGAAAAGGTTATCTTAAGTGCTCACCGCCTTGGAGTACAAGATTATATCCTGGATTGTAAAGAATCCCATGGTCATTGTTTGTTTAGGAAAAGGGCCTATAATAAATTCAATTCTGTTTTGTAAAGATGGAAATTGTAAGGCCAGCGGTAAACGACTGAGAAGACAAAAGCAGGGTCATAAAAAATCCATTGCTCAAGGAAGCAATAAATTCTGTCTAGACGATATACCCTTTTGATGAATTCTAAGAGACACCGATCTCAATTGTCTTTTAAAAATAAAGTATCATGTCTATGACGTTACTATGTGAAACTATTATTTTAAGTGAGAATGAGTACATGTAGCTTCCCTTTCTCGCAAGTGGGTATAAAAGGCCAGAAATTTCATTAGGAGCTGACTTGTGCCTCCAGATACCACACGGTTAGGACGTCTCTCCAGAAACAGTGTTTGTACGGAAGACAGCCAGACTAGTTTTCTTCGTATATCGCAGAAGTCCAGGACGTCATCTTTAATTATGGGTGAATATTATTCCTTTTAATTTCAATGCTGGATTTCGTCGCCACGCTAAAACCCACCGATCAAAGTAATTTCAAATTGTTATTGAAATCTCCCTTGCTAAATACAACACAGTCTTTCTTGCCAATTTTAAACTTTTTTTCTTGACATTCGTCAAGTTTTTTTTCTATATTTTTTTTTTTTTTTCCTTTTTTTTAATATAATAAACTGTTTCATTCCAAATTATACTTTGTTTAATTGTGTCGCCTGTCCCTGCGAGAGTTGAGAGAGAGTTATTCAGAGTCAAAGGAACCCAACAAACCCCAGAGATCTAAAGAGTTCTTGCCTCTTTAAGAAACCGGCTGAGCTGAACGGCCGTGTCATACCTCATATGATGGTAATGTTTTATAACTAATTTATGTATTGAAATGTGTACAACCTAATATTGTTTTAAAATAGGAAAGAGGTGTGACAACTCCAATGCGTACAATGTTAATCTTGGTTTATCTGTCTAATGGGCTTATTGTTAAATAGAAATTCCAATGCGTACAATGTTAAACATGGTTTATATATCTGGTGGGCTTATTGTTAAATAGAAATTCCAATGTCTACAATGTTAAACTTGATTTATCAATCTGGTGGACTTATTGTTAAATAAAAATTTCAGGGCGTGCAGTGTTAAACTTGGTTTATATATCTGGTGGGCTTGTTGTTAAATAGTTCCAATGCGTACAATTAAAAACTTGGTTTAACTGTCTAATGGGCTTATTGTTAAATAGAAAATCCAATGCGTACAATGTTAAACTTGGTTTATCTATCTGGTGAGCTTATTGTTAAATATAAATTTTAAGGCGTACAATGGTAAACTTGATTTGTCGATCTGGGTTGCTTCTTGTTAAATGGAAATTCCAATGAGTACAGTGTTAAACTTGGTTTAACTATCTGGTGGGCTTATTGTTTAATATAAAATCCAATGCGTACAATTATAAACATAGTTTATCTGTCTAGTGGGCTCATTGTCAAATATAAATTATTTCAAGCAAACAATGATATGCAAGGGAAACTTAGACATGGCAAAAAAGAGATGAAAGTAAAATAAACGCGTTAGAAATGAGATCGTTACATAGTTTGTGGTGAACCAATGTATGACTAAATATCAAATGAGGATATCAGGAGAGAATACGGATTGAAAGAAGACGCAGTGCTTAATATGAAGAAAGGAGCAATGCGATTGTTCGACCATGTAGAAAGATTGAAAGGTAAAAGGTTTATTCAAATAATTTATTTAGTATACAAGGTTCGATACGTTTGAAAAGATCTAGAAAACGTGGTACGACCAAAGTAATCGCATTCAGAAAGAAGAAAAAATTAAAGTTTTTGTAATAAGGAGAGTATGCATGCTGAGGTGTATACACGTGGCAGAAGTGAAAAATGTGTATTGGTATAAAGATAGAATTAAGTTTTCTCTATAAACCATAATAAGTTAATCGCGTAATGGTGATGATGATTTCAAAGTATTTTTATTAGCATTTCGGTAAATGTGACTTTTGGACTTTCAGCTTTAAGGTTCAAAACAGAGATAGCCAAAGTAATCAGGAGTTGCTGAGATAAGACAAGCAAAAATGATTTATTCCAAATTTGACCAAAGCTATTACAGATAAAATATGATAAATCGACAAAAAATGCCACAAACGTTGTGTGCCACTGAACTATGAAATGCTATAGATTAACGCTGTCAAGGTGGAAGTAATTTATTTCTCCTACAAACAAACTTATGAAACATAATGTTTTAATTAGATTTAAATTGATTATCTAAGAGCGACCACCGTAACTAAGCAGTGATTAAGGGTACAATATTATATAGTACGTTGTCAAACTCGTTGGAGGAGTTGTGATCTGTCCAGCATTACTACAAAGATTAGCGGTAAATGTTCCTAACAATTACACTAGACTGCGCCGGCAAGAACTGTTCTCAATAACATACGCAAGAACGGGTCTTCCAGCCGCTATGCCTGTTGGAAGGGCCTTAACTCTTCTGAACGGGACTGCTTCGGATATTGACATATTTCATATCACATTACCAAAAGCAAAAGTAAATTTTCTTCTTAGATTGAGCACGTTAGAAAGCACTCATCAACATACCTAAATGACTGTGAATATATGTGTATAATATGTTT
Organism: Odontocerum albicorne; assembly: GCA_949825065.1. Taxonomy (NCBI): domain Eukaryota; kingdom Metazoa; phylum Arthropoda; class Insecta; order Trichoptera; family Odontoceridae; genus Odontocerum; species Odontocerum albicorne. The sequence continues at coordinate 8,749,440 of OX463848.1, forward strand.
GTGTGTATATATTCGTTTGTATGCGAATGTATTATTTTTTATTTTATATAATTTTTTAACTTTTTTTTTTTCTCTATGTAATTTTTCTTCTTTTTTAACCCTTCCCTTACGGTGATAAAAATAATACGCGTGCTCCGGTGTTGGGTAGTGAGTACGCAATAAAAAAATAGCGATTTTAAATCGGAAAAATAAGAACATTCATAGATAATCCCCTTAATTAATTATAATTGAAGTTAAAAATTATAATAATTGAGATTTATTTGCTGAAAACATTAAAAAACCATCTGAAAACATTAAAAAACGCTCACGAAACGGGCGTACGTCTAACCTATTTGCAAGCCTACAGGCTATTAGTGGCGCGAAACGTCAGTCGCATACCCTGGCGCTTACGCCTTTGCTTGCGAGGTTGAGACAATTCAGCTCTTCGCAATTCAGTCTAGTATGCAAGAGTGAGATGCGAATATAGTGTCGCACTTCCCGCATACTATTCACCTATCGTCAAGACGAGGCACTCGCAGCGTTTAAATGCGAATTTGTTTTCGATCTTTACAAAACACCTCGATGTAGTCGATAAATTCTGATTATTATTAATATTATTTTTTAAATCAATGCGTAAATATATTATGGAGGAATACCTAAAATCTTAACCTTGTATTTATTATATTTATAGAGATATTGATGGTTATTAGAAGCAACGTGTAGAAGATACCCAACACAGGGAAGGAAAGGTTAATGTCTTGTATTTTTCAAAGTAATTGAGCTAAGCCTGTTTTGAATAAATAAATATATAAAATAAAAACATGGTTCCTTCGTTTTATTCCCCTTTATTTATTGTAAATCAAAATGCATTTTAACACTGTCACATTTAATTTTTTTATCAAGTGACAAAATTCGAAAGAAATAAATGTAAATAGATAGAGAAATTTAAATAATAATATAAAGCTAATTTATATAGCGCTGTTTACAATTCAGACTCGAGTCCACCATTAAAAATATTGCAAAAATAAAATGACTTGAGGAAAGGAAAGTGGTGGCTGCTGTCATTTGATTGGCTACTTCCCCGGATCTATATGTTTAGAACAACATTTATGTATTCCCCTTCCGGTGTATACAACACAACGTTGCAAGTTTATTGTCATGAGGCAATCTCTTCCAATCAATAATAAATAAATTAGAGAAACTTTAAGTAAAAACGAAACTTGGTTTTTTTGAGAAATACAACCATCGTTTGGGAAGATATGGATATAAAGAGAATATTGTGATAGCAAAATTTTGGCGCGCAGTCCTCTCTCCGTACTCCAATTCATGTATTTAAGTATTTTTGATACTATCAGTAGCATACACGTAGATATGTATCAAAGAAAATTTATCGAAAACGTTAGTGATAGTCAATCTTTTTGGGCCGTGTGCCAAAATCGGGCAAATGGTTTTTTTTTAATTAATTATCATCATTCTGTCGTGTAGTTCATGATTGAGTATCGTGAGTCCCATGATAGCCTCTAAAGACTCCTCTACATCTATCCTAGGACTCCGCGGCTCAGAGGCCAGTTCTTAGTCCAGTTACGTCTCTTACTTGGTCAGTCCAACGCCTTGAGATTCTTCTTCTTGTGCGTCGTCTTTCCACGCCTCCAGTAACCATTAATCTCTCCAAACTATCTCCTTGGTCACGAGCAATGTGCCCAAAGAATTGAAGGACTCGTCGAAAGCATATTTTAACTAATATGCATATCAAGATTTGAATGCCTGAAAACGAGGTGACGTGCTTCTTATGATGCTACAAAGTCCAGCGTTTTCCTATCAACACTACTGCAAAATTAAACGGGATCGACTTGAGACCTTTAGTTCTTAAGCTAAATTATTCCACTACTGGATCACGAGGGTCAACAAACTTTTATATTGATTTTTTTTTACATATATACATACCATCCCGCCATTTCCGTGTCAGAGTATGCAGAGAGGAAAGAGCGTCAGATTGTCCTATCTTGAAACACCTTCTCATACTCTCACTTGATCCTATAATACTTTCATTGGTCTTCCTATCACACGCCTTTCACTCATATTTACACTGCATATATGTTTTTTTAGTATTTCTTCATTCATTCGTTTCACATATTCAAACCATTTCTGTTTACTTTATCTTACTTAACACATTGATTTTTTTATTAAATATAAATACAATTCACATTATATGAGTCTCATACTACGTAAATAAATAATAAAGTATTATTCTGTATGCCTATTAAGCGAAAAAAATTAATATGTACCTATATTGTATTTTCTTTTTAATTTTTGTCAACATACTGTATTTTTCCTATATTACTATTATTTTAGGTCATATTTGTATAAATAAATCATATTTTAATTGCAATATTTTTTTCTTGTCGAAATTCTAGAGATGATCGCTATTATACGAGGCATATCCAGAAAGTAAGTGTACTGAATTTTTGTAGGTTACACTTTTTTTTATTTAAACAAAAAAATTACGTGGTAACCGTAGTACATATGTAAGCTATTTTTCGACATAGTCGCCATTCCTCTCAATGCAGGTGGTGAAGCGGGGTATCAACTTTTTGATGCCTTCCTCGAAGTAGTTTCCCGCCAACCCCTCCGTCCACTTCTCCACCTCCTCTTTTAGCTCCTCGTCGGTTGAAAACCTTTTTCCACTCATGTACAGCTTCAGGGAGGTAAAGAGATCATGGGAATGCGCGGGATGGTTCAGGACATCCCATTTAAACGAGGCGAGCAGTTCCTTCGTGGCGTTGGTCGTCTGTGGTCTGGCATTGTCATGCAGCAGGCAGACTCCCTTTGTCAGTATGCCTCTCCTCTTGTTCTGAATCGCCCTCCGCAATTTTTTTAGGGTCTCACAGTATCTTGCAGAGTTGATGGTCTCCCCTTGAGGCATATATTCAATTAAAATTATGCCTTGACAGTCCCAAAACACGGATTCCATGATTTTCTTGGCTGAAATTGTGGTTTTGAACTTTTTGGCGGAGGTTGAAGAGGTGTGACGCCACTGTTGAGACTGCCTTATGGTTTCAGGCGTGTAGTGTGCAATCCAAGTTTCATCTCCAGTAACGATGGAGTGGAGAAATTCATCTCCATGGAGTTTGCAGCGTCTCAAAAACTCTTGCCTTTTTACAAAATTTCGCACTTGGCGGGAGATTAGGTTGACGCGTCGACACTTCTCAACGTACTGATCTCGAACCGCTCTTGTTGCGGAGGGGAAGGGTCAGGCTACACGGAAGTGTAGCCAACATGTCGAAAATAAAATCCATCCGGTCGTGAGAGCCTCAGTACACTTACTTTCTGGATACGCCTCGTAATATAAAATAACTATGTTTTGTGATTACTTGTCTTATTATTTATGAGAAAAAAACAGCTCATGGACCGCAGGTTGACCATGCCTGGATTATGTCGTAAAATCCACAATATTGAACCGTTGTCGCAACCAGACCTTTTCTTGAAGGTTGAATTACATATACACATGTACCGTGTCTCATACTATATTTGAACCACAACTGTCAGGGAAGCTCAAATACAAACACTAACTTATCTGGGTCATGTGTGAGTAAGTTGTTGAAACTACACTATGCGTTAAAGCAGAGGTTGTCAATATTTTTTGACAGCGCGTGGAAAAAATGGGTTAAATGTGAGAAAAATATTCAAAGTTCATAAATGTTATTGACACTTTTGTTTAGTTAGAATACTCTTTAATCTCTAACTCACGTTATAAACAGTTCAACCTGGTGGGTTTATGGGCATGCAGTGATCTTTTCCAATCAACCAGAAATATATTAAGGATTATTTAAGTGAAAATAACAAAAAATTAAAAAAAACGAAAATTGAACCTGCAATTAGTTGAAAGACAATTAATTACCAATTTACCTATAACGGTCGTTGGTTAGTATTATCCCATCGCTCGCAAATATATCCCGCCAAAAATTTTCCACGAATTTCTGATCAAAGATTTACTCTACGCTCGAATATATATTCCATATTGACTTTCTCAAATCAAGCTGGTTAATTGTTTGCATTGTCCTTTCCTGTCCATGTAAAGTGCCTTTACAGCCTGTTACCAACTAAACTCAGATGCTCGCTGTAACTGTCGTCTTTTAAAGTAAAAGGGGTACAAAATTTCAATACCTGAAAATGAGGTAACGTGCTCGAAATTTCAGCGTTTTTCTACCTTTATAACAATAAACGATTATTATTTTCCTAGTTTAAAATAAATATTTAAACAAATAAAATATTTATAATTTTGGGTGGTAATATATTTCAAATAATGTATTATCTTTAATCGATTAAAACTCAATGAATAAGTACGTATTTATATATTTTTTGATTAATCCACTATGTCTAATTGACATTTTGAATAACTTATAAAAACAGCTTGCGGGCTGCGCAAAACACCTTGCCGGACCACATGCGGCCCGCGGACTACAGATTTGCCATGCTTGCGTTAAAGGTGATATTTGTCCTTCGTATATTTAATTTATCCTTCTTCTTAAGCAAATAGTACCATGATGGTTTCCTTTAAAAAAATACGATCTTCTAAGACGACAACTATGGCTTAGTTGTTTAGATATCTGACTTCCACCCGAGGATTTCAGGTTCGATTCTAGATAGTACCTTAAACAAATTATTAAAATTTCCCAGTCCGGTGAATAAGTTTTTTTATATCAATTATCGTACCCGTTCGGCATGTGTAAGTGTTGTTTTTTCAAAACTTACGATAGCGAACCTCGAGCTCTGGTCCTACTCCAGTGGTTTTAAGTCAATGTTGTTTTCCGTTACGTATTGTGCAATTAAACAAAACGTATGTATTGAAGGGTGCTATATGAATTAAATAAAATGTTTTGTCCAAGATTAATTTCTTTGACATATCAAATATTTTTTTAGATATCTTTAAACGTATTTAAAATATCATAATTAATATTTTATGAAAAAAAGTATACAAGGAAAACATCCACAAAGTTTGGTTTTCATTAGGGGGTGCTTTTGTCATTTAATGTCAATGGAACAAAAAATAAACAAAATTATTCTGCACTATGTGGTGGGACAACTTAACTCAGTGACTTTATACATAAATAAAGATCCTTAACAGTTGAAAACCAAAACCACGATTAAAATAAACAAGAGTATAATAAATTTAACTATTTTATTGAAGTTAAGTATTTTGTTTCCGTATTGTAAAGATCGACCGGTCATAACCGTTTCCAGGCGGCACCATGTTGAAGTCCTTTACATACTCTCCGCTATGCTGAATATGACACGCCATATAGTGACCAGGTGTCTTAAATCTGCGCCGATCACGAAGGTACGAATCCTTGTTGTAATCACTCGTCCCACGATACGTTACCGGACTGCACATCAAGAAGGCTACTCAACAAGAGATCCAAGAGGTACCAGTTCGAACAGAATCCAGTCTTGTTTGTGCACCCCTGGTGATGAGGTGAAAACCTTGAAACCGGTAGGGTTATACCGTTATAAAAAGTGAAATAAACAATGTTTGATAAAACAAATTACAATATAATTATATTCTATACAAGAACTAAGAAAAACACGTGTAAATATTCAGGAAAATCACTTAAAATACTTCAATCAATCTCCTACGATCTATTGACTTCGTATCATTTTCCAATTTCACGATAATTGTTCCGAAAATAGATATATATATATATATATATATATATATATATATATATATATATATATATATATATATATATATATATATATATATATATATATATATATATATATATATATATATATATATATATATATATATATATATATATATATATATATATATATATATATATATATGTATACAGATATTGTTTTTTCGAGATATTATTCCACAAATAATTTCCTAAAATTTCCCATTATTCGACATTTTGTTCAAAATGCTTTCATTTGTTGTAAGAAAACCCATTAAAATTTACAGATTTTTTTAATGTCCATCGCTCTAATTATGCTTTTAATGGAAATTATCAAAATCAATAAGAAGCCTGATTTTTTTCTTGTTGTCATAATCCTTTAAAATATTACATAATTTTTTGAAGGAAAAATAAATGGGTTTGCTATTGAAACGTATAGGTGAATAAAGCTGACGATTTTTAAATCTTTTTTTAAATATTTCGAACTTACCAAAGAAAGATTCGAATATTTCGATTCTTTCTTTGGTAAATTTTGTGTAGTATTCTTATTAAATATGTTTTCTTAAGATACACAAATGGGGAAAGTCCTCAAACTAAAATGATATCGGCCACCAGCTTTCTATTCTACTGTATTGTATTAGATTTTCGTTGTTTACAGTACAACCCAGTGGATTTATTGTTATGTCGCCATCACTTCCAATCAACCAGAAATATGCTAAAGTGAAAACCGGACTAGAATTCTTTATAAAATCTGGGATCCAGCGGGATTTTGAACCCACAACCGCTGGATTTAACCTGCAACCTCCGTCTTACCAACTAGGCCACGGAGGTCGTCTTTATATTCAACTTCTTTTTTCAAATATTTTTAGTCTTTCAATAATTTCAATAATAATATCTGTGACAAAAAGCTACAAATAAATCTTAAAGACAGTGATAATTTTCGCTATGCTACATAGAACCAATTTTTGTCCTCTAAATAAAAAAGAGAGACAACTGCATTCCATTGCAGAGATCCGCATACTATGGGGCCACTGGGCTCCACTAGATTAGACAAAATTCGAAATGAACAAATTCGCCGATCAATCAAAGTGGCGCCAATAGAAGGTAAAGGACGACTAGGCTAGTATGCGCACGTGCAACGGCAAGGTACAGGATCTACGATCAATGCAACTAGGAATTGAAAGCTTACAAATAGACGACGAGAGAGACCCAACAAAGCCTATATAAGAAAGTAGAGGAGGACATAACGAGACTCGGACTATCCCCAAGTGATTGTCAAGATACTCAGAGATGGAGGTCCAAGTTGCCGAGCCTCAATAGAGGAAATAAGGTAAAGGAAAAGAAATAGTATTTTCATAAGAGTAAGTTCGATTTTCGAATAAGAATATCCGTAAGGAGAGTCCTTAAACGACGCTAAATAAATTGCCCTTTTAATATTATTATTTTCATTCCCCGTGCATTGCAATCAACACTCGAATATATTTCTACTATATTCTGTTTATCGAAATACCTCAAAGTGTTTTCTGCTTCGTTAATATCATACCAAAGTAAAAAGAGAAAGTCTTGACACAGAAATAAAATCTTGAACTCTAAAAGATAGTTCCACTATATAATATGGCAACAGATCAATCAAGAGCTAGAAAATTATAAGGCACACTTTAAACTCTACTTTTTTTTGACATCTCAATCAGTGATTCTTTTCAAAGTCGGAGCTATTCGCAGGGAATTTTCCAGTATTTAAAACCAAGTACGAGTATATCACTTTGTTTAAGTAGTTGAGAATAGTCTTACAACACTTCTTTTTCTCTCGCAAAGTCGGATGTTTAAGTTTCTAATTCATGATACAGCCTCAGGAATAGCCTAATATGTCTTCACTTCTCCCGGAAATAAATATATTGGGGATTCCTTCATGATGAGATACAATGAAAAATTAATGAAAACCACATTCAAGACGTATACATTGCAACCACGGTCATATCTAAGATGATTCAAAATAGACCACAATCTTCAAGAAATATCAAATTCTTGGAGAAGTACGTCACTTACAAGATGGAGATTTCCTATTGGGTACTGATTCCCCTGCTGCCACCAGTTATTTTGTGAGTTCACATTTCTCTTTGCTAATCTCTGTGCCTCGATTCAGAAAGGTCGTTGAAATATAAGGTGAGAAGGAGAAAGGCAGGAAAGACCTATGTGAATTTATAGCGCGTCACTAAGACACACCTTTTGTCATTCCCTCATTATATTTGCGCCGTAGATGACACTTGCAACACTTAACACTTGCCACCCTATGATGGATAGTGAGTGACCAGGACTTACATAATAACATAATTTTATAGCTAATTACAGAAAATAACCTAGCAGATTTTGCATAATTTTAATTTAAAACATACATTTTTCACTGGATGCTGAGCGTCCAGCACAGTGGCTGGCGGAATTGTTTAGCACAGTAAGGCAAGTGTTAATACCCAGCTGATATGTATTTTAAAAATGTTGGAAACTCACAACTATTTTCATCTTCCGAAGTAGAATAAAATGTTTCGTAGTATGAAACTTGCATATTTCGAGATATACAATTAGATTTCTAGATAGAATAAAGAAAATTGTTATTCTTTTGCATGACCGTAAGGTCCATGACTCGTCTCCTGAATAAATGAATAGATTTTATTGAATCGCAAAATATTCAAATGGATGTAGTCATCCATTCGGTTCAGAATACTTCAACAAAGTTCATCGTAGTGTATGTCAGTTGAGACTTTATTGTTGGTTCAGATAATTATAAAATGAAACAAAAATAATCACTGCCATATTACGAAAAGTTCCTAAGTAACAGGATAAATCCGTGCAAAGTGGAAAAAACAAGTGAAGAAGTTGTTTTTGCCGGGATGAAATGATTTAATTGTATGGATTTGCTTTGTTGTGCTGTTCGACTTGTACAGTTTTTCTATTGTATAACATTGCTTACATGTCAATGCTAAAATTTTAATTTTCTTACTTTTTTATATTTATAATATATTAAAAATTTATTTGACCGTTAGAATAAATAAATAAAGAAATAAAACAGGGTGGAAGTCTGGTGAAAAGAGTTCGTCTATTGACATTATCCATACTTGTCTAGCGATAGTGTTACCAGCAGGCTCAATGACCAGCCAAGATTGCCGTTTCTACTCTAGAGGTCTTAATCCGAAGGCACGCGAGCCGAAGACAATAATGACTTCAAGTCACGTTCTTTAACTACGAAAAATACTGTAGAAGAATACCTGAGGGGAAAGTGTTACGAAATGAAGTGATCAAGGAGGAATGTGAACATAACTCTTACAGGTTTGGTGGTCCACGTTATGTACCACTTTTTTTTGACGCAGTACTGCACAATGGTACACGAAATGTACCACTTATTAAACCTCTCTCTATTGCTGCACGAACGCTCAGATTATGTACCACTTCGTATAATATAACACTTATGACTCATATCCGCACAGCTGCAGGTCTGGTCCTGTTCAAATTCATTTAGCTTATAATATTATTGACAGTTAGTTGTTCTTGGTGTGCCGACTTGTGCGTATAAAAGAAAACGTTATATATTTGTATTTAATTTTAATAAAAAAAAATTGTGTAGTGATAAAATTGACTACAGTAATTGTGATAAATTTATATTTAGGTTAAAAATTAATTTTACTTGGATCTATTTCGGCATTATTTGGTGGTACATTAGAAGTACCAGTGAAAATATGGACTAGTGGTACATAAGTTTTACCACCTCACCAGGAGTTCCTTGACCTACCGAGGAAGTGGAAATATTTAGTTTAAAATATTTATTTAGCATTTGTATGTATCATTTTTCAAACACATTAAAAAAAATAATGAGAAACTTGACTTTTTATTTTTTGTGCAGCCTGAGTAAAAATAAGTGAATTTTACCTGTGCCTGTAAGGGTTAATTAAGGCTGACGTATTAAGGGGGTATTATACTCTAGAGTAATTTCGGGCGTATTTTCAGACTAAATAAAAAAAAAAACAAAAAAAAAAGTATACATTTTTTACAGTTCGTTTATTGATGATTTGATAATATAATTATTTGTAATTATTTTATCTTCTTTATTATGGGATAGGTTTTTTTATCAGCCATAACTGTCACCCGATTTCTTCCAGAGTCTTAAAAATGTGCATTTTTGGAAAGTGTATAAAGTAAACATATTTTTTTATTTTTAACTTTTTACTTGCCCGTCCAGAAAAAAGTCAAAATTTAAAACAGGAGCAAATATCTTAGTCTACTCTGTATACTGGACGTGATGCATAAATATTATTCAAACAAGTCCATTTTCATTCTATCCGTTCTGAGGGTAGGGTAGGAAGTATGAAAAAAATAATATACTGGCCATTTCATTTTTGATTTGGCGATTTTTCCTCGAATAACGAAATATGTAAATCATTCGCCTATTACGCCAAGTTTGACGTGGAGTTTGAAAATTACCATCATTTTCATTCGATTTGAGAACGATCTCAACTAGATATTTTAAAGTAGGTTTCTCAATTTATGAGTTTCTTTGTTGAATTTCATAATCTTTGTAAATCTTCAAATTTACATTTATCTTCCAAACTTATTTTGAAGCTTCAATTGGTAAGGATTGTATACGCATGAATAACCCAAAATTGAGATTCAAAGTGTTTTCCTTTTCAGACGACGGAATTTCGTTGAATATCTTTGGGTGAAATTCATCGCGTGGAAAAATAGAAAAAATATTTTAGATACAACATAAAAGATGAATACTGTAATCTTGTTTAAGGTAAAAAAGTATTACGAAAATTTTTATAACAACTTAATTATATAATAAAATACCGTTTACTTATAAAAATAAAAAAATAAAAGAAAATTAACACTTTATAATGACATACCGCATAGAGTCCAGAGCCGACACTGTCAGAACCAAAAATCTCCTTCGAACCAGCGAAATGAAGGTACTCGGGAGTATCGCTGGCAAAACTCTTTGTGATAGAGTACGAAACACAGAAATCCGAAGGACATGCGAAGTTGAAGATATTGTCAGATGGTGATGACAGAGAAGAAGGTTCTGAAACGAACACGTATCCAGAATGGCGGAACCAAGAGCCGTAAGAATGGCCAGGGACACTATCCCCCAAGCAAGCAGACCTCCAGGACGACCTCCCAAAAGATGGAAAGAAAGCTGGCAGTTGACGTCGCAACAGGCAAACAATGATGCAGGACCATAACAAGGTAACAGGCCTAAAATAAGATGATGAAGAAGAAGAACACTCCATTTAATTATATACATTAATATCTCTCTCTCCCTGGCTCCATCCAAACTCATTGTCTGCGAAGACTTTTGGGGTCAGCTCTCCTCGTCCTCAGGTTGTATGCTCTTCTGTCCCGGACTACGTCCCCCAGGCCGTGCCTCTGCATCAGGTTATCTTTTTGCACCACCCATGAATTATTTGGTCTTCCTCTGGTTGTTATTCGAGGAAGATCCATGGAGATTGCCTGGTTTAATATATGAATTAATATATGAGTTATATATTAAGCATATATTTAAATATTGGTAACTGTGGAGTTAATTAGTATATCAACGGTTACCTTTCACTTTGAAACATGAACAAAACGAGTGCAGAGTGGCTAATGATTACTCTTAACGTTAGAAGTTTGCCTATAAAAAAGGTATTCAACCAGTACCCCATTAACCAGTGAAGATGTTAAGTGGAAATAGAGGAGAATAATAATAAATTACATAACTGATCAATAATAAGGTCAAAGCGTCGAAATATTTTATGCACATATAATTTTTTATTGAAACTTTAATAAAATAAACTCGCAAAGAAATATGAAGATCGCATTTTATAAAGACACAATTTAACAAAAAAAAATCGTAATAGATATGGGAAAAATCTTCGTTTCGTAATATAAATCCAACAGTAAACAATTTCAAATATATTTTTTAAATGTGAATTTCCTCGAAAACCTTAACCACTGGGCTTCGTTCGGATGTGGGAGTTTATTGCAAATGTTTTATATAGAGTAATAATATATTTTTGTTTGAAGTAAACGTTAAATAAAGTATTGTATTCAGAAATATTCCAGGTTTCGACATCAAAGAATTACACCGTAACAATTTTGAGGCCAAGTAAAACTTATTATGTTCGAGCAGTGTATTTATTTAATGCCAGATCTTTGTAACATAACTTTGTTTCGTTAATACATTACGAATGTATATTTAGAAAATTTTTGAGTTACGCAGAGAGCAATTTCTATTAATCAAGGTAACGTAATTTTAATTATGTTTTATGATTTATCTTTAGTTAAAAAAAAATTTAAAGTACAATAATTTTTGATAAATTAGTTAATTTGATTTTTTTATTAAACTTTAATTGGTTTTAGTTGTTATATTTAAAATTAAAATTTCTTTTAAGTGAAATTAAATATACAGGCGTTCCTTATTCAATTTGATTCTCGTACGATTTGCTATATCGTACTTTGTATTTACTAGTGATTAATATAGTGTTGTACATTTATCTTCCTGTTTCTACCGCATCAAATCGTCAATCTAATTATTTAATTAAACGTGGACGTAAACAACGAAGGTGTAAATGAGTTAATTGAACCCCACTCAGAACCTTTGTCAAACAAAGAACTAATTGCCCCTCAAGAGTAAATATGACACAACCTGAAACAGGAGATGTTTATAATGACGAACCTATTGTTAAGACTTTGACAGAAATATAGCATTTAAAAATATTTTGGAAGAATGTGATCCCAGTGGCAATCGTGTACACAAGTACATAGGGTAATTCATATATACCTACACAATATGCTATATAACTATCTACAAAGAAATGACAAATAAGAGTCGTATTCAACTTGATGAGTTTGCTAATTTATAAAGAAAACTCTTGATGTCAGTACTTAAACATCTCCTTAACTTAATGTATAATACGTCTCAATAACTATAATAGTTTTGAGTTAATATACCTAAGACAAGTAATATAGATTCCATGGTATCATAGAACATCAAATTATTGAGTTTTAAGAAGATTGTGAATGTTCGTTCTCGGCTGCGTTGGTCTGGACAGGTAACTCGCATGTCTGAATACAGACGTCTAAGAGATATTCTATTTGGTGAGCAGAAGTAAGGCAAAATAAAGCGCGGTGGGTAGTGAAATATATATAAATACATAATATATGAGATGTTAAAAAAACCTTAATGATCAGTACAACTAGAAGCAAACAGTAAAAGATAGAATCAAATGGTATAGAACAGTTGATATCCATGAGGGACCTAATGGAGATATAAATTATACTTAGACTAGCCGCAAGTACTGAAACTTCTTGCTCTAGATGCGACAGAATATGCCTAACATAAGTTGATTTGTATAGTCATCTCCGGTGGCATCTACGTCGAGTATCCTTATAACCCCACCCCTCCGTATCTGAAGCTATTCACAGTGCATAATTTCTTCAGAGGTAGATTAAAGTCAAGCAAGTACGCTGTCGGGTAGTCCAAAAGCTGCCTATTTTTTACGTTATATTTCTGCAAGTACTGAAACTCCATGCCCTAGATGCAACAGGATATGTCTATCACAAAATGGTTTGTATAGTCATCTCCGGTGGCACCTACGTCGAGTATCTTTATCTATCTACCCCAGTCCGTATCTGAGCCTATTCAAAGTGCATCACTCAAGGGAAAAGTCAGGTAACAACGGTGCCTATTTTTAACGTTCCATTTTGTCGAACAGAACGACCATTGTAGACTTGTTCCAAAGTATTCCAGATTAGTAGACGAGAGGAGATACACTTCGTCCCGGTTGTACTCGTAGAATGCTACTTATAAAATTGAAATTCGATACTCAAAACAATAATCTATTTTGAAAAAGAACCTTTGATATTTAACAATTTTAATGTGCAAATTTAAATTTCGGAATTTGAGTGATCGGTAACCACTGCGCTTCTATGGTTTCGCTAAATACAATATTTTTAATAAAAACTTTCATGTTGAAGGAGAACCGTTGGTGGGATATTAGGTTACATGACGGTTTATATTTCAAAGTCATCCCCTTCATATACATTGAATTAACCAGGTTAGAATAGAGATTGATATATGGTAATAATTTCAACTTTATTTTTAATTTGTTTTTCAATTTGCCTTTTGTGTTTCTATTTTTTGCGCAGTGCGAACTGTTTGTCTGTGGATGGCCCCGTATTGTGTGATTTTGTGCGATTTAATACGTGTTTCTTTCTGATTGTTTTTGTTGTAATTGTGTCTTGTTTTTGTATATTGTGTCAATCTTGGAATGTTGAGCGCTCGCTACTGGCTTTTTTCATAAGATACATTGTACCGTTTACTTATAAAAATAAAATAGAAAAGAAAATGAACACTCTATTTTTTTAACAATTAAATGTTTTATCAATGTATAATAAAACGTCAAACATCGCACTCCTTTTTCTTCTTCCTGGCACTGTCCCAACTCATTGTCTAGGTAGGCTGTTGGGGTCGGCTCTTCTTGTTCTCAGGCTGTATATTCTTCGGTTTTGGGTGTCGCTATCATCTAGGCCGTTTCTCTGCAGGATTTTGGAGCATTGAGTCATTCAGGAGTTCTTTGGTCTTCCTCTGGATGGTTGTCGAGAAAGATCCACAGACATTGCCTGATTTACAGTATGGTCTGTTAATTTCCGTCTTATGTGCCCGTACCATCTCAGCTGTTGCTATCAAACATCGCACTCCTTCGTATCAAACATTGCACTACCTCGTATAAAACATCGCACTCCTTCGTATTAAATCCAAATACGAAGGAGTGCGAAATATCAAATCTTCCCCTATTCCGAAATATCAAATCTTCCCCTATTCCGAAATATCAAATCTTCCCCTATTCCGAAATATCAAATCTTCCGCTAGGATTTGAATTTCGCAAGATGTTTCCAGTTGTAGTTGAGTGTCACTGTTTGTCAGGTTGATGAGAGCGTGCAACGGGGTTTTGTTTTTGTGTAATCAAAAATCGGAAAAGTATCGATTTATTTTTTCATGCTAAATATCCTCAGTGAGATACAGGCAAAAGCCTAGTTTACTGGGGATACGAGAAATGAAAGGCAACAAACCCAGATACATTAAAATTGTATGTACAAATCAAATTACCTGTTATTTTTTCGCAAATTGTATATATTTCTTGTCATGTGTAATAATAAAAATAATAAATAAAATAAAATAAGTAGGGTGTATCTCGACCGGGGGACGTGTTATGAGATGAGCCCATATATTTTGATAGATTCTCTTTCAAATGTATTTTCTGCTATTTATCTTAAGATATGATTGCGATTTCGGAATGTATTTATATAATATATAATGCAATACGTACAATGTTGCTATCAATTAACCTATATTTATTTATTATTTAATCCACCATGGAACATTTTCAAAATTGAGAACACATTCATTGGAAATACTAAATAAATATCTTTATGGATCGAAAATCTGTTGGAAAATTTATAGACTAAATGAAGCGTTAAATTGAAATAAAAATTCTCGTTTAGGCCTAGAAATACGTAAGAAGCTTGTTTTTTTAACGTTTGTAAATCCTGAAAAATGTCTCCGTTCATTATTTATTCCTTGTGTCATGAAATTTAGCCACCAGAGTAGAACGAATTCTATTTGTTCTAAATGTTTTACGCTTTTTTCCAGAGTCAAATTGCCGTTTCGCACTTTTGAGCCGGCAATAAATTATTTAAGTTTATTATTAACTTTTAAAGCAAAAGGAAAGCATAACTTGCTTAGATAATGCATCGAATTTTTATTTTGTTTTATTTAGGTGGATTGCACGCAAAAAAATGGATATATTTCATAAATAGCCCTTAAACATTTCAAAGATAAATAAAATGACCAACTGATTATTTATTGTAAATGACAAAAAATACAGAGCCCATGAACTTCAGATGAAATCGTTCGATTGATGGAGCAACTGATGGTAGATTTCAAGAAAATATGCATATATAATAGTATTTGAAAAAGATCATGAAATTTTATTTATTTATTATTACACATGACAAGAAATATACACAATTTGCGAAAAAATAACAGGTAATTTGATTTGGACATACAATTTTAATGGATCTGGGTTTGTTGCCTTTCATTTGTCGTATCTCCAGTAAACTAGGATTTTGCCTGTATCTCACTGAGGATATTTAGCATGAAAAAATAAATCGATACTTCTTTCCGATTTTTGATTACACAAAAACAAAACCCCGTTGCACGTTCTCATCAACCTGACAAACAGTGACACTCAACTACAACTGGAAACATCTTTCGGAATTCAACTCCTCACACATCATCACTCCAGAAATACCAAAAATATTCATCCCACAATATACCGCACCCAATCATAAGAATACAAATTTAAATTAAAACAAAAAATACACAGAAACACAAATACAAAAACAACCAAAATTAAAACAACAAGAAGAAACCCACACTCCCGAGCTCACACAAATAGATTCTTGAGATCAAGGAAACCACGTTTTTATCAAATACTCATATAGTATTGTAAATGTATTTGGATAACACAATTTGCGTAGGGAAAGAAAGTGAAGAAAATCAATTCAAAGCAGGATCAACCATAGATTTTGGAAATCTTGGTAAGTACCTCGTAGTGAAGATTTTTCAAGGATGCATATTATCAATGCTCAATACATCATTGAAAACAAATTATTTAATAAACGGCATATGTAGAAAACTATGTGAGGACATCTGGTGGTTTATCTGAGTACTTCAAGACTACTACAGGAGTCCGCCATGGATGTGTTTCATATCCGTTATATTTTGGAACCCTATTTTATTTATCGTCTTTATGGATGTTTTTCTAAGAGAGTTCATGGAAGAAATAAGAGACAGCCCCATCCCACAGAGATTGATAACTGATAAAATTGTTGAAGAACTAAAAACTTTGAATATGCGGTTATTATAGTCTTGTTAAGAGCCTGTGTAGGTAATTTACACACGCTGCTTATCATAGAAATCTCCTTGTCGTGGCCTAGGAAGATAGAACTAACATCACTCCATTTCGTGATAAGTATACCTCTGTGTGCATAAATAGAGACCCTGTGAACAAGTTTGATAAATCTAAGTATCTGGATACTACTTATTTGAATGTTGCTGGAGATGGAGGTCTCAGAATTGAACTGCCCATAAGAATAGATGCTGCAAACGGTATCTTCAATAATTTAAACTATAGTTCACCGAGAAACCTACAGATTTGACCTAAAAATACGAAATTACTTATTTCAGATAATTATTCAATCAATTTAGGTAGTAAGAGAAATAACGAAAAAAAAAATGAAAACATGTCGAGATTATTTACGCAATAATAATATAAAGTTTCACATCACTGATATTTGTACAGTTTTGACAGCAAAATAGTATAATTGCCATAGCAAATATTACTCGTATTCGATTATCATTTTACTTTGGATAAACATGTAAAGAAATATTTTATTAAAAATGATAAATGATAATCAATCACTGACTGCTGTCCTTTGTCAAGTTTCTAGGTTTGAGATTTTGTTTGTTTGAATGAAACTCTTTTTAAACAATAATGTGAAAAATTGATGTCACATTCGAGGTAGAAACGTTGAGTGTTTTAACTTGCTGGTAATACAGTGTGCACCATTTATTTCGCTTAAGTTTAAAAATACAATTAAGTTTGGCATATAAAGTTCCTTAGTGTTTATTTTGAAGACGGTGTCAGTTTTTCAACACCTGCATCCGATCTATTTTACTATATATTTCTGAATCTTGGCATAATACCAAGCTTTATTTTGTCATTCCTACTTACGCGATGAAATGTATAAGATGGTGACAATATGTAAAAGTTAAGAGTTACATAACAAACTATGGAAATAATAATATTGTGTATATGCTTGCTGGATTGTATAACCCACCAGAAGATCATTACATTAGTTGATTTGGGTGGGTTATGTCATGAGACAACGGAACGACTAATATCATATACTACTCGAATGTAGTCCTAGAACTAGACAATTTTTGGTAGATTAAATATTCAATGGTTAGGTTACACAAAGCATCGCGGGACCTAAGTGGATACCTATGTCGCTGAATAAGACCGAATAGAGCATAACTTTTGTTGATCTGGGCGGGTTATGTCATGAGACGACGGAATAACTAGTTAGTAAAGATATTTTTTTTAATTATGTCCTAGGGCTAAACAAAAAAATGATGGTGGACTAAAGATTCAACGGTCAGATTACACAAGGCATTGTGGAACCTTAGTGAATACTGGACGGATACTTAGTGGATGGTGCTGGATATGTCCGAATATAACCACAAAGGAAATAGCACTCTATATGGGGTCCTCTTTTAACAGGAAGAGTTGAATCTGTATAATAAAGAATGTTATTTAAAGAGTATCAAAATATACTTCTAATATTTCTTCTTCTATGTTAGCAATAAAATATTATTTGCAAAAAGGTTATTTTTAATGTATTATACAAGCAAAAAATATACGGATAGGAATATAGGTTAGTCAAAAGGTTTTGAAAGCGACATATATGGAGCAGTAGAAAAACCAAAATTTCTACGCCATTTTAATATTTCATCTTTCTTAAGAACCTACTCAAAATTTCATTTCGATTTGTCAATTCATTCTTTGTTTACAAGCCATTTGAAGTTGACGTGTCAGTGTATTTTTTAACAATGGAAAAATCCGAATATCGTGCAGTGATTAAATTCTTTGTTTTGGAAGGTTTATCGGCTACTGAGATCCATGCAAGATGGTGAAAGTATTAAAAGAGTCTTCTCCTTCATTTCCATACGTTCACCGATGGGTTTTGGAGTTTAAGCGTGGCCGTACAAGCGTTGAAGACGATCCACGCTCAGGACGTCCAAAAAGTGCATCAACACCAGAAATCATAGCGAAAATACAGGATATGGTTTTGGAAGATCATCGATCGACTGTGGATGTGATAGCTGACACCATAAGCATCTCACATGGAACAACATGGCATATTTTGGCTGAAGTTTTGGGTTTTTAAAAAACTGTGTGCACAATGGGTGCCGCATTTGCTAACAATGCAACAACAACTCGTTCGAATGCGACTTTCTGAGCAACATTTGGAGCAATTTCGAAAGGACAAAAAGGATTTTCTGCGTCGATTCATCACTATGGATGAGACTTGGGTCTACCACCATGATCCTGAATCAAAACAAGAGGCTAAGGAGTGGTGTGAACCAGGCACTTTGGCTCCGAAGCGAGTTCGTGTCCAGAAATCGGCCAAGAAGGTGTTAGCGGCAGTTTTTTGGGATGCAAAAGGAATTTTATTGATAGATTATCTCCAAACTGGTAAGACAATCAACTCATATTATTATTGTGACCTTTTGGACCAGTTGGATGAAAAAATTTGTGAAAAAAGACCCGGTTTGCAGAAGAAAAAAATCATTTTTCATCAAGACAATGCACCTGCTCACACAGCTCATAAAACCATCGTGAAAATCAGTGAATTGGGGTACGAATTGTTGCAGCATCCACCCTATTCACCAGATTTAGCTCCCTCTGACTTTTGGCTGTTCTCACACCTCAAAAAATTCCTTCGTGGAAAGCATTTTTCATCAAACGATGAGGTTATAGCCGTCGTAGAGGAGTATTTTACAGGCCTTCCAGAAAGTCACTTCCGTGATGGGACAAAAAAGTTGGAAGATCGTTGGACCAAGTGTATTGATCTTATGGGAGACTATACTGAGCAATAAAAGTAATTTCTTCCCAAAAAAAAAGTATTTTCATTTCCGCTTTCAAAACTTTTTGACTAACCTAGTATACTCTGTATAGGGGCAATTCACAAATAAAAAAGACAAGCAATTTACAAATGAAAAAAAATAAATTCAACGTAGTTTCACACAGATTTTATCATCTAACGGATGCTGGATCAATTCAATTCAAGCGACCGGAAACAATTACCATTCAAACTTTGGACCACTTATGCAACGGGGCAGTTGGTGCTTCAGTAGCGTAACGGACTGTTGAAATTTATGTTGCGACCAGCTCCATTTCCCGGCGCAGGCCCTTGTTGTTTCTAGAGCTTCATGATGATGCTATTAGCCACCCAGCATGCTAAAGAAATCAGCAAAAATCCCCGCAATTTTCAGGCTGCATAGCAGGTAGGTGAGAGACATCCGTCTCTGAAGCAGGCCTTTTCTGAAACTTTGAAATGAGGAAGTTTGAGGATGAATACTGTTCGTCTTTATGAATGAAGTGGCATTTCCCATTCGGTTCTTATTATATGTTAAATAATTTATTAATTGTATTATTTATAGTTAAGGCATTAACATTGAGGAAGTTTAAGGACATTGTAATTTGTTATTTCAAACACTGTTCATTCCACTTGTTGTAACGATATAACCCTAACGTTTTCAAGGCTTTTACCTCATCATCAAGGAAGCACAAAGAAGACTTGAAACCGGTGGGGGTATACCGTTACAAAAAGTGGAATAAACAGTGTTTGATAAAACAAATTACAATTTATTAATTGCTCTAGACGAGAAATTATTTTACAGATCAGCTTTATCAACTGGCAGATAATACTATACTGATTTGATAATATTGTTAAAAGTTATGTTACATATTGCGAATTCGACAACAGGGATGAAAAAACACGATAAAATGGAAATCAATTATTTTTTTCTATCTGTACTTATTATTGATCCAAACGATAGTGTTTTTAGTAATTGATAATTATTTAAGAAATTTTACTGCCAATTCAGTCGAATTCGCACAATAATGGTCAATAACTACTGATTAAAAAAAAGTTTTCAGTAACTGACAATAGTTTGAAAAACATTGACACATTTTGTTAATTCGATCAAACTTGCACGTAAATGGTAACTTGATATAAATAGATTTCAAATAATTTTGCTTAAAATAAATTCAATTGATAATCGTTTTAGAAATTGAAATTTTAAACTTTTTTAGTCAATTCGGTAAAATTTGCACAACTTACTATTAATTCAATACAATTAAGTTTTCAGTAAATGATGACCGTTTAAGAAATTTAAATTCACACTTAACTGTGGACTCCATCAAATTTGCATAAGAATGCATGGCTTTTTACTTCAAAATATTTTTTTTATTTTGAAGTTAAAAGCCATGCGTTTATTCGAAATAATTTGTTTTTTGGCAAGCTCGATTACAAAATTTTAGTGTTATACTTTTTTTTGGTAGAATTTATATGATAAT
The DNA here is from genome assembly GCA_949825065.1 of Odontocerum albicorne. Taxonomy (NCBI): domain Eukaryota; kingdom Metazoa; phylum Arthropoda; class Insecta; order Trichoptera; family Odontoceridae; genus Odontocerum; species Odontocerum albicorne. The sequence goes on from OX463848.1 coordinate 8,770,339, forward strand.
GGTAACTTGCTATTGACTCAAGTACCTTTTTTCAAAGGCTGTATTATTGTCAATGTATTATAATGATTAAATATTGATTTAAATAAAATGTGGACCAGATATCGCTTACGTCGTTCTGGAGAAAATACTTGTATAAGAAGCATCATAACACTTTAAATGAAATATTTCCTGCGATTGACTCTGTTAAAAGGCCAATACAGCTAAATGGAGCGTGTAAGGAACCCGACAAAAAAAACATAGTTTATAGTTTATATAGTAAATAAATCGATTGAAAGGTTTCAATTTCTAGCCGAAACGTGTTATAAGTTTGTTTCTGAGTATAAATCAATTTAGAATTTACATTTCCATGTTCGGATGTAAAAAACTTAAAATATTATAACTTTCGTTTACAAAAATATAATATTATTAAACAACGGCATGAACTTATAAAAATATAATAGAAAGCATTTCCATTTTATTGAAACGTTTCATCAAATACTGAAATATATACTTCAAACTGAGTTGTTACAATAAAAAAATTAAACCATCTATTGGATGCTGTCGCAATAGAAAACAAAGTTTATGTTACGTTAAACCATATATACTCGAATCAACCAATATCAAAATCTGCTAATCCATTACATTATTTTATTACCAACTTTGACATGTGGTAGTGAAACTAGGACGTAGAAAAAAAATAATAGTAGCCGAATAATGCGTGTACTGAGAAGAATAATGGGGGCTACAATGTTTAAGAGAATAAGAAATTAAGTGAGCAAGGATGAATGTGAACTTAAGATTGATGTTTAAAGTAGGATAAAAAAGCACTCAGAGATGTCATCACATTAAAATGCAAATTAGAATGCAATACATGGCTAAGTAAAACCGAAGAAAGTGAGTTTGGCCAAAATAAATGATATTTTGAAAAAAGGAAAGTAAAACGTCAGTGATATCGTAGGAGTTGGATGAGAAGATGCATTTATTTCACATGCTAAAACCATCTGAGAGTACTCTTCTTCATATAACTCAACACATTACCCTAAACTCACTTAAATTCTTTAGTCCTATATATTTTTTAATGTAATCGTTTAAGATGGTTGATAAATGACAAGACCATTAGTAATTCTCTATCAGTAATTAAAAAATATAATAAAAGGCAATCCGCATATACATGTATTACACAGTCTGTGCAATGGGAAAGGCGACTAATTTTATTTTCGTGGAATCACGAGTGCCATCTATGAATGAATAAAATAGTTAACTAGCGACACATTTTTACTATCTTCCGTAAAAGTTTAAAGAACTCGCATTGCTGGTTCGTTCGTAAAGACGTAACTATTGACAGTAATTTCTGAGTCTCGGTCGGAGAAGGAACAATGGAATAAGGTTTGTTTTAAATTAGGTAAAAGTGCCACATAAACTTTTGAAATGATTCAAACTGTTTATGGTAGTAAAAAAATAGCAGAAAAAACGTTTTAAAGTGATATGCAAGATTTTGTGATGGTTGAGAGATCATTGAAGATTATCAACGGCCTGGACCATCATTGACAGCTCGAATTGAAGAAAATGTTCAACAAGTGACTGATATTCTTTAAAACGATCATTGTGCGTCTACTAGGCTCATTGAGGAACTCACTGGAATTCCTAAACCTACTGTCCATTTCACTTTAATGGAAAATTTGAGCAAACGAAAGGTCACACACTGACTGACGATCAAAAAGTTTGCAGACTGAAGCACAGCAGAGACATGAAAGTTGATATGGATCCAGACTTCATGTCAAGCATTGCAACAGGTTATGAAACAGGATGTTTTCTGTATGAGCTACTTACAAAGCGTCAGATCTCGGAATGGAAGGGTCTACAATATTCGAAACCGAAAAAAGTGCGCATGCAGATGAGACGAATCAAAACTCTGCTCACCGTTTTCTTTGATTCCAAAGTAATTATCCATAAGGAATTCACAGCAAAAGGTCAAATCGTAAACACCGATGTGTACGAGTATTTGGGTGTTTTGAATCATATATAGGCCAGGATTCTTCGATTTCGACCCAAATACCGGGAACAAGGGGTATGGTCACAAAAATGCACCTGCGCACAAAAGCAAGATTGTACGCGTTTTTTTGGCCAAAAAATGTATCGATCACCTTTCGTATTCGCCTGATTTGACTCCATGCGACTTCTGGCTATTCTCGAAACTGAAATTAGCGATGAAAGGAAAGTATTTTAACACGATTTCAGATGGCTTCGACAGTGATTTTGGAGGCAGTTCTGAAGAACGAGTTTCGGTAGTGGTTCAATTTTTTTTTATATTTCAGAAAAATTGAATAAATAATGATCACTTGAGTTTTGATCAATCGTTTATTCTACCTTTTTATCAAAACGTTGCGCGAAATACTTATTCTAAAAAAGAAACATTTTCATGCTATTGTCAATACGTAGTTTGCCACCTACATTTCAAAATTATTATTATTCTACAAACGAAGTGCATATGAACTGGATATCATATAACGCTGACGATTCAAAAGCATGGTGAAATTTTGATGAATTGCTGCTGGCTTCATTGCTTTCCTCCATCCTAAAAAACAATGATATCCCGTTCCCGTGGCAAAGCGTCATGACGCTCGACACAAGCGACGCTTTTGTTATTCAAATCATTGTTCTCACGATGATTTGTCTACATATTCTAGTCTATTTTCAGAGTGCATTCATCTGTGACACATATATATTTTTGTACTGTGTTCACGATATATGATACTTGTTAAATAAACGAGGTAACCTTGTGTTGAAAATTATAATTCTCGTTTTGTGAACTAAGTCAAGTTCAGACAGGGGTGTCTCTTAATTTAAATAATGAAATCGTTGAACAAGTCTAACAATATAAATATGCTAGCTGAATGATCAATGGGACAAGTTTCGAGACAAAGAATACGAATTTTGCGTTGTTACATATTCTTAACACTTCTATATAATGTTGAAGCATCGATATTTACTCAAGCCAGCACAAATTAATATAAGATTTTGAAATGTGGTGCTATCGAAGAAAACTGAGTCTCTTAGATTGAAAAATAAGAGAAGAGATGGCACGAAGCAGCTTTTTTGAATTATATGATCTCCATGTTACAAAGATTTCAATGCGTATACGAATTTTGCGTTGATAGATAAGATGAAACATATTTTTCCAAATGTTTTTATATTCATATATACGCTGACCTATGTACGAGTATGATTCGAGAGTTCAGATTCCATGAATCAAACGAATATGGATTGGTTCATTCGGTCGATTTTATGAATTTTACTAGGAATGTTAAAATGGAGTAACAGACAAGAGAATGTATTTTCTTTCAGTGGTTTTTGAATCGTTGTAGTTGACTAATGCTGGATGCTCCTACTTCGTAATAATTCAGAACAATATTTCTTTAAAGAATATTTGAAGAATTGACGTACTTTTGAAGTATTCCAGATTTAGGATTTTTTTTCCATACATAACTACGCACTTCAACAGGCAAGACTTACTTTTTACAAGAAATCCAAGATATTTAAATCTCCTTACATTGATATCAATGTTAAGAAGAACTTAGTGAAAACTCTTGTCTGGAGTGTGCTGCTGTATGGCTGCGAAACGTGGACCATCAGCCAGAGCGAGTCCGGGCGTCTGGCTGCCTTTGAGATGGGGTGCTACAGGCGCATGGCCAGGGTCCATTGGTCAGACTACATCCGAAACGACGAGGTATTGAGCGGAGTTGGAGAAACAAGGCAACTCCTAAATAGAGTTGCCCAACAACGATCCAGTTGGATAGGCCAAACCATCAGGCACCCAGGCCTGCTCCTTACCATCGTCGAGGGAATGATTGAGGGCAATAACCATAGAGGCCACCCTAGATATAGCTACATGGACCGGATGATCCGGGATGTGCGCTGTGGCAGCTACCAGGAGATGACAGAGATGAGTGGAGGGATTGAGTACTTGGTGCAGACCAATCTCAAGACTGTACCCAGAATAAAAAAATAAAACCACGCACTGGGAAATAATGAACAAAAAATTGGTATGAAAATTAAACCATACAAGTTATTGAGTTCATATTTAAATATTATTATTTGTTCCTCTTTTATGCTACTTGATATGATAGCGTTTTCAGAAGAGTGAATCTCTATTAATCATTTAATATAGTTTGTTTTGGAACCAAAAAATCACTTTAAAGTTATCTTATTCTTAAGTATGTTGATTAGCAATCGTTTTAAATGTTCTAATGTAAGTTTGACACTTTTTTTTTTAAATTTCAAACGGATTAAAAAAATCGAATAAGATATCTCCCTTTGTGGTTAAAGTAATCATATTTTTCGGATCGTCAAATAATGTCCGACTTGATCTTGTTTTTTAAAATAATAAATAAATGCAATGATATACAGTTCTGGGTTATTGAAATTAATTAACCTTTGAATACCATCGATAATTATAAGATTGAAAAATGTATTCCAGTGCGAGAATTATAGAACTATTACTCGACTTTCACCGCACCTAGATTATAACAATTGGACAATGAGATTGCTGTAGTCCCGGACATATTTAGAGACAGTATTAACACCCATAAAATTACTCTTAATGAGCATTTCGGTTTCTTGAAACCATGAAGTCCTACGCCATGGTGAGATTTTCGTTGATTTTGTCTTTGAAACTTTAGATCTGGAAACAGTATTTGCAATTCTCAACTTGTATTTTTACGTATACTGAGTGGACGAATTATACGAGAACATTTTTGTTTATTTTTCCTAAATAGATAGTTTCTTGCGTATGTTATATTATTTTTTTAAGAACCTCTCCATGCGAGGGATACGTCGCTGAGACTTCTGAGACCCAGCTTATTGTTTGCTTGTATTAAATGTGTAGTAGGTCGTATGCATGTACATACTTGTTTCTCATATTTTTTTAGAAGTCGTGTTAATATTTGTTGTAACTTTTCTGTTTTGTATTCATGCGTGCTCTTAATTATATTTTAAATATTATTACTATTTCAATGGTTGGTTTGGTAGAAATCATTATACAAATAAGTAAAAAGCCATTTAAAAAGAAATACAAACTCTCAATTCAGCCTCAATATAATTTTTTTATAGTTTTTTTGCGTATTTAAATAATAAATTATCGACGTTGTAAATTGTTTTTATCAAACACTGTTAATAACACTTTTTGTTACGGTAAATCCCTACCGGTTTCAAGGCTTTCACCTCATCATCAGTTGAGTACAAACAAGTGGTATTTGATAAAACAACAACAGTGTTTGATAAAACAAATTACTATATCTTTAAACATCCACAACGTTAATGCCTTAACTATAAATATTATAATAAATTATCGTTTGAAAGTAAGTTAACAAAGTATTATTCGTATATATTCTTAAAACAATCCGCGAGGTAAATTTTCGCTTTGATTGCTTCCTTCAAAGTAAATATCGAAAATCTTCAGTTCAACTTTTAAGAAAATTTCATAGGAAATTACGTTCGGCGTAAAATCTTGTTTCTGAGTATTTTAAAACTTCAACTTGGAAATTCTCGACTGTCCCTTTGTATTATATTACTAACTCGGAAGTTTCAGAATTAAGTTGGAACGAGCGCCGTTCTGCATGGATTGGTTGTTAAATATGATATCTGCCAATTGAACAGGAAATATTCGTTTCAACAATACAAATGGATGTTCAAAACCAATCTAGATATTAAGAAACTTTTTAATTTAAACAGATATTTACCATAAAATTTTAACCGCTTTTGACTTTGAACAATTAAAAGTGTACAAAAAATGGGTAAGATATTTCATAATTGAAACTGTTTGATACTTAATTGAAACTCGATCGCGAAAGAGAATTAAAAAAAAATTTTTGTCTGCAAATTCATTTCGAGATTTCTAAATTGAAATCGTAAGACAAACGTAAATAAAAAGTTCTTATTAAATTAATCTAAGGTTATTGTAAGTTTTTTTCTATATTATTTATAGTTACGGCATTCACATTGTTGAGGTTTAAAGTCATTTTAATTTGTTTTATCAAACACTGTTTATTACACTTTTCGTACAAGACTCGTTTGTGCTCCCCGATGATGACGTGAAAACCTTGAAACCAGTAGGGTTATACAGTTACAAAAAGTGGAATAAACAGTGTTTGATAAAACAAATTACAATAAGTCTTTTTCATTAAATATGTTATGTTTTGTTACTAACTTATGTTAAAGAGAAAGTTCAAATACAAAATAAGAAGGAAAAAATGGAGAGAATTTCAAATTTACACTAACGCACATTTAAAAGATATCTTTAATATAAAATGAAAGCACCGTCATTTTGTTTAATTCCACTTTTATTTTTTTTTGCAAATCAACACTTGCTGTATCATCATCAGGTGGGTTGACAAGAACTGAATTATATATTAATTACATATTTATGTGTGTTGTTTATGATAAAATAGTATAAAAGTGTCTTAACTATTTATTGTTTATGGTACTAAGGGGAAATAGAGAAGAAGAAAAGAGGATATATTTTCTTGATTATTTATGATATTTTTATTTTGTTTGTTTGTCTTGTGTACTCGTATTTCAATGGTTCCAAGGTTTTTACTGTGTAATATGTCTAATATTTTTGTGTTTATTGGGTGTGAAAACGAGTGATCATGTGTTATTATGTTAGGTATTCAGCGAACTCAGAAAAAATATTGTTTTTAATTTCTTTAATTTGTCCTTTTATTCGGGTACGGAAGTTCCTTGTTGTCATAATGACGTACATCGCATTGCGATCGTTACGGCTATCTGGTTAACTTGTTGTCATAATGACGTACATCGCATTGCAATCGTTACGGCTATCTGGTTAACTTGTTGTCATAATGACGTACATCGCATTGCGATCGTTACGGCTATCTGGTTAACTTGTTGTCATAATGACGTACATCGCATTGCAATCGTTACGGCTATCTGGTTAACTCCACTCTTTTTATAGATGGTATTAATATTATAGTTAGTGTTGGTATTAGATAGTGAACAAAACATATTATTATTATTATTATTATCCTAAGCTCGACAGCCCTGGGTGGGCCTTGGCTGAATCCAGGAGCTTCCTCCATTCTTGTCTGTTTGATGCCCTTATTCTCCAATTTCTCACTGGCAACACCGATGCATCCGTGTTGACACTGTCCATCCATCGCATTTTGGGCCTTTCTGGTCTTCTACGTCCCTGTGTTACTGAGAGCGTGAGGCGTTTTGTAGGGTTGTCGTCGTCCATTCTGATTATGTGACCAGCCCATCTCAAGCGCCCTACTCTGACGGATCTGATCACATCGGGCTCTTTATAGATATCATATAGCTCTCGGTTATATCGACGACGCCAACCATTGTGGTCTCTCACTGGGCCGTTACACAAAAAAGGAGACCAGTTGGACTGCAAAAATTACAGAGGCATAATATTACTGAATACTGCTTATAAAATACTCTCTAAAATCCTCTTTTCAAGGCTCTCGACATACACTGAGAAAATCATTGGCACCTACCAATGTGGTTTCACAGCAGGCAAAGGCACAACTGACCAGATCCACGGCCTACGGCAAATACTAGAAAAGTGCCAAGAATACAATATTGACACCTTCCACTTGTTTATTGACTTCAAAGCGGCCTATGACAGCATAAATAGAAAAGAACTGTATAAAGCAATGTCCGAATTGAATATACCAAATAAGCTGATACGACTTGTAAGAGCAACAATGAGCCCAACCATAACCAAAGTAAGAATCGACAAAGACCTCTCAAAACCATTCCAGACATATAATGGCCTACGACAGGGAGATGCCTTGGCATGTCTCCTTTTTAACGTGGCTCTAGAAAAAGTGATAAGGGACTCAAAAATAGATACCAGAGGCACTATATTCTACAAGTCAGTTCAGCTACTCGCCTATGCAGATGACATAGATATTGTGGGACGGTCACTTGAAGCTACCCGTGAAGCGTTTGTAGCATTGGAGGAAAAAGCAAAAATAATGGGACTTGTCATAAATGAAGATAAAACAAAATTGATGATTGCTTCTAATACCACATATCCATACCCCCAGGTTTTCTCAGCTGCAAATTACAACTTTGAAATAGTTAATTCATTTACATACTTAGGCTCAACAGTTACCAGTGATAATAACACCCGAGAAGAAATTGACAGAAGGATAATGGCAGCAAACCGATGTTACAACGCTCTCCAAAAACAGTTAAGATCCAAATTACTGCGAAGAACCACAAAAACACTATTGTACAAGACCCTGATCAAACCAGTCCTCACATATGCCTCTGAAACCTGGGTGATGACAAAACACACTGAAGGGTCCATCGCAGCATTTGAAAGAAGGGTTCTTAGGACAATATACGGCCCAGTGAACAAAACATATTATTTCCTGTATAAAACGGTGGTTTAATCTCGTTAGGAAGGGTTTTTACGACTTGATTAGATATGTTATTAATATCTTTTACATATTGCTTTTTCTTCCAAGTGTACTTTTGGGTAAATATTAGTGTAAATTAAATAACTTTTTTGTTTATTCTTTACTTATTAACTAATTATTTATCTTTATTCTATCCGTAACCTTAATGACATAAACAAGAAATAGTAAACACGTGTTTACTCTATTTTACCATAACCAACACACATAATGATGACATTAATTTATACTTCAGTTTTTGGCAACTCACTGATGATGACGCAGTAAGTGTTGAAATGTACTATGAAACGCAAAAAATAAACTGAAAGAAAACAAAATGACGGTATTTTAAATGTATTTTAATTATGGGTTTTCACAAAGGGATGCCAGATAAATTTCAACAACTGGATATCTACAGTTTATCAGCCACTGTTGCAAAACTAAATGATGGAGAATACTACAACAAGCAAAACTTAATTATGAAGAATACTACAACAAGCAAAACTAAATTATGGAGAATACTACAACAAGCAAAACTAAATTATGGAGAATACTACCAAGTCTGCTAATTTACCTATATACAAAGCCGTTGTCCTTTCCACACTTCTCTATGTATGTGTATTTGGGACCTGAAAATATTCTTCCAACGGTTACTTCGCCATGGCATTCGAATATACTGGAGTGATCATGTCATAAGTGTCTCCAACTGTAAATATGTAGAGGACATGGCTGAAGAGAGGAAATTGGTGCGATCAGAACCTCCTAAAACGCATCATATACGGGCAAGCAATGGGTATACAAAGGGTCTGTTGGTAGATAAATCGCTATGAGGACAGTCTGCGGAAGTCACTGATTTGGTTTAGGGCATCTGAAAACTGGGTGCAGGTGGCTCAAGGTCATGGGAGATCTAGAGCTGATGAAGCCACAACATTTAGATATAACATATGAGAAATAGTCATCTTAACATTTACATGCCTGCGACGTCTGCAGAAGGCAGTACGCCTCTAGGATCGGATTGTTATATAGGATAAGTTGATCTACTTGGTGGAGTGGTTCGTGATTGACGTTAGAATGGCGAGAGAAACCTTAACAACAAGGCTCATCAACGAAGGCGTGTGTCTACAAATACGCATATAAAAATACATAATTATAATTTTTCGAACTAATTTTAAAAATCGTTTAAGACTTTCAAAGGTCTCATGGAAAAAAAATTATCTTATTTCCGATGGAAGCATGTTGAATGTTTTTGAAGTCAAATAACATGGCATCTCTGTCTACATAAAGTGTATTTTCTGAGAATGGATAGGTGATTATATTTTGCAGCTCTAATTTTTGCTGGTGTTCACCTGAAGTCAGCTATTCTGTGTGCATACGTGAATAATAGAAGTACTCCTCTATATAATTAATTTTGGCCGAAGTCAATACATCTAAGCACACCAAGGGTATATTTCATGTTAATCTTTTTAATGTTACTATATAGTTTGATATTTTTTGCGCAATTAATTTATTTTTTGTTTGGTTCAATTGCTATGACATAAATATTAATTACAACGTTTAATAAGTTGTAAGGGTAATACGGGGTCACTTTTATAAAACATCACTTTTATATAAATCCTTCCCCCCCTCAATACGTCACCAAAAGTATTCACTGCATCTTCGATTATGTAATTACGCTAGAATCCCCCTTCATCATGTCATCATATACTGTCCATGCCGTCAAACTCTGAAATCGTTCCCGGTTGCCATATGATTTTTATCATCACTGGCTTGCTTCAGATAGCGACTTAAACACAATTACATTTTTCTTCAATAACTAAGTGTGTTTCTCCATGGCTCACGTTTATTTTTAATTATTCTGCACGTGCTGTGGCCTGTCCCCGTGACATTACCGATCACCCATGAGAATATATCTCCATGTTTGACGGCAACTACTCAACTGTCTGGATACCTGTTCATTCACAAATGGTGCGAAAGCAAAAGATCACTTTGCACAGATTTCGGTTCTATCCTCAATGTTGGGCATCGATATTTATTTAAGGAAGTTGTATTTTTTTCCTCTCAATACATGGATTCTTTAGTTTTAATTTATTTTATATCGACGGTCAAATGAACTTTTTAATACGAAACATAAAAGTAACAATGAGAAATATAATTAAACAAAGATATGTTAACAGTGCTATATAATAGAAAAAAATAGAACAAGACGAATTTAACACAATAAAAATTATTTTTATTGGTTTTTCATAACTTTTTTAAACATTTCAACTGGCATGTTTTCGATTTTTTTAAATCCAGAAACACTAACGTAATTTCTAATATGGAAACACATTCAAATACTATAATATATATGCATTTTTGTGTGCAGTGGTAACATCTGTTGATAAATGTTGACAACGCTACAACCTTTCAAACGACATCGGGTCAACATGTCTGGACAGCGTGGGTGCATTTTAAAAATTGGAGTAAGTAATCTAAATATCTTATTAAAAACTACATGTAGAGAACATTTTATTTATACCATTTTCTTCGTTGGATAATTCAGCTATGTTAATGTTGTTCATGTTTTAGATTATAGAATAATTTTAAAGCATTTTTTATGTTTTATAAAAAAATATATTTTGGCAATGTAACGTGGATGTTACATATAAAAAAAAAACTATAAGGAAAAGTTGGATTTTTTTCTTAAATTTTCCTTCATAACTTACCATATAACAAGGAATCCCCAAAGAAAAACGTTAATATTTGAAAAATTGAACTTTGCCAAGATAAGTGTTTTAAAAAAAAAATTTACATTTTCTGCACATTGTTGTGGTTCATGATTAATTTTTCACAATTCTAATTGACAGCTGAAAATTAGAAAAATATACAGCTCCTTTTGTTAGGTAAGTTTATTTTGTCTCACCCTCTATAAATCATTTGATCTTTGAGCAGGACATTACACATTATCATACTCGATAATTTTTATATTTACATACTTAGATTATGCAAGTATTATAAGTATAGAAGACAGACAAGAAACAAGTATAGAAGACAGACAAGAGACCAAGGTTTACGTTTCAAGTTTAGTAACTTCTAAACCAAACTTAAGCATTGAAGTATATGGCAACTTCCATTTAAGTGCAATTCAGCTAAACCCAACCCATTAATGCAGCGGCTTGTTTGATTTATGGTGCACTTAACTTCTCACCTGTAATCTCCTTGGTGAAGTTACTTTATCAGTTTTGCGCTCCGGAAGGAGCTGAGTACATTTCCCTAGAAATACTCAAGCACAAATCCTGTGCATTGAAAACGAGTATTTTCTAATGTAACTGTTTTTTTTTAATTTAAAAAACATACATGTTATGTGTTTTGGAAACGCATAGATTTATTTCCCGCAGAAACATTTGAAAAAAATAGCAGAAAATTAATTATAAATAATAATACTATATGTCATCTGGAAAGTAAATACGTATTTTTCAATAAAATTCAAATGCAAAATTATTCGTAGATGGTGGTTTTTGATATTTTCTGTATCTTAGATATGTCTCGTTTCGTAGAACGCTCAATCAAAATCTTCATTTGGTCGTCATCAGTGGTAATCGGCCTTCCAGAGTGGGCACCATCTTCGACTGTTGTATCGCGACGTTTGAAACACACGATCTCATACTCTATTATGTCATCCAATGGAGGAAACATAGAAAATTATTCAATCTAATGACTGTCGATCTCGGTTTTCTATTTTAAAAGTTAATTTTAATTTATGGATTTTTTTTAACCGAACTATTATTTTTTTAATAGTAATCCTGAGTTAGAGAGTGTCCACTCTCTAAATGGTGCCGTATAAATTGTTATTTGGTTACTTTTATTATCATGTCATAAATAATGGTGTATTTCTCTTTTTTAAGTAAAATAAACCCCAAAGGGTAATTTTTGTATTTTTTTACTCTATTATCTTAAAATATTTTAAAAAAACTGGATTTACCTCGTTTTTAAAGTGAACTATGTGCTTCAGTGTAAAATAGAAGTAATTTATTCTCAAGTTTGTTGTTAATTCCTTTTAATAGGCAAAGCCTGCAGATGCAGTATTCCATTCGTTGTCTTCGTCTCGAAGAGTGATTGTTGACACTTTTAACGATTTTGTATTCTATGGAAATGTTTTTACTGTCCTTTAAATACGAAACGACAACAATATGCTTTATAGAAAATAACTATTGAAAATGGAAAAATTACTTAAATGTTTTTGTTTGTGCTTGTTTATTATATTTTTCTTTCTTCGACGAGTGTTCGATGCTGAGCGTCGTGGTCCTCCGCTCTGTTTGGTGTTTAATGCAACGCCTGTGTTAATCATTCCTGACCCGGGGCCGTGTTGAATGCAGCGATTAAGAAGATTTCAACTCCATTCTTTGAAATTCTGGAGAAACTGGTGGTCGCAGAAACAGTTGAAGGAAAATGTGAATGAGGAAAGTGTCCTATAAAATTTACTGAATAAATAAAGGAATTAATGTTTGAATAACTATAAAATATTGAAAATTTATTTTAACTGATATAAAACGAGCTTAAATCACTTGAAGATTTACAATTAAATTAAATATATTTGTTGTAAACTCCTTTGACTATTTTCATTAAAAATTGTGAGTGATTCTTAAAATCAAGCTTAACCGAACTTAAAACTGATTTCGTTATGCAAGTGCGATTTTTTATCAGTGATTACCTTAAGAGTGCTTCTTAATTAGAACTAAAGAAAATAAGGGAGGTAAAGGGACACCATGTCGCTAATAACAGCGCCATCTGGTTACAAACAAAATATAAATTTAGATGTAAAATGGCCCAAAAGGGAGAACCAGTCCAGAATTGAATCCACCTGGAATTGAACCTTGGTGCATCCGCTCGCTTACCCCGAATACTTACCGTTCATATAAATGTGACACATCTCTGAAGCTTTATTGGTAAACTCTTAATCTTCAATCTTGTCCGTTCACCCTGCTGCAATTTTTGCGGCCACCTGGATCAATCCGCAGAGCACATTCTATGGTACAGCGATGATAATCGAGACAGAAAATTTCCGAAGGGAACTTCTCTTAGCCTCACATCAGTTCATCGTCGGAACGATTGACTACTCCAATCTAGTGACATCAAGGATAATTTTGTTACATATAAATTTTTTTGTGAAAGTATTTGCAGCTTGCTGGGGTGCTTAAACTCCAGGCCTTAAGTCACGGTATAAGAATTTTTTTACTGCACTGTGAGCCATATTTGTTGCAGTCACTGTATAAGAAAATGTTCACACTCAGGTATGTCGCCACCGGAGATGGAGTCCCTTTGGGAAGTTATTTCCTCGTTGCTTCGTGATGTAGTGTCATAAAAAAATAAGATTACGAGTATCTTCTGTCTATCTTCTGTTGTACATTGCGCTGAATGAGGACTTATTTTATTCACCATAACATCATAGGTGTTGGTGCGATTGAACTAAACTGATGTATTGGGTGTTAACATAAGTTGTGTTCGTTTATTTTTCAATTTAAAAATGAGTACCAAAAGTAAAACAAAATGGTAGATATTATACGTCATTCAAAAGAAAATTTTCTGCTCTTCAAGATATTGTGTTTTCTTTTACATTACATATATTATTTTATTTGATTACAAGCCTTTAAAATGGACTGTCAAGTAGACGAAAGTGAGCATTTTCGACACCTCTTTCTGTTCGCGTTCAATCGAGGGAATAAAGCTCCTAAAGCTGCTCGCGATATTTTCGAAGTGTACGGTGAAGATGCTACGAATTAAAGGACAGCTCATCGATGGTTTTTGAGTTTCAAAGACGGTGATTTCGACCTGAAAGACATGGAGCGTTCCGAACGACCAGTGGACTTCGATGAGGACCGCTTAAACCATATTATTCATAAAGATCCCCTTCAAGCTCATTTTAAAATTGAAAAAAAAAACGGACACAACTTAGGTTAATACCTAATAAATGTGACACGCGACCTTTTTGTTAAAACTTCAAACCCTTAAATGCATAAAAAAAAAATTTCGTAAGTGATTATCGTTATTTTTGTTGGGTCTCGTAATCGATGATGCTCTTGCCATTCCAACGTCAATTTAGTTGGAAAACGAAATTGTGCAATCGAGTGTTTTTTTGTTGCACACCAGTCACTCACCGACCGCAGACGTTGTACCGAATCGGATGGTACACCGAAGTGAGATCGGAATACACCGGTATGTCTTTTTTCACTTTTTTGAAATAAGTCACAGATATCCTTATATTCCCGAATACTAAGCGGAAGAAATATCTGTCATTCGAAGGGAACAACAGAATGCAGACCTCGAATCGGTGACCTTTCACAAGAAAACCCAGTGCATTACCACGTGGACATACACATAAATCGACATCGTTGGTATAAATTAAACCATATTAATTCCGTGGCCTAGTTAGAGACACACCTATCTTCCTACCCGTAGTTTGCGAATTTGATTCCCATTTTTTTATCCACTTTACACGGATTTTTCCTGTTACACAAAGAGGGCCTGCTTCTAAAGTTAGCTTATTAGTTAGGAAGAATGTCAGTCAGGATTTTTCTCGTACTGCTAGGTGGTGCCGAGAATATATCCACAGTGTCATTCAGTTGGTTCAATATCTCTATACTACGCGTGACTGAGTGTTTTGCCATGATATTCGCTCTGTAAGTTGGTATGTAGAACAGAGGGTGATTCCTTGCACGGCTATATTTATTAGATACAAATAAACTTAGTGCTTCTAGAATCACTTGACAGTTAAAGTAAATATTGGTACTCTTTTAAAAAAAAGTGTATTATAATTTACCCTTCAAGACTATTTTACATAAATATGGTTTGTTGTTAGAGATTATTACTAGGCAATACGCCAATTAGATTTTACTACATACAACGAAAGCGTTATAGAATACAAATCACATTTGCGTTGATGTGAATATATATTTTTTTTCATACCAACTAGAAATATGACTCAATGCCTGTAACTGGAATAGGAATAAACTCGGAGACTTTAAAATGTTATGTTTTCATCAGAAATCAAATTCCAAACAAGTATAAAATACTTCCTTTTGTCAAAGAGATTGAGTTTTAAATTTAAATCCATCCTTAATCACGTTCAACAGAGAAATTAAAAAATATAACGTTACTTAGAACACCCTTCCATCCTAATTTTCCTTCGTCTTCTTCCTTATCTTTGAACGAATTCCTTGCCTCTAGTCCTGCTATTATAATTGAGTATATTTTTGACTAGTTAATAAATATATTGTTATTAAATCTCTCATTAACTCTTTCCCCGCGGGGAGCACAAACGCCTGTGATCTGACGACAATCCAAGTTTCAAATCACAAATACTTAAAAAAAATGACACAAAACCGGAATAAAAATTAAACTAAAATTTAAAATAATCTTTATTCTAGCGACATCTCTGAAAACCTTGTCAAATAATATATTAGTTTATGAGATATTGTTGAATAAACAGAGCGCCGAATTTTTTTGGTTTCTCAATATTTCCAGCATTAACGACCTGTCGCGCGGATCGAGTCCTGCGATGAGTCTCTCTTACGTAAATAAACATTACTAAGTCTCTCTTACGTAAATAAACATTACTAGTGCTATATGCATTTGATTGGGTGAGTGTCATGAAGCATCGATTTGATCGTAGCATTCCTTTGCTTATTTTACGTAATGTTTAGTTTATCTCCTTTATTTAATGAGTCTCCTTAAGAGTAATGACTATTATTTATTATCAGAAAATTACTTGAGTGTCATGTTTACTTGGTGTTGTAATCAAATATCAGTGGTTCTAAACAAAATATGTGTTTAAACTTAGAAATTAAAAAACGCTGAAATTGTGCCGCGCACAGGATTCGTGGAATTTGATTTTTAACGCGGTGAACAGGTTAATTAAAACAAATTCACGTATCTAAGATAAGTCTGTTCGTTGAAAGATATTAATGTAAAGTATATTATTACACCCACGATATACTATATAAGTATCATTTATAACCAAGTACACAAAAGCATAAAAATAAATACATAATGAAAATCTAAATTTCTTAGGACATGTTTGATAAGTTTGTGTTGTTATCAAACCTAAAATAAACCTTATTTGAAAAATGAAACTAAAATATTTTCAAAATTGGTTAAACCTTTTTTAACAGCTGCAAATAAAATAATGTCATTTGGTATAACTCTTTCATTATTTGATCAAAAGAGTTTAATAAACTGTTTTAATCAAAACTTTTCGTGAGAAACTCTCCTTTAAGTAATAATATAACCTGCGAAATTCAGTTTTCAAAGCACAACGTTATATTTAGAAGTTAGGTTTCATAACGTTTATGATTTATTAAAGCTTCTTTAGTACAAGACTTAAACTTCCCAATCGTTCCCAAAAGTTAAGATAAGTTTCTTATTCAATAGCTCGGTATTATCATAAAATTAAAAGATTATTGTTAACTTGACGAAAAATATAGTAAATTTGATCAAATTGGTTTCTATATTTCTGCTAGAAACATAGGGAACCTTTTACAATTTTAATGTGTCAATAACAATTTGCTTACAACAGCTGCACGTTGTAGTTCATCAATCGTCAGAATGCTACAATTGGGTTACAACTAACATGCATATCTGGTTTAGTGAATATTTTAAATTAAATAAATTCCGTGATCTGAAACTGAAACATGAATTTAGCAATTGGAGAATATAAATATTTTATTGAATTAAACCCATTTTTGTAAACTCTTCAAAAGAAAGACGACCTCCGTGACCAAGTTGGTAAGACGCCTGTCACTCGACCCGGAGGTTGCGGGCTCAAATTCCGCCGGAACCCAGATTTTTTTAGAAAAGGATTCCAGTTTGATTTACACTTAGGGCCTCTTTGACATCTTTTTGGTTGGTTAAAGAGTTGCCACATTGCAATAATCCTGCCAGATTGTACTGCATATAATGAAAGTGTGATACAATACAAATGATGAAAATCGATTTGATGGTTTTTATAAGATTGTCCGTAATATCGTTCAGTCAATATATCAGCGACAGCGCTGATACTCGTATATCGACTCAATTGGTTTCCATACTCCTGCTAGAAACACACGAAACTTTTAACAATTAAAATGTGTCAATAGTAATTTCATAACGACAGTTGCAAGTTGTAAATTATTAATGGTGAGAATGCAACGATTGGATAGCTCCATGTCTGGTTTGGTGAATGTATTTTATATAGATGTTGTTAAGTTCAGGTATGTTTCTCCAAAATTTCTTCAATCTTATGCCTTGTAGGAGACTGATTATTCCATGTTCATTTTGTCTTATTTGGTTCTGACTGATTATTAAATTTTAATTTTGTCCTATTTGTTTCTGATTGATTATTCAGTTTTCATTTTGTCTTATTTGTTTCGTTTTGTATTAAATTTGTATGTAAGTATTTATTTTACTCAATGAGTACTTTATATTTTAAAATAAACGTTAGTGAATTCAGGAAGGGCCGATTCGAACATTTCTTGATTCTGAGAAATTGGTTATTCTATAGGTATTTTATGTCAACTATTATTTTGACAGTTTGCTTTATAATTTTGTATCCTTATTGCTCTTATAGAGAGAGAACAATTATATTTTTTCTGCATAAGTCTAAATTTGTTGATTGTGCAGGTATTAATTGAATGTATTTGACATTTTTTTACTCTGCGTTGAACAGTACATTAGTAGTATGATATATTTACTTATTTATTTATTAACACTTCATTGTAAAATCAATCTGGCGGTTATATTGACAGATGACAATCTCTTCCAGCCAATCATAAAAAATAAATAAAGTAAGTTACATGGTTGCAATAAACATTCCAATGATTATTCATCTTCATGAAATTTATGAATATGTACATAATAAAAAATAAAATTGAGATATCATCAATCAAAGGAAAAGGAAGGGATGGTGGAGAGGAAAGAAAAATCGGGAATGAAACACGTTATATTACTTACTAAAAATTAAGAGTTTTTCAGTCGCTTCTTAAAACATACCAAGGATGGAGTGAGTCTAACATTGGTTTGTAACTGATTCCAGAGTTTCACTGCATGGACAGTAAAGGATGACGTAAAAAAGAAAAGCGGTGAACCGGAAAGTCCAATGATCTCTGTTTGAGAGTAGCGCTAGTCCATAATCGGAAAGATGTAGAAAATTTTCGGCGAGATAAGATACGGTGGCGGGACATTTCTAGTTATTATACAATATATACAGTGTGTGAATTTGGCGCCAGTTTCTCACGTTCAACCAGTTCAGCTCCTTCTGGTATGTGGGGATATGTTCGTCCTATCTCAGATTAAAAATAAATCTTAGAAAAAAATGATGCTGCAATCGGTCCAGCAGTTTATCCGTAATATATCATATTTTGTAAGATATACACATAACATATGTATCATAGTATAAATAGGCCAAAACCCATACGATGGTTGTCGCCAAAGAAAGAATTGAATCTTGAACACAAGAGAGCGAGAGAGGAATACTTGGATTCTCTACGAAAGTAATTCGAAATTTAAATCTCGGTGGGTCCGTGATACTGAACAAATTTTAAATACCTAGCTAACAATTTTTGAACCGGTGTAAAAGGGGACGATATATAAATGATATATACGAGTATATAAACAAATTTTGCATTTATGAATATATATTTTCATAAATGTAGAATTTGTTTTACTTCCGTGAATATTTCACGGGTTGCAACTAGTAAATAAATAATCATGTTTATTATTATACTTGAGAAATTGTAGCATGGTCCCTGCGACAGTTCACAAATTTGCCCCAATACAACCTTGTAACGACGTTCAGTAATTTTAATTATTTTATCAACTATAATATAAGCCTTGATTCTAATAAATAGCATTTTATTTAGGTAAATACATTACATAAAACTAACAATAATGAAAAATTAATACATCTTGTTAAAAATTAGCAAAAATGTGTCAGATTCTTAAAATCAGATAATATTTGGTGACGTTTGTCAAAAGTCACTACGTTAGTCTGCATTGGCTAGGGATGGGATATTCGATAATTGGATTTTCGATTTTTTGATACCTAAAATTAAATGTTCGTAATTAGTATTAATTCATAGTGGATCTTGGCCTATTTAAAGATAGATACAAATCATTCAACACATTAGAATGCAAGTATATTAAAAATTAGGAATTAAAACGTCCGTTTAGAGAAAAACAATTTTTCGATTTCTAAAAAAACTATTCGATTTGTAAAAAAAACGAATTTAACCCATCCCTTTGAGACGTGACATTTCAAATGTCACAGGAACCATCCTTCAGTTTCTCAAGTATAAAAAAAACAATGATTTTATTTATTAGGTTAATTTTTTTAGAAAAAATAAATATTGATTTAGTTCTACGCAGTAAAGCAAATGTTTTTGTTACCAGAAGGGACCTTTATAATCGCTCGTTCACCGAACACCCACATATATATTATATATAGTAAAATATTTCTATTGTATAAACTAGAAAAAAATCCCTTTACTGACCCGTTTCAATAATGCGCATAGCTTAAATTATAAATGTGTGATCTCAGTTCGCTAAAGGACATTCGATGTTCAACAGAATAATCACATTTCGATATATGTATTGAAATGTGTGTCAATGACATATGAATAATGGAGAGACATATTTTTACTACAATGTGAGATACAATATGTTTGAACATTCTTTTGTATTGGAATTGAATTTTTTGAATTTAAGTACATACTTTTCCACTTTATATAACTCGCCATCATATATCTCAAGATCGGTTTTCCATTGAAACTCTTTTTCTTATGATGCTAGTGCCATTTTTATGAAAACGGAGGTAGCACTACTGGATTAAAATTTTATATTTTAGCCGTTCTGTTCATATACGTTTTTAATTTTTATTTAAAAGCAATGTTTCAAACGATTAGACATTGAATTGGAAAATTTTATTTTTCTACTATTAAGTGTTTGTCACGATAACTATTGAAATACGTAGTAGAACACTTAGTAGACTTAGAAAGATTCTGTTAACAATTTATTAATGTCACTTTATCAATAGTATTGTATCGTATTGCATTACACTTTGTTTTATGCAATACATCCTGGCGGGTTGATTGCTATGTTGAAGTCTCTTGTCATTTAAAAGATGTTTAACCCTTTCTTCCCTGTGATGTGTAACTAGTACACATTGCTTCTAAAAACTTTAATATCTCTATAAATATAATAAATACTGGGTTCAGATTTTAGGTATTCCTCCGTAATACTAGGCGTATCCAGAAAGTAAGTGCACTGAGGCTCTCACGACCGGATGGATTTTATTTTCGACATGTTGGCTACATTTACGTGTAGCCTGACCCTCCCCCTCCGCAACGAGACCGGTTCGAGGTCAGTACGTTGAGAAGTGTCGACGCGACAACACGTTTTGTGAAAAATGTCAATCCAATCTCCCGCCAAGTGCGAAATTAATAATGCCGGGCAAGAGTTTTTGAGGCGCTGCAAACTCCATGGAGATGAATTTCTCCGCTCCATCGTTACTGGAGATGAAACTTGGGTTGCACACTACACGCCTGAAACCAAAAGGCAGTCTCAACAGTGGCGTCACACCTCTTCACCCTCCGCCAAAAAGTTCAAAACCACAATTTCAGCCAAGAAAATCATGGCATCCGTGTTTTGGGACTGTCAAGGCATAATTTTAATTGAATATATGCCTCAAGGGGAGACCATCAACTCTGCAAGATACTGTGAGATTGAAACAAAATGCGGAGGGCGATTCAGAACAAGAGGAGAGGCATGCTGACAAAGGGAGTCTGCCTGCTGCACGACAATGCCAGACCACACACGGCCAACGCCACGAAGGAACTGCTCGCCTCGTTTAAATGGGATGTCCTGAACCATCCCGCGCATTCCTCTGACCTAGCACCTTCAGATTACTATCTCTTTACCTCCCTGAAGCTGCACATGGGTGGAAAAAGGTTTTCAACCGACGAGGAGGTAAAGGAGGAGGTGGAGAAGTGGACGGAGGGGTTGGCGGGAAGCTACTTCGAGGAAGGCATCAAAAAGTTGATACCCCGCTTCACCACCTGCATTGAGAGGAATGGCGACTATGTCGAAAAATAGCTTACATATGTACTACGGTAACCACGTAATTTTTTTGTTTAAATAAAAAAAATTGTAACCAACAAAAAATCAGTACACTTACTTTCTGGATATGCCTTGTATATTTACGCATTGAATGGAAAAATAATATTTATAATAATTAGCACTTATCGGCCACATCAGAGATATTTTGTGAAAATCGGGAATAAATTCATCAATACAATCAAACGTGAGCCAGTGTGTGATGTAGGTATATTCATTCTGAAAAACCCTATGGGTGAGCAAGCGACGCTATTCACGTCTCACTCTCACTCTACTTCGGTTTACGGGAACGCAAGAAATAGAATCTCAGTTCGCAATTGTGTTTCTTCCTTCGAGGTATAACATACACAGTGTTAGTCCGTCTCAGTCTCAGTAGCTCTGGGGCATCCATTTAAGGTGGTCTGTTCGCCCGTTTTGTGAATGTCGGCCGATGTTCTTTTACAAGTTTTCAGCAATTAAATTTCAATTTTTATCACTTTTGACTTCAAATTTAATTAATTTAAGCGATTGACTATGAATACTATATTCTTATTTTCCGATTTTAAATCGCTCATTCTTACATGTGTTTTGAATACACAACACCGGAACGGGCGGATTTTTTTAGCACAGAAAGGGAAAGTCAAGAGGCCTTCAGTGCAAATCACACTGCTATCTTCTTATTAAATCTGGGTGTCAATGGTAATCAAACCAGCAATTTCTGGATCAGAAAACAATTGTTTTAATAACAAGGCCACGAAAGTCATCTTACAAATTAGGTCACGGAGAGTTAGGAAGACACTTGACTTTTACTAAAGGTGTTCGATTACCAGTAGGACTTAAAAAAATAAATACACAAGAGTTCCAGTCTGGTAACAGCATTCACACACCCAAGGTATATGCGAGTATTGTTACCTCTTCACATGTTGTAGTATTGCGAACACGTACGATAGCAAATAACATGTTACATGCCTTCTCAAGTGCTTTTTAACTACAGAAGGGGGCATTGATTAATGATGCCAATGACAATGTTGTCCCCCCGGCCTCGTTACTGACTATGCCTGGTTCACTAATACGGATAAATTGAAGGATTTTAACGAATAAATTAGTAAATATTCCGATACCTTAATCAATAACCTTGCATCTCAATATTTGCAGTGAC
The DNA here is from genome assembly GCA_949825065.1 of Odontocerum albicorne. NCBI lineage: Eukaryota > Metazoa > Arthropoda > Insecta > Trichoptera > Odontoceridae > Odontocerum > Odontocerum albicorne. Next base: position 8,793,004 of record OX463848.1, read on the forward strand.
ATCTATCATACTCGTATCTGATTTAATATTTTCACATTTTATATTTTCACAAAGCAGCCTCACTAAAGAATCCGCAATTTGAGATAGATGTCATTCATTTGATTTTAATATAGCTTTTTATCCGTGTTAATTGTTTATTTAGATTTAAAAATTCACAGATGTCAGTCATTTATTTGGTTTGAATATCGCTCATTTTCCTTGTTAGAAATTCATTTAGATTTTAAAAATCACAGAAATATTAAAAAGAAAATTAAATATCACTTTTTATCATTACAAGTCGTTTGTTAAAATTTAAAAAAACCCAAAAGTCAGTCATTTGATTTTAATATCGACTTCTTTCTAAGTAATTTCTTTTTCGTTTTAGAATAAATTTAGTATTTTTAATGAAAACGCGTTACTGTTTTTCATTATAAATGAATATTTTTATGAAAAAGAGAAAAATTTAATAAGCATACCTCAAACACGTTTATGAAAAAATACCAAGTCAGCTATATGGGTATTTCAGCTATATAATGATTTTCTTCCATACCGGCTCAAAAAAAAACCAACGTAATGTTATCTGAATGATCTCAGAATATATAATATTAGTTGCAACCCGTGAAATATTCACGGAAGTAAAACTAATTCTACATTTATGAAAATATATAGTCATAAATGTAGAATTTGTTTATATATATATATATATATATATATATATATATATATATATATATATATATATATATATATATATATATATATATATATATATATATATATATATATATATATATATATATATATATATATATATATATATATATATATATATATATATATATATATATATATATATATATATATATATATATATATATATATATATATATATATATATATATATATATATATATATATATATATATATATATATATATATATATATATATATATATATATATATATATATATATATATATATATATATATATATATATATATATATATATATATATATATATATATATATATATATATATATATATATATATATATATATATATATATATATATATATATATATATATATATATATATATATATATATATATATATATATATATCATTTATACATTGCCCCCTTTACACTGGTTCAAAAATATGACCACCCCTTCATCTAAATATTAGTGCTTACTATATAATATGTTACAGCATAGACAGTTTTTGATAATGAATATTCCAGTTCTGAAAGTTCAGTTCAATGTATATCTTGGACATAGCGTAATGTTTGGAAAGGAGAACCAGAATGCAGAAATTGAGAAAAGACGTATTCAAGTGTGGGCTGCATTTGATATGCCGTTCTTTCTAAATTCTCCGTAGTACCCAAGATATCTAAAGAACGGCTTTTTCTCATATATGTGTCCTCCTAATACTAACATTTGGGTTTGAGATGGCAACGTTCACAAAGCTGATAATGTTTATAAGCTCAGGGTAGCACTGGAGGTTATGGAATATAATGCTGAATATCTCATTACGGCGCCTATGTTAAAGCCAGATAAGGCAGCATACCAAAGCCGCAGATGCCGCTGTGATGGTTACCACATAGATTTGGAACTAGAGAAAGAACATTTCTAGATGTATCGATGTTAGGTGGACCTAGAAAGTGAGGAAATAATGACCAAGGACAAGGTGAAAAGTGCAGAAAGACCTTTAGCTAGATGGTTGGATAACATCCGAAGTGATTGGGAGCAAACTACTCGTAGAAGCAATCTGCTCATGATATGAATGAGTGGTAGAGGAGAGAGGAGGTCTATATCCAGCACTGGAGTCAACTGGGCTGATGGAGATAGTGGTATTGATGATGAGTACCTCAGAACAGAGCTTCCCAACCGGTGTGCCGTGAGTGATTGGGAAGTGTGCTGCAAGATATTGATACATACAGAAAAAATCAAACGTTGATTCAACCTCTCGCGATTCGTTGCACTGCCACTTAAAAAATAATGTAAAAAAATATTATTATAACGATAATATAATTTAAGCGTATCTGATTGAATGAATTTAACCATCATTTGATAATATTTTTAATAGAGGTTCATTAAAAAATTATATTCCAATTTAATAATGTTTTTTATTTATTTCTGAAAAGCCGATAAAATGTATTGATATTCAGTAGAATACAAAAAAAATGTATGGGTCATTTCTATCGATTTTCAATTTTGATACATTTCTCAGGTTTTAATAGAATAAAATATTTTACAAACCTTCATTACAAAGGATTGCATCTGGTTATTTTATTCCAGTGATATATGAATTAACATAAGAGTTTCAGAAAAAAAAATTTAATAAATGCAAATGCAAAAAAAATGTTTAGAAACACTAATCTTGACAACATGTGAGATGCAAGTTATTAATAAACAAGATAATTCTGTTAGTGATATATTTGAAATATCTTGAAGAGGCTATTAATAGCTATTATAACTTATTTAACGAAATTGTGGGGCATATGAACAAAACTGTTGCAATATCTGGAGTTTTCAAAGAAAGTGTTGAAAAAATTAAGTATATGGCAACAGGAAATAAAGTGAGTATTTATATAGCATGTGTTAGATTTGTATACGTCCCATTGAAAGCAGAGTTGAAACCACACGAACGAAAATACTTCTTTGAACATGATAAATAAAGGTATTACGATTTAAAACTTGTAAAACATTTAGACAGAATAAGTTAATAAAAATGGACGAAAGAAGAAGATATCGTTAGACGGGAGAGGTGAAGACAACGCTACTTGTGGAACACGTTTAATAAAAAAAGAAGCCGACTTCCAGTCAGACCCCTAAATAGATGGAAGCATATCAGTAGTCCACACTTCACGAATCATGCAGAAAAATACAGATCATGAATCTACTGCAAGAAGAAAAAGACGCCCAGTATGTGTTACATAATTGTTGATGGTTTCGATATGAAATTTTCGACTCGCCATTAAAAGCAGCTTTTTCAAATTTCATCGACACACTTCTCAAGTTCAAATAAAATGTAAATTATTATCAGCTTAACTGAAATGTCGGTTTATTAATGTCCGACCTTTCAAACGCTTTTTTTTTATTTTATTAAAACGTATGATCTCGAATTCACATTTTCCTCGTACACTTTTAAATTATTTTGCGTTTAATTTCCGCATTTGACTTTCCGTATGACAAAAACATAAAAAAAACAGGAGTCCGCCCTTCAAACAAATCAAGTTGTTTTTATTTGAATTTTTAATTCCAAGCTTTCCACAATTTTCAATTTGGTATACGGAGTGCTTGGAAATGAATACTCGCGCTCAAAGGATAAACGTTAATTTACATTGCTTGAATATTGATATTCGCTTACAAACTTTACTAAACTGTTCTAATAAAGTGTGAAATAGCGAATATAAATTTTAAATTAAATTTTTTGACACTAATCAACATTTTATATATCGGCATGAGGACAGTCTAACTTAAAATATGTGTTATTTTTTTAACAGTAATCTAAAATATGTTTTTTTAACAGTAGTCATAAATATAGAAAACTGATACCTTGAAGATTTTTCACGTTTGCGCTCCACTAGTTCAAAATGTGTTGAATTTTCTTACGTGATGGCTGAAATTTCATAGGGGCTGTAATCCGACATCATTCAGTAAAGGAAACGAATGATATTTGGTAATGTTTTTTAACATCGTCTTGAGAATGAATGATGGAATGTATTCGAAGCCTCAGCCATCATTGAACCTAACTCAATATAATAACAACTTCTCAAAACATTGTAAACTAGTGAAAAAAGGGAAATACTAACGAAAACCTTCGAACAAATCAGTAGGTGTTGACTAAAAAAGATCTACGTTCTCGCGGCCTAGCTGGACCTCTTTAGATTTGTTTTATTTTGTCTCTAAAACAGTTTTTCTATTTCATTGCCTTAAATATATGTATAATTTCAGGATATATACGTATACTTATATCCAATTACAATTAATAACCCTGTATATTGTACATACATATATAATATTTATAGTTTTCTACGTTTCAAACGTTAGAGGTCTATTAAAAAATTACACACAGTATATATGGTAAAATATGCGATTCTTGTAAGATCAACCACCGTTTTAATCAAATGTTGCCATGTAACCAAAACAATAAATACTTAGGGAAAACATGGATTAAAACGTCCTTTATTTGGTAATATAAAATTGATCGCTCTGGATTTAAATAATTCGAGCATAAAATACGATCATTTGATTGAAATGAAGCCAGAGGAATGAATGGGATTTGTGAAATATATTCGGATTATTAATATTGATAAAATCATTGGTATGTGTCGTAAACTAAGAAGAATATGTATGACTGAATAAGAAATGTTCTTATAAAGGTTGAATGGGAACTGAAAACTAATGTATTATGTAGGGGGGAAAAAAGCACTTTGAGATGGTTTGGACATATTGAACAAATGGGAAGAAAGGCTGACTAAACAAATATATTATGCAAGTGTTAGTGGAAGTCGTGGTTGACGACGATCTAGAAAAGTGTGAGTGTAAAAATTGACTCACATTTTGAAAAAAAAAAGAAAGTCGAGAAATAGGAGAAACAAAAGGAATTTTATGAGAAAATGCATCGACTTGAAGAAAGCAAAGAATGTATGTTGTAATAGGAAAGTTTGATGCTCTGCCTTCCGCTGAAATGTCGTCATGGTATTAATGCGTGTAAAACATTGTTTATTACTTTTTAGCAATCTCTTCTAGCCTAAATCCATATGTTAAAGAGGCCCCATTTGAAAACCATTTTTCAATGATAATTGAATCCCCAAACCCTGGGTCGAAATACAGGCGTCTTATTATGTTCACAAATTTCACAATGAATAATTTTGAGTTAAAGTAAGTTAATACTAATGTATTATATAAATATTGTAAAATTTAAACTCGCACAATGCTGTTGTGCACTTAACTATTAAGACTTATTTTGAAATTTATAAAAGTTATCACGAATGAGGACAAAAAATATTTATAACCTGGAGTTAATTAAATATTTAACGAATAATTTCACCAAACATCAAACTTTGGCATCGGTAATAATTGGGCAGATATCTAGATTATTGAGTCCTAAAAAACCCTCGAGGTTAAGAAAACCTCGGGGAAATTTAAATAGCCACTGCCTCTTACTTTTTTATTTGAAACTTCTTTTGTTTCTAAGGGATATAATGTTTTTTATTTTACCTGATAGGTTGATCCTCTGACATTGATAACAAACAAAATATATTGTTGGTTTATTTGGCATATCTAATGAATACATTTGTAATATGATTATTATGCTCTTTCGATATTTGAAATATCGAATGACAATAATATTTTTGCCTTGTATTCAAGCAAATGTTGTGGGGTTATAACTACGACTATGTTGATTTTTTTAACGAAACTTTTGATAAATAGGAAAATTATCGATTGTTACTTTTGTATTTGAGCACTTGAAACAACTATGTTTGTCAAACAGATCAATAATGATTTTGAAGAGTAAAACAATTACATCGTTGTTTATAGTTAAGGCATTAACATTGTGGAGGTTTAAAGACATTGTAATTTATTTTTATCAAACACTGTTTATTCCACTTTTTTTTTTAAAAAGTGGAATAAACAGTGTTTGATAAAAATAAATTACAATTACTTCGTGTATATCATTATGTACAATCATAAACGTTTTTATAAAAACACACGAATTCCATAATTTCTGTCTGCGTCTCTACAAAAAATCAAATTAATTTGTCATTTTTAAAGGCCACCAATCTACATATCAAAATTAATTAGAACTTTCAATTATACGTACAGTTCTACTGAAAACCCACGCTCCATTAACCTGTACAAAGGGTTATTTTATGTTGAAAAATGTACGTTCGTCACGAAATCGTAGCCGGTGTTCAGGGTTAAATTAATAAAATTGTGTGATATTCGTACAATTTCACGAGACAGTCGTTGAGTTTGACCAGTTTTCACTGTATATGCATTTTACAATCAAACATATTATTTAATCATACAATAAAATATGCATTTTGTTGTATGGTTAAACAATATGTCTGATTGTATATTTAAATAAAACGTCTAATAAAATAATATGTCTGATCGTATGGTTAAAAAATATGTCTGATTGTATAGTGTAATCTGATACTATCTTGGTTTCAATATAAGTACGAATACATACAACGTATATTTGGGCGTGGCTAAAATTGATGAAAGTTAAATAAATATATAAAATATAAGAGCGTTGCGTCGAACGTTTGGAAAAATATTGTATAAGAGAATAAGAAAATATTTAATTAGGAAGAATGCGAAATTAAAGAAGTTGATGTACTGAACCCTTTTAATCCCACGGGGCCGATTATCGGCCCCAACTGGTGTATGCGAAAAATCCCACGGGGCCGATCATCGGCCTCAAAGTTTTCATACAAGTTTTTATGTTGAATAAAAAAAAATATAAATATTTTTTTTCATGAAATATGAAAATTGCTTATTATTTCACACTTTACAGGGAGGTCTCCACAAAAAAAAAAGTTTAAAAACTAAATATTAACAGAGATAAAAAATAAAATATGAACTAAATAAAATATGAAATATTCACGGAAGTAAAATAAATTCTACATTTATGAAAATATGTATTCATAAATGTAGAATTTGTTTATATATACTCGTATATCATTTATACATCGTCCCCTTTTACGCCGGTTCAAAAATTGTAAGCTAGGTATTTAAAATTCGTTAGTATCGCGGACCCACCGAGATTCAAATTTTGAATTACTTTCGGAGAGAATCCAAGTATTCCTCTCTCGCTCTCTTGAATTCAAAATTCAATTCTCGTATTCTTTCTTTGGCGACAACCATCGTATAGGTGTTGGCCTATTTATATTACTATATGATACACTTGCTAAATAAATAAAAAAAACAATGTTTGTTTTCAAAATGGATTTCCATAATATACAAAATGAAAATACACATTTTAAAGTATAAAGTAGGCGTCGACACGAAATCATTCGATGCACTTGTCTGAAATTTGAGTATTTACTCTAACAAGAGCGAGAGTTTGTGCGAAAAATTCATCCATATACATAGATATGAAGCAACGCTCCACTGGTACACAATTTATTTTTATGTGGACATTGACATAAACCAGGGCTGAAAGCTTTTTGGTTCAACTTATTTTCATCATTATCATCTCGTTTTATATTCACTCCCCCTTGTATTCAAGGGCCGGGCTTCAGCATAAATATTTTATTGCTAAATAAATAGTTATGAAGTGATCTATATATTTCAGTGTTACCAGTAATTGATAAATTACGATTATGCGTTCTATAAACAAAATCGATGAGGGGTCTCATGCTTTTCATAGAGCTCTTTTGAGAGTGAAACGTTTTTTTTTTTTTTTGCATTAAAGTTTTTTTTTTTTTATTAAACAAGTAAATTATTATACAAACATTTGTCAAGGCTATACCTATATACAAATTTATTACTCAACTAATCTTAATTATATGTTATAATTTATGCACTTACTTAATCTTATTTTCCTACATATCATTTTATTTTATTTATTCAATCTTAATATATGAGATCTTAGAAATAATTAACACCTACATACTACTTATAACTAGATAACAATTCTTACACTAATTATTCAGCAACAACAAGTCCGCTCGTTCAGGCTATTTATATAGTGCTATTTGGATAGTATACTATTTATATAGTGCTATTTGGATAGCATACTAAAAGGAAAATTTATATAGTGCTATTTGGATAGTAGACTCTCCTCTAAAGTGCTCTTATTCGAGATTTGAGCCCACTATTTTTAACATATTAAAAATATGACAAAAAAAACTAAGGATATGATAAGGTCGTGGCTGCGGTCATTAGGTGAAGAACTTCTCCGATCAGGTATAAATTAAAAAAAACGTATTTGGCAAGATTTACCAAGGGAGGACGAATTACAAAGTAATGTCTGTAGATCATCTGTGCAAGTAACAAGTTCGACTTTGTTTATTTATTTAACATTTTTATTGCAAATATAATCTAGCTGGCTTATTGTCAGGCGGCAATACCTTCCAACCAACCAGACAAAAGTAAATGAAGCAAGTTACATGGTCGCTTAAAGCATTCAAATGACTATCCATCCCTACGAAATCTTTAAACACATACGTGACCATATGCATACAAACCCCACAAATACGAACAATCACCCCAAATATCATTTTTAATATAAAGTAAGTCATGATCAATCAAAGGAAAATGAAGGGATAATGGAGAGGAAAGGAAAAACAAATCAGGAATGAAACACAGATATAGTATAGTGTATTACTTATTTATTTAAAACTTCATTGGAAATACATCTGGCGAGCTCACTGCCAGGCGGAAATTTCTTCCAGCCAACCAGAAAAGTAAAAAAGGCAAGTTAAATGGTCGCAAAATATTCAAATGAAAATTTTTATTTATGAAATTTATGGACATGTACATATTAAAGTAAAAATGAGATATCATACTTCGAATCATAAAGAAGGGATGGTGGCGAGAAAGAAAATCAAGAACAAAACAATGTGTATGTGTGTAGTGTTTATATAATCATAAGTTTAAATAAGTGCTTCCTAAATCTGCACACGACACCCATATCTTAATACTTTGAAAGAGACAAATATCGATCAAAGTCAGTTAAAAATAAAGATCATTTTCTGAAATATTACGCAAGAATAATATGACTTTTGCAATAGCAAAATAAACACGTTAACACTTCCTTCCCTGTGATATGTAACTAGTACACATTGCTTCTAAAAACTTTAATATATCTATAAATATAATGAATGCTGGGTTCAGATTTAAGGTATTCTTCCGTTATACATTTACGCATTGAATTATAAAATAATATTAATAATAATTAGCACTTATCGGACACATCAGAGATATTTTGTGAAAATCGGAAATAAATTCACCAATACAATTAAACGTGTGCCAGTGTGTGACGTAGGTATATGCATTCTAAAAAACCACTATAGGTGAGGAAGCGATGCTATTCACATCTCACTCTCACTATACTTCGGTATATGGGAACGCAAGAAATAGAATCTCAGTTCGCTCGCTTCTCTCGCTTCAGTAGCTTTCGGGCATCCATTTGAGTTGGTCGCTTCACCCGTTTTATAAACGTCGGCCGACGTTTTTTTCATATTTTCAGCAATTAAATTTCAATTTTTATCTCTTTTGACTTCAAATTTAATTAAGTTATGCGATTGGCTATGAATATTTTTATTTTTACGATTTTAAATCGCTCATTTTTACATGTGTATTGATGTGTTAAATACACATCACCGGAACGCGCGGATTTTTTTAGCACAGGAAGGGAAAGGTTAAAATTACGAAAAACCCCACTAAACCAATTGACATATACATGAACTGAGCACAGCTTCAGTAATATCCAAACAGCAAAAAAAATCAATAAATCGCAATTTTACTTAAAAATCAGAGGAGAACAAATCACGTTTGGCAGCTACAGCAGTGACAGAGTGATTTGTGTAATCAGTAATCACAATATACAATTGTACATTCAATGAATATAGTCAAATAATATCGATGAGATAGAACACCCCTGCCATAACCCCTAATTAACCGGAACCGTTTAATTAAAGAACTCGACATGATTACTTGACAACTAATATTAAGCTGGACTTATAATTTTGTGACATTTCGCACAACAATTTAGCATGAAACAATTTTTTCTGCGAATTCCTAGCTGTTTTTGGATGCTTCGCTCATGGTAAACAGTTGATTGATCGTACCTCGGCTTGTACAATGCAAAAAAAAATAGTATTTGAACATTTTTGAGAAAGTCTAATAAAAAATTGTTTAATTTTCCTGATATTAACGATATAAAGGAGGATTTTATTACGCATTTATGATATTTGTCTGAAGTAATTTAAATAAAATAATTTTATTTCTAATCTTAAATTGAAAACGCGTCCCTATTGGTATAATGGCATGCCACTTGATATATCATTTCGATAACGAGCACATCGCAAATGTTTTGGATTTTTTTTCGAGCCAATTGACGCCAACATTTTACAGAAATGATAAAACGGTAAAAAAATATTACGTTATCTCATGCAAACTTTTTTAAGTGCCACGATTATGCCAAATACGACAGTTTTTTTTAATTAGTGCTTTTGACGTTTTCGAAAAAAAGGTTTTTCAACAAACTTGATTTCTTTTCTCTTTCATTATCAAAACGCTTGCATATACTCGTAAATAGTTAAAAATAATTGTTCCTTATTAACAATTTCACAATGTCAGGTAAATTAGAGTAAAAAGGCGTCAAGTCGTTGAAAATAGGACAATATCATCTTCAAGTATAAAGTTCTTCAAAAACTTGACAAAACCTGGTGCAATTTGAGTCACTATCTCCCTCTCTCTTTTTCCTTCAATCACTGTCCTTCTCTCCTTCCACCTCACTCTCCCACTCCTCTCGCTCTTTTCCCATCCAACTCATTCTACCCCAAGCCCTCTTTCCCCTTCCACACTCCCCTTGGATAACCCTCCAACCCACGAACACCCCCCCCCCCCTCTCACCGGCTCTCTTTTTACCCCCTTACTCTTGGAAAATGACCGTGAATTCGTAAATTAAAATGCGTTTATGGAAATGTAAAATTGTGTTACATTCCATAGGACCTAGTTCGTACACGCGCAGAAACAAGATACGTATCGACATACTTGAGTTGCAATAAAAGTTTATAGTTGACAAAGTAGTATTAGTTATATAGAACTTGGAGATTGGTTATACAATAGAATATATGAAAATTAGCAAAAATCCGTTTGTAAAAACAAATACAGGTACTTTTTACGGATACACGTTACTGGGCCTCGTAATCGAGGACCCTCTCACCATTCCAACGTCAATTCAGTTGGTAAACGAAACTGTGCCATGGTTCATTTTAAGTGAGAGAACATTGCACACCAGCAAAATCACTGGCCACATCGCTCTACTGAAACCGATGGGACACCGAATTGAGACGATTGGAGCATACCGGCCTATTTATCTGTTTTTTTTAAAGCTTCGATATGACCGAGGTCATGGGCATCATTTTAATCCCAAATACTAGGCGAAAAAACTACTGTGTCATTCGAGAGAGTAGCACAGCGCTGGATTCCAACCGGTGACCTTCTGCACGGAAGTTCAGTACGTTTCCATGCGGCCATGCCAACCCAAAAAAATGCTTAATATATAACATAATTAGTGATCCTTTTTTCAGAATTGTAGCCTTGTTGGTGTGACTTGTAAGACTGGCTGACTTGGTGTGACTTGTAAGTCTATCTTCAGAACATTATCTAAGATGTGTTAAATCCTTGTCAATATTTCACAATAAACTAAATAAGCATTAGTAATCTTAACTATTCCGCTACTTTAACTCCTATATGATTCTTAACCTTATCCCAATTTTCCTACAAATTTAACTTTAATCATATTTTTTCTTGGATTTGCTCATATATTGTTTTAATAAATTATGAAGTTTTTTCAATAAAGCTGGAAGCTCTAAAAATGTCAATCTTCCGATTAGTAAATATGAAACGCTACACTAAAGAACAATACGTTATTATTGTTACAGCACATTATAAAAATGGAAAAAGTTTTGCTGTAACAGCTCGTAAACTTCGTGGATGTTTCAGTTGAAATAATGGTCTAAATGAGTTATTAATTCAAAGATTACTTAAAAATTTTGACAATACTGGTTCCCTTCTGGACAATAAGTCACCCATGCGTCCTCGTTGCGGGTGTTCACTCGAAAACATAGCCGCAGGGAGAGAAAGTGTTACTGAAACCTCAATTCGTCATCGTTCATAAGAATTATACTTTCCAAGAAGCACAGGGATTTTCGCAAAAGATCTAAATCTGCATGCCTACAAGATGCAACTGACCCAAGAACTCAATCCAGCAGACTAAATCCGGCGCTCTTATTAGGACACTCTGTATCTTTAAAAAAGATGACACGCCTCAACATCTCCAAGTTTTTATACTTATATTTATAGAAACTTTAACTATGGGATGCCGCGGCAAATATATTTAGATCAAATTAACTAAATTTCGAACAAAAAAAGGTACGTAAGTACTAAAGAGCTAAAAATTATATTATAAGATTTTTGGATGTAGATGATGTAAAGTAAATATATTGGTATAGAAAACTATAGCGCTCTTACCACTCTGCCCACCCTAACGATACTATATAGCGGTTTGAATCAATTTATTTAATACACATTTCGATGACAGATTAGATAAATTTAATGAATATAAATTGCAAAACATGCCACGACCCGATTAGTAAAAATATAGAAATCTAGGTAATTTCAATCGTACCAATACAAAGTTCAAACTATTATATTTCCTTTATTCTGGTACGGTAGTGAAACATACACATTTAAAGCTCGAGAACGTACAACAATCGATTCCTTAGAAAATCTTAGCTTACAAGGAGAACATACGTCTAAATATTCCAGGAGTTAACATGTGACGGTCCTCAATATGCTTTCAGTGTATAGATATGGATTTCCAGATATGAGACAGATAAACTTAAATATATTGTAAGCTATAGGAAGTGTGCCAGGAAGTAGAGCCAGATTGCCAGCAAGATCGGGTGCTTAGGTGAAGAGATTGACTTGCGGAAGCCTGAACACTATCGTGCAAACGGTAAATTACATTTCATAGATCAGGATCCACAATAACTAGAAACAATTGAGATTTTTTTTCGCATAGTATCCTTCAATATATTTGAATTAGGGTTTCGAATATATTAAAGAGCGTGACCGTGAGGCAATATTTTCTTCAATAATCGCCCCCAATAAGTGAGATATTGGGTTTACAGCTGGAGTAGGCACGGAACTTGCGATTTGTCATTAAACGTGTTGGCCAACATAAGCGCTCGGCGCATGTGAGTATTATTAATAGACGATTTTTTTTTTCCAGACAGAAAACCTTTTTTTCTTTATTTATTTATTAAACGCTTTTATTACAAATACAATCTGGCGGGCGTATTGCCAGGTGGCAATCTCTTCCAACCAACCAGACAAAAGTAAATGAAGCAAGCTACGTGATCGAATATCATAAATCATTCAAATGACTATCCATCCCCACGAAATTCATAAACATATACGTGAGCACACGCCCACGAACCCCACAAAGACGGACAATCACCCAAACATTATTTTTCGTATAAAGTGAGATATCATCAATCAAAATGAAAGGAAGAGATGGTGGAGAGGAAAGGAAAAGAAAAATCAGGAATGAAACACGTTATTTTACTGACCAGAAATTAAGAGTTTTTTTCAGTCGCTTCTTAAAGCATGCCAAGAAGCGACTGAAATTCTTTCAGGTACCATCGGGAATCGAAACAATGCCCTGGAGTCAAAATCTAAAGTGTTACCACTAGGCTACGGAGGTCATAAAGGGATGAGTGATAATGACTGTTTTAAACATAATCTTTTGATTTTGTAAAATATACTCGTATTTTAAAAACAGATCCTAACGACGTTTTTTATAATAATATTTATTTTCAAAGGACAGTTTACGTCGGAAGGTTTTAAATTAAAATAATTTCCTTTTACGTAAAATTGATAAGAAAACAAGAAACGTAAAATAGGCAAACAATCCTATTGAAGGCTTTTTCCGCTTAATGTCACATTTAATATAAGCTGCTTTGCTTTAATAGTTTTGAAAATTTCCTTCCTTCGCCATGAAAATATTTTTTATGAGAATTGCGTGACATTAATCGTATTCCTAGAATAAAATCATTTATGAAAACATTTTTAGATAAATATTATACAATCATCATGAACACATAACAGTCAAATTTGATAAAGAATATTAGAAGCAGTCATGCTGTCTGTTTATACTTATAATTATGTTCATAATAATAATTATATATTTTACAAACAAATTATTAAATTTTAAGCTTAAATTAAATTTATTAAAAACGCGCGTTGATTGGTTCTGGAAAATTGGTTTTAAATATCAGTTACAAGAAATTTATTATTTGTTGTTAATTTTATTTCATTAATAAAATATAGTTTCCAATAAGTTGTAAAGAAACAGTAGAATAATTTTAAGTTATCCCTTGTTACGAAAGAAATAAATGAAAGAAGATTTATCATATACTATGTAACGGACTATGAATGAAAAGAGAAAGTGGAAATGAATGCAAAGAGCGGAGTTAATGTGGTGGAAATGCGTACACTGAGAAAAATGTGTCGATATATGACGGAAAAAAAATATATATATTAATGATAAATTTAAGTAAGAGGTACCTTAGTCTATTTTAACATATTGCTTAAATTGAAAAATTAAAAACTTTGCTGAAATCGGAAAAACAATATTATCATTGTGAAATTTTAATATCACTAGACGAGGAAATCTTAAATATTTAAAAATTAATCAAAGTAACCATGTATCAAATTTTACATAATTGATTCATTAAACTTCTAAGCGCTGATTGTTCATTATGTAAATCGAATTTATTGCAAAAAATATCGTATGATTTTGATTGTAAAACAGTGATTTATTGATGAATAGAAAATAAGGAATCATCCGTGAACAAGGGACACGTGTTTGTCAAGTGTATGTGGATATTTCCTCTATTCTACTGTCCATGAACAAGCAGAACACTGGGTAGTGCTTAACAAATGTACCTTAATATGTAGGTGATCAATCTGTCTACACAAGTACGTGGGTGGATTCCTACCTACCGAATTGTATCTAGGGGTAGACTATACCTAGAACTAAAGAGTGGCGACGTATCGCGCTGCGTTCAGTACTACTCCGACATCGGTCGCGGAAGGTTGTTTCGTCTCGCGCGCAGGTTTTTCACGACTAACAACTAACTTCGAAAAGTGAAGCTTTTCAGTCGTTAATTCTGAAAAAGCACTCTGTGCACTTTAGAAGCTCTTTGTGGGGTAATTCTCACTCTCGCTTTGCCAGTTTCGAAGGACTTCCTTTAATTTTCAGTTCGAAAAAAGTATTCTCCAAGTAAATGTTTTCAATTAAAAAAATGTGAAAGTTTAAAAACTGTGCAACGAATCTACTTTTTTGGCTTTGTAAATACACTTATTTTTTATTTTCCTTCTTTTTTTTTTTCTTTACCAAGTTTTTGTTTCGTTATTCTGACAGTATGTGAATTTTTACGGACATTTTTTGAAAAGTTTAAAGTTTTGTTTATTTGTACATTTGGAGCTCTGAAGCAGATGTTAGTAAAACATTGACAGGTAAGAAATATTTAATTATTTATATAATCTGCTTTATCTTATTGATAAAGTTCATATGTGATAAATATGAGAATTTATAAAATACGGATGGGGAAGATTTTTATTCATTCCCTTAAGTTGAAAATAAAGTTTAATAATCGTGATATTGATGAAACCTTTATCAACTCCGAGGAATATTTATCAACATTTATTTTAAAACTCTCTGTTAATTTTTTTTCATAAAAACTTAAATAATTTAATTCCTTTAAATAAATTTTTAAATTTGACAAATATTTCGATTAAATATATATTTTTTTTCTAATTTCAAATAATCTTAAGAGAAACTGGGATTTTGCCGTACTCCAGTATTAAGTAAGATACAGTCAAAAGCCTAGTTTACAGGGGTCACGACGAATGATTGACATCGAACCCAGATCTGTATAATTTGAGTATTCATTAGAAATTACATTATTTTACATCTATATTATTTTTTATACATTATGCATATTATTTATTTGTATGACCAGTATACATGCTATGTAAATATACTATATAAAAAAACAAGACAAATAAAAATAGGTTATTTACGGTGGACACTCTCAAATTAAATAGATCAACCCATATTTTACTTGAGATACGAGAAATAATATGGCAACATATTATTTCTCGTATCTCAAGTAAAATAGGGGGTTGTCTTTATCTTACTGAGGACATTATATAACGAATATATGTATAATTGAAAAAAATTAAATCAAATGATATATGAATGTAAAAATAAATAAAATAAATTTTTATGAATCACTGCTTTTAACAAAGTTAAAATCTGATTGAAATCTTAAACCATGAAATTTTTAATTGATATTAAGTTACGTTATTAAAGTTTTGAAGCGTGTTAATTGATATTAGATGTATGATTCAAATTCATAAAAATTGATAATAATGTTTAACTTTTTATGATTCAAATATTTCTTTTATGAAGATATTGTGAACATGATATATTGAAGACTGTGGCCGGGAGGCAATATTGTCTTCAGCTCAAATACTTAAGTTTTTTATTTAAACCACTAGATTTAGCACGAAGCTGTCAGCTGGTCATCTCACTTTATGGGAATTCTAACTTACTTGAAGACACAAAAACACTTGCATTCGTCTTGTGCGTGTTAATTTAATTACTAGACAAGTACATTAACGAGACTGGGACCCTTTTAATTTATATTTATATCTCGACTACCAACGAGAATGAAAATTGTTACCCTCAAGTTAAAAAAAAAACAAGTTTCTTAACAAGTTCGCAACATTAAAAATATATGTGTGTTAGTAAATAATGAGTAACGCAATCATAGTAATTTTGAGTAGTTTTCAGAGCATGAACCACAAAAATTCGTAAAAAGCAAAGTATTCCTTAATTTTTCATAATTTATTCTCACATCATCAATCCAAGTTTCCGAATATGGTATACATCAATCCAAGTTTCCGAATATGGTCCGAAATGGTTTGTTGTGTTGAGTTGAGCTTTTCCACTATCTAGTTAGTTAATAAAGAGTAACGCAATCATAGTAGTTTTGAGTGTTTTCAGAGCATGAACCACAAAAATTGTCAGAGATTCGTAAAAAGCAAAGTATTCCATAATTTTTCATAATTTATTCTCACACCATCGGTATCCATTTTGTGGTTTCATCACTGTTAAAATAAGCTTATACGAGTATGTGTAACTTCTTCGTTATGAATATTTAGAAATCGATAAAAAAATCAGATATTCTAATTTTCTTTATTTTTTCCACGTGTGTTGCTATCCACACCCTTAATGCATTATATTTGGTTTCTCTTAACATTATCTTTCGTTAAAAACTTTTCAACAACATAATTTCCATTTTTTTCTTTGTCTGCCTTTTCCGCGTCCTTCGTTAATTCTGAATTTTAACTGATTAATTTGAATTATAAATTCTAAATAATTTTTCATCCAGCTATTACAACTGTTCTTTAATATTTTTGGTTCTTCTAAAATATTGAGATAAAAGCGTTTTAAATAAATATTTCCTAGTGAAAAATAAGAATTTTACTTTTGAAGTGTCGCTACTGTTGCAGGATGAGCGACGTTGAGAGTACGTGTACCCCTGGTGAAAAAACACTGATCTAGAAGGGTAATGCCATTGAAAGTCTCTTTGCTCTAATTGCTAAGTCGTTTGACTTTTACTTGGAGTTTTGAAATTAATTCTGGATGGCATTCACAAAAAAATAAAAAGAGGGGACCAATCTGGTAAATGAGTTCGCCTGGTAAGTACTCTCGTTCAACTCGTACGCTCCAAGTACGTAGACAAAGTTATTGTTTCTTTAAGTTCGATACTATTGCCAACACGTGTAATGACAAACAGTTCCATGAACATGAAGTCCAGTGGCTCTTAGCTCGATGATTGGTTAAAGGGAGATGAACGTTGACTTTCAGAATCCCATTTTATTATGTTGATGTCACCGATTCGGATATACGGAAGGGTATCATGCGACGAAAGAAGATTGAAAATCTTAAGGTCCCTATCAAACATTTTTGAGAGATAACAGAAG
The DNA here is from genome assembly GCA_949825065.1 of Odontocerum albicorne. Taxonomy (NCBI): domain Eukaryota; kingdom Metazoa; phylum Arthropoda; class Insecta; order Trichoptera; family Odontoceridae; genus Odontocerum; species Odontocerum albicorne. The sequence continues at coordinate 8,810,796 of OX463848.1, forward strand.
CACCTTAAGAGGGTTGTCGATAGTTGTATAACACAAGACATCTAAATAAACATAAATATGTTTAAAAAATATATATTAAAATATAAGTACATCCACTTTGTTAAAATAAAATTCAACATTTAAAGAAAAATATATTTCTAAGAAATTCGATTCCAGTTTTATTTCTCGCATTGGAATACACAAAAAATATTCATGAGTCGAAATGTCAAAGTTAAGAACATATTCTTATATATTTAAGTTTACCTTAACATCGTTCCATATAGATATAAAGTTATGATTCAGAAAATATATCGTAAGATTTAATTGATTGAAAATAAAAATTTGGTACGGTATCGTTAATTCAAACAATTTTATATCCCACATCTCAATTGGAAAGTCCTTAAAGACTATCACACCATGAATCTAGAGCATCTCGTTTGTATCTACCATCTGATGTTTTAAAGATATTAGCTTGAACCTTGGTGCTCACTCAATTTCACAGCTGAGCCACGTTGACGCATGATCACGGTGTGCTGACTATGCGTTAGTCTATCTTCTAGGGCGTTGATACCGCAAGAACAGTTCAGTTGGATTCCACCACTATTCACACTGTTATAAGGGACATAATAAGTTTGCATCAAGTGTGACCTCCGCTAGAATATTATTTTAAATTGGAAACCGCTAGCCATGTACAATAGAGCTCTGATGATCCGGAGTTCAATTATTAGTGAGTTGAATTAACAGTGGTCCTCTTTAGTACAATTTTTACTAGAATACATTGAAGGGGATATTGTATTGCTAAGTAAAAAAAATATGAGAATGAGGTAGATGTTGTTACATTTTAAGAAAAACTTTGTCTAACGAAAGGTTGTAGCCGACTTAACCAATCGTCTTTAAACTTTAATCTCCTTGCATCGGAACTTTGGATTCTACATGTCAAGTATGTTGTGTACTTGCTGAAGGATCGATTAATCTATAATTTATAATACTTAATTTGTATACAATATAATCTTGCGGGTGTATTGCTACGTGGCATTCCGTTCCAATAAATAAAAAAACATGTTAAATAAGCATTAAGTGAACACCAGAACAGAACCATTTTTTTAAATAACTGGATACCAGCAGAAATTGAATCCAACTCCTCCTGGTTGGAAGATAGATGTTTAACTTACTAAACAACTGAGGTATGTGAGAATGGTGGCAAATTTTTCATCCAGTCTTTATCAACTACGTCTTACCAAAATGGTTGTGTTGATGAGTAGTATAAAAATGAAATGAAAATAATGTCATATTTTTGCATGCAAAAAGTATATGGAATGTAAATTTTTTGTATTTAAATATAAAAAAGCCTTCAGATTTTGTAGCTCATCCAAATTTAATGAACTGCGATCGGTAAGATTTCGATAATTCTTTTATTGTCTGATAGTTCGCTTCATAAAACAGTAGCATGGAGAGTAAAAAATAGTCTGAAAAATGAAGAACAGTGAACTGAAAAAGCTAAAAAAAACCTTCAATATGAATATAGGCTATCATTTTAGTAATATCCAAATACATTTAATACGGACATAAATTAAATTTAATGTTCGTGGCGTTTGAAGTGACGCTAATTGAGTAACAAAAAAATATTTTATTTGCTTTGGGGGTAGGTTGGGGTGATTTAATCGTCAGAGCTATAATTTATTTGTGGTTAAAAAGATTTTCTCGACTCCCTAAAATTGATTCCAACGTTATGGAACGAATAGGTAAAAACAGAATTGAAAACGATTCCTTTGTATTGTACTCGTATGCAGGTCGAGTGATACTCATCGCTGAAGAAGAAAATTATGTAACTTTTCCACACTTAAATCCTGATTATTTAAAATGAAAAGTCGTGTGGAAGAAATAATGTAAACAATTCGTGATACGTTAAGAACGAAAGTTGAACGTTTGATGTTCCTATTATAAATTCAAATTAAATTAATAGTTTTTCTTTTTTTCTTTTTTTAATAGTTTTTTCCCCAAAATCGATGTTCCCTACCAAAGAACAATTATAAGCATATTAAATTATTTATAATACAGAATTTGTTCTAAAAGCGCAATTACACTACGCTCTCGTTATTAAAATTTGAAACAGCACCACGGTTATCAAATATGAATGCTAGTTTTATTTATTTATTTCATTAGAAATATATAATATATTCTACACTGCAAAATAAAGGATCTTTCAAATTGAGCATTTTCTTAAATTTTTGAATAAAACACAATTTGCTTTGATTTAAAAAAACTTTTTTTTATTCATTGACGTATAATTAATATATGGTATGTCATTTAAACACAAAAAACAATATCCGCCAAATGTCTACCTCTTGCAGCTCCACATATGTCCACTCTTTTGTCAACATTTTCGATGATTGCGGTTCTAACTCATCAATAACGCAAATAATTTCGTCCTCAGGAATTGATTGGGGGTCATTCTTATATACCTGACTTTTCACGTAATCCAAGAAAAAATAGTCCAATGGTGTCAGATCACATAATTTTGGGTGACCAATTAACATCACCGTTTCCGGAGATTACAATATATAAAATAATTCTCAATTTGAACGCGTTGTTGTATTGTACACGACTCCATTTTTATAAATGTCATACATTACACTTCTCAAATGTCACAAGACCCAGGAAAATTCGTGACGCCATCTGTGTTTTATCCAAGAATAAAAAACCAATCAATTTGAAAAACCCTTTTCGTGTTTTAAATGAACATTCTTATATTGGTTGGCATAGAGTTTTTCGTCAAAAGTAAATCTTCATAAAATGACGGATATGTATCGTTTAGAGAGCATTAAAAAAATATATGATACAACGTTTCATTGCTGAAACCTTATTCGTACATGCCAAAATTGAAAACTTTAAAATATCATGTTTAATTATCTTACTCAACACCCTCTTTATCCTACCAATAACATACAAAATGTTTAAGTACATTTCATATTCAACCTAATGAGTATGTAAACACTTAAGAAATACGAACATATCACACCTTACCATATATTCCTCAATTGATTGAATTTGAGAAATCGTCGAAATGTTCACACCTTGTAACTTCTAAACCATCCTTTAATATCCCGTCGCCTTTTCATATCTCGTCAAGATGTTCAACTTCTTTCAGAGTTTGGGCTCGCATTTAAATCTATAAAAGATATTAAAAGCTATGATAAATATATAACCGGAATAAAAAGTGGG